>OY998252.1:58012664-58612664 GCA_963922045.1 Persicaria maculosa
AGAGAAAGTCAGGTTCGAATCCTCGAGGAAGCTGGTCAGCGGATCCTAGGCAGCGGTGTAATCTCACGGACAGAAGTCGACAATAGGGGCTAGATCTCGACTAGGGTTAGTCGACAGAAGATCAGGCTAGTCGAACAGCGTAGCTGTCGTAGGCAGTGGCTACTCGATCTCGACAAGGGGCTACTCGATATCGAGTACAGTCCTCGTCGACTTCGGGTTGGGCTTGTCGAGTTCCTACACAATTAAGCTACGACGATCTGGGATCGGGAATCAGTAGTCGAGATCGACCAGGCTTGGTCGAGATCGACGAGGGCAGAAAGTGAAAAAAAAAACAATGCAAATTCGGTTTTGTGACTTTATGAATTTAGAGAACTTCCAAGATTAGGGTTTGCGACAACGATTACCATGCAAGCGGAATATAAATCACAAAAGGCGGTAACTTTATCGATAAAGGAAAAGGCTTTCACCTAATCCGACAAGTAGGAATATAAATCTCGCGATAAATAACCCTAATTGCATCTATTCCTTTTCATAATTAGCATTTATAATCTTTCGAATAGAAATCCTAATTACTACCCAAGTTTCACAACATGAGTTCTTTAATTTCTCAATCAAAGATGAAGCACATAGGGAATAGATTAAGATAACGACAAAATACCTCCTTTTGCAATCGCTAACCCGCCGACAAGGCTCTCGTTGGGCTCACCCCAACCCCAGAAGTAGGTGGACTACTCGCGCCTCATCGCAATTGCAGACATTGAATTAAAAGAAATAACTTGCATTAACTATATTTAAAGCCTTTACAATCCCGGCAATCAACTTTCGTAAACTGCCAAAACCTTAAAACCTTCGAACTCCTAAATCTCTATGTGTAACTGTATCTCTAAAATTGAATGACTAGAAATCAACCTCATGGGCTTTATTTATAGGCTTCTAAACCTTGCTACTCAAGGATAGAAACATCTATCTATATTTAAAATTATATCTAAAATGCTTAATGATAAATAAAAGCAACAAAGAAATTAAATCTAAAAGGGAAATAATATCTAAAGTGTCTCAAGTGGATAAAACTCTCTTCTTCATGATAGATGTTGATAATTCGGATAGACTAGGCTATCCTCGGCTCCAAGGACTCCAACTCCGAGTAGGACTGCATCAATGCGTCACGCGGCTTCGGGAACCTTCGTCGATCTCGAGTACGACGTACTCGATCTCAAGTAGGAAAGTTGTCGACTGGGCTTGGCTCGGCGTCTCGGCTAGCAGGTCCTCGATGTAGCTCGATCATGACTCCTGGCCTTAGTCGATCTCGAGGACGCTCCTCGATCTCGAGTAACAATGGATCATCGACTTGGCCAGCTTTGTATCGGGTAGCCTCTTGTCGACATGCTCGGACACAGGCTCATAGGCTTTGTCGATCTCGACGAGAGCTCGTCGATCTCGAGTAGAAATGTTGATCAAGGCTTGGCCTGGTGTTGTCGAGCAGTATCTCCTCGACATGGCTCGGGGAATGTGGTTTGGCACTTGTCGACATCGAGTACTCTACTCGATATCGAGTAGAGTGTTGCTCTGCTCCGCGTTGACTGGTCAGGTCTCTCCTCGACTCCAGTGTATCCGGACTTGACTTGTCGACATCGATGAGAACTTAGTCGAGATCGAGTAGACTTGCTGCTTCCGCCTTTGCTTCTTGGTTTTCTCCCGAAATGTTTCCATATTCTGCAATATTAAACAGAAACTTATGTAGATCTCCATTTCTGACAAATAAGCATATACTACATAAATTCGACATATTCCCAACCCGAAATATGCAAAATGTAAAGAATATGGAACCAAAATATGCATAAAAACATGGCTACTTTGGAGACATCACTTTCCGCCTTGCTCGCCACAAACTCTCCCTCTCTACTACTACTCACTTGTTCTCTCTGAAATTGAATGACTAAAATCCAGCCCCTAAGGCTTTATTTATAGGCTTCATTCCCTCCTCTAATTAGGAAAGAAGATCCTATCTATATCTATATCTAATTATCTAATAGCTTAAAGATAAATAAATGGAATAACATAAATAAATCCATAAAGGAAATCTATCTAAAGTGGGTAAATCTTCTTTCCATAGATAGAACTTGATAGGTGTGGATAGACTCGGACTCCTTCGGCTCCAAGTAATCCCAAACCGCATCGGACAGCTCACCGCGTAACGCAGCTCCGGATAGCGCTCCTCGATATTGAGTAAAGTCCTCGATATCGAGTAACCTTCGTCGTCGACTTCAGCTGGCTGGGCGTCTTGGGTAGCTGGTCCTCGATCCGGCTTGGAAGTGTGGTGCTAGGGTCCTCGATATCGACAGCTTTCGTCGATATCGAGTGAACTTGTGTCATCGATTTGCTTGGCCCGGTGTTGTCGAGCAACTTCTCCCCGATCTGGCTCGGACAGACGCTGCTGGTCTTGTTGATATCGAGTAAGATCCTCGATATCGAGTAGATGCTGCTCGGCGTCTCCAGGTCTTCGGCTTCTCGACTTGGCATGGCTCCTCGACTCAGGGCATGGCTTCAGGATATTGTCAATATCGAGTAGAGCTCCAGAGTCGGGTTGTCTTCGTCTTCAGCTTTCCTCGATCAGCTCTACTCGACCAGCACTGCTCGGACCTCCTTGGTCGATATCGAGTAAAAGAACTCGATATCGAGTAACTTTAGGCTCAAGCTTGATTCATCCTGGTTCCACTACTTCTTCGACCATGGACTTCTGTAGTTGATTTCCGAGCTTTTCGTCCTTTCTCAGAATTGCTGAAAATTGCTTCGAATTATGCGAATTTAAACAGAAACTGGTGTAGATTCCATAATTTGGCAAATAAGCATAAACTACACTGATTCTGTACTATTCTAACCAAAATGCATGAAATGTATGCAGAAAACGATATAAAAGTTACTGTAAAACATGACAGATTCAGCTCACAACAATATTGAAAGGGATAAAGCCCCTCATTTTTTCAGATGATATTGCCGGGTTAGCACCCGAATCCGCAGGGCATGATCCCCCTTTGGATTGATTTTTTGGGGCCATGGAAGTCGGGCACCCATCATTGCCATCCACCGCTTGTTCTTGACCGGAAAGCTCATCCGTTAGGACTTGCTTGCCCTTTTCCTTAGTCGATCGAGCCATAGTTCCTCCCACAATAACAGATTCAAGAGCACAGTTAGAATTGTAAAGAGAATAGGATTTGAGAGAGAGTGAAGCGTAGTGAACATGGCACCACCGCACCCTCCAGTTATATATAAGATGACCGAAGGAAAGGATTGAGCAAATCCAAACACCATACCTCTGTAATTGCATAATTAATGCAATTTCACTCCGATGGAACTCATACAATCTCCCCTACGAAGGCGGCACTGTAGCAATCGTTTCAAATCTCACAGATTTGATTCTTCCTTGTGACGGAAGGATCCAAACACACACCCATCTTCCCTATTTATTCCACTGTACTATCAGATTCTCAAAGCACACCAAGAGGTACCACCAGAAACTTGCCGATCCATCAGCGTTTTTAATATGATGGAAACGCACACACTCAACATTAATTGGATTAGGCCATGCATCTATCCCAAATTGCCAAATTAGAGGGGGGGGTGGGGGGAGATAGCCATGTGGGAGAGCAATAGAGCAAAAGCTCCATCATAACACAGAGATTTGATGATCAGAAAGATGGATTTAGGGGCACTTTCGTAGCTAGGGTTCGCCTTCGCGGGGGAGGGGAGTTTCAGAGATTTTTCTCTCATCGGGTCGTAATCTGGTTTAGATACATTAGTAATATAAAGGAGCGGAGCCAAGGGGGTGCGGGAGTCACGTGCCCCTCTCATTTGACGAAATAGTAAGTTTATTCTCCTCGTCAATAGGTTCGTTTTGAAATATAATACTCCATAAGCTTCGTTTTGAAATATAATACTTCCTAATTCTAAATATGAGTAAAAAGTTATGAATGTTTAAATATTGAAGGTATATTAATCACTTCAATTTTATTTAAATAGACTACAATGTTTTTATATTTTACTTAATTTAACATTCATATATTATAATTCATCTTGAGAGCTTTGAAACAAGAGGTTATAATAAGCATTTCGACAATTAGATAAGAAGTTACGAAAGTTTAAATTTTTTATATATAGTTATACATTATTATTTGTTAAGAGTTCAACAAGTTGCATATTGACTAGAGTTGTTATTCGAGATGAATGAGTCTAGTATTACTTCAATATATTTAACTTGTTTAGAAATGAGTCGAGCTTGAGTGGAGCATATATTTGGACTTGAGCACATATTTGGTTTGTTTAGTAAATGATCAAGCTCGAACTAAGTTTTTCAAGTATTTTGCAACTTTACTCGCTTATGAAACAATAACTTAAACAAAATTTTGTAAATTTCACAAAAATTCGCGCTATTTGAACTTAAATCGAGCCGAACTGAGCTTTAAAACATACATGTATAATTGTGCCCCCTTTAAAAAAATGTATGGCTCCACCACGGGTAATATATGTAGTGTATATATATACTACTGTACAATAATTTATATAAGAGTAGGATAACGAGTTGTATTGTACAATAATTTTCAAACTTATACTTAGACTAAGTTAGTAATATACAAAGCAGTATATATATATATATATATATATATATATATATATATATATATATATATATATATATATATAACACAAACACACTTAGACTAAGTTAGTAATATACAAAGTGGTCTAATGTTCTCCCCAACATCGAATTTGTTTTTTCTGAAAACTCATGGAGAGGTGGGCGGCGGCCACCGTGGTAGTTGCTAGGACCGGCGAGCGCCGATTTTTTCCTGAATTTCTTCCTTTGTTCTTTTCTTAACCTATTCTTCTTGCAACTTAGTTCCAACAAGGAATATATATATATGAAAATAAAGCAAATTATAGAGATCTATGCTACTTTTATTGAATTGAAAAACAAATGCAAGAAATTGAAACCTAACTAATCACCTCGGGTTGCCTCCCGAGAAGTGTCTATGCTTTACGTCATTGCCCTAACGTTCTCTCCTTCTTGCTAAGTTCCTCCACTTAGGCCACCCAATCCTATCCTTTGCTTGACAAGCGCGGACACCCGTGGAAGATGCATCGTGCTATCCATATGTTCATCTAGGTCTTCAATTAACTTCTTCTTATGTTCTTGAGTTGACCTTGTTAGTTGTCCTATAATCACAAAAGCTTGCACACTATTTGGAAACAACTTTTTATAAGGCAAAAGTATAGGCTTTTGTGTTTCATGAAAGCTCTCAATATTAGGTTTAACTTCTTCTTCCAAGGACAACTACTGCAAGTTGTTAGTTAGAATAGAATTAGGAGGATCCTCAGAATGGGGAACCTCTAAAGTGACTTGTGAACCATTGTTGCAATCAATTTGGTTAGTATTCGACAAGTTTACCAAATTTACAGGATGGTCTTCAGGAGAAGGAATTATTGAATCAAAAAGAGAGTATTCAACCTTCCTACTGTCAAAAATCGTTGTTAAGGAGCCTTCACAACAATCAATTTTCATATTTGCAGTCCTTAAGAATGGCCTACCTAAGATTATAGGTGCCTCTGATTCTCCTTGTTCCATATCTAAGACAAAGAAATCGATCCACATGGAATATTAGCTCATCAACCATGACCAATACATTTTCTACAATGCCTCTATGCTGAACCTGTGAGCGATATGCAAGCTGAACTACTACCTTAGTTTCATTTATAGCACCAAGAACCAAAAACTTGTAAAGATTGTATGACATAACATTGATTGAAGCACCTAGATCTAACATGACTTTCTTGAATCTAGTGTTTCCAATCGTGCAGGGAATAGTAAACATATCTTGGTCTTTGCATTTTTTTTGTAAACACTTTTTAAGTACAGCAGATACATGCTCACTCAAATTTACCTTTTCTTTAGTTTTCATCCGCTGTTTTCTCTTAATAGTGCATAGTTCTTTCAAAATTTTAGCATAGCGAGGTACATATTTAATTAAATTGAGAAGTGGAATGTTTACCTCAAACTTAGCGAATATGTCATAAAGTTTCTTCTCGCTATCCCACTTTCTATGTGCTTTTAGAGCCTTGGGGAATGGTGGATCAGGCTTGTACTCGTCAAAGGACCACTCTTTTGGAAGGCTATTTGGGTTGTCTGCATGAAAACAGCGGGCGCTAGTTCTGGGGCGGCGGGCGGCAGTTTTTCTGTAGAACTTTTGTCTTGCTTTTTGCTTTGCTTGATCACATACTTGCTAGCTTTAGGCTCTTCCTTTGTGTTTCTTGCTAGAGTCTATCTTTACCTTTTTACCCCCTCTAAGAATCATGACACTCACATTCTCCTTAGGATTTATTATGACTTGCAAAGGTAACTTGTCGGAATCCTTAGCCATAAGCTCTCCAATCTCTTGAGCCATCTGGCTCCTCAATTTCTCTTGGACATTCATCTTGTCCAACAAAAGCCTCAAGGTCTCATCCCTAGATGGGTCTTCTTGTGGAGGATTCCTTTGGCGATTTTCATATTGGCTTCTTGCCTGATAAGGTGCTTGTTGTTGCTGCTGCTGATTCATCCGGCCATTGAAACCAGGTTGATAATTTGAATTGTAATTAGAATTATAGAAATTGTTACCAAAGTTTCAGCGAGGTTCATAATCTCCCATAGTATTCACATCAACAACTTCTTATTAAATTAGTGTGCAACGATCATTGGGATGAGTTGGATCTCCGCATACTCCGTAGGGTCTAGGCTGCTGCAATGGAGTCATTTGTAAAGCCATATTCTTGAAAATGTCAACGAGCTTGTCAAGTTCATTGCTGCGACTTCCTCCAAGGTTGTCCAATCTATGGATTCCTATAATGCCTTGATGCTTTTCGTATTAATTGCTGTGAAGCATTGGCTAAGCCTTCAAAGATTTGCATGGCATCCTTGGGTGTCTTATCTAAGACATCCCCTCCACTTATAGCATTGATAACACTCCGCTCATGGTCAAGCAATCCTTAATAAAGAAAGAGGACAAGGTCATCCTCTGGTATGCCATGCTGGGCAACTTGCCTTGAGGTTCTTGAATCTCTCAACATATTCATAGAGACTCTCCGTGGGGAATTGCTCTATGCTTGTCAATTCTTTCTTGAGCTTTCTGAAACGAGTGGTAGGGAAGTATTCTTGTAGTAAAGCCTTCTTCAATCCTACCGATAATGCATACTTTAGATAGGCATTATAGGTAGGTCTTATTGCATTTAAGTAGTCATATTGCATAAGTTTTGGTCTATTTCCATATTGTTCGTGTAAAGTATTCGAGTTCGGAATCCACGCATTTTTAGTGTTTATTTTGCAGTTTTATAATCTGAGCTTGGATGGGGTCTTGGGAGATCTTAGAGACTGATTTTGGAGCATAAGGAAGGCCAAGGAAGAAGCGTCAAAGGAGAAAGAAGTCATAACATCGAAGCAAAGAAAGAATCACAGAGCCTAAATAGTGGCGCTCATCGCTTTTCCACCGGCGCCCGTCGGTGCCCTCTCTTCAGCGATGTCAATTTAAGTCCGAAGATTCTGTTTTATTATTATTATATTATTATTATTCCTAAGGTTTGCACGACTCTATTTATGTTATTTTCATTGTATTTCAGTCGTGAGAGACATTGGAGATAATAGTATGCCGTTTGTGAGAGAGAGAGAGAGAGATGAGCGTTACTTTGGCTATGAGTTGCTAAACTCATAGTTTCTCATTGATTCGAAGACATGGTTGGATTAATTGTGAGGATTTAATTTCAAATAGTTGTTTATGAGTTTATTTATCATCTTGTTCTTATTGATATATATATATATATATATATATATATATATATATATATATATATATATATATATATATTCGTGTTCCTTTCTATGCTTGATCACCATGTTAGGAATTGCATCTATGTTATGAATCCGTTGTTGGTTTCTCGATAACAAACAAAGTCTTTTATTCAGTGATGTTTCTATTGCCTTTGTAGTGGATGATAACAATTGATCTATGTTGAGTAGTTGTTATTAAGGTCGAATGGGTTGTTCCTTTGATTCCTAATTGCATTGAATCGATGTGTCAATTGATCGTAAGTACTCGATTCATTAATGTTATTTGATGCCACATTGAATAAGAGATTGTATATTTGCTGAATAATCGACAATAGGTAAGTCGACATAAGCCTATAAATAATATTGAAATCAACCCAAGGATCATGAACCCTAACTATTGTCAAGAATTACAGGTGAAGCGATTTTCTATCATATTATCACTACTTTGCAATCATTACTCTATTTAGTTTATCTTGCTATTTTATTAGTTTGCTACAACCTATTGGCTATTGTCATAAGAAATCATCAATAGAAATATATACGCGAATAGTTTTCTATGTGGGTTCGACTCCTTACTTGCTCACTATAATCTAGTTTGTTAGTTTGGGTTATTATTATCTTTGGCGAGGTGAATCCTAACGACCTTTCTCCCACCACATACCCAAGCAGTAATGCTCTCTGCTGGTAGGTAGTAAAGCCAATCGCTTAGTACATCCTTCAAAGTGAAAAGAAACACTCTGAGCATGATTTGATCATCATTCAATCCTTGAGGTCTCAATATGTTGTAAATACTCGTGAACTCTATGAGATGCTTGTTGGGTTCCTCTCCAGCCATTCCATGAAAAATTGGCAAAATAATGGACCAGTTAGACTTATACTCAAATCTTGACCCCTCAAAGAGAGCTGAGAGCCTGTTGCAAGTGGTTGCGATGTCAAATTTGGCTCCTTCAGACTTCTCAAGGTTCTCCTAGGAGGAGCTTCAACATCCCCCTCATAATCGTCGTTATTGTTGTTATTGATGGGTTTTGCTGATTTCTCCCTCTAAGAGAAGCATTGTTGGGATTCATCTCTTCTGCTTCTTCTTCTTCTTGGTTGAACTCAAGTCTTTCTTCTCAATCAAGAAAGTGATCTTTCAATTTTTGGATCAAAAGGCAAAGGAGATGAATTAGTAGCATGGGTGTGGATCATGTAGAGTAGCCCACACCAAGTTAACCATAAAAACACAAAAACTATAGTAAATCTCCCTGATAACGACGCCAAAATTTGACAGATGGTAAAATCATTGGTCCTTGTCAAAAATAATAATCCAAACTCACTTCTTAAATAGTAAGTAAGTTAGGAATCGATCCACAGAGAGATATCGTTTGTATGTGTCTCCTTTGTTAACTTAGAGGAGTAAAATAAAAATATTGAGAAATATAAAATAGGCAAAAGAAGTAAAGAGATGAATGATTGCAAATTGATAACAATAAGAGTAAAGTGCTTCACCTGCGACTTCTCAACAATGGTTGGTGTTCATGATCATTGGCTTAATTCCTAGTTATTCCAATTAAATTAGTTATTCCAACTTTTGTTTATATGGATTGTCATTCCTTACTAAAATGGCAATCCCTTACACCTATATGCAACCCTAGCCCTGCAAGGATTTAACACACAAATAGCACAAATTCCTAAAGTACTTGGCAGAATAGCCTCCCTATCCCTCCCAGGCAACTAGCATAATGTCGAGAGTTGTCATCCCCTTCAACCCTAGCAACTTAAGAACGATGTTTAACCAAGATGTCATTACCCTATACAATTGAGATCACCTTACGGACTCTCTTGATCGTGTTTGCTACAAAAGGTATAACTATTCTTACGAACTAATTGAAACCCTGGCAAGATGCAATTCTATCAAGGTGATTAGTCAAGAGAGAATTAACAACATAAAATAAGTACAAGAGTAATGAAATAATCATAGGAATAACATAGAAATCAAAGTCTCACAATTCAACCAACCATGTCTTCAAATCGCAGGCGAAACAATGAGTTTAGTTGTTTATACTCTAATTGTGAAATACTAAAGATGAAACCATTCCAAAATTGCTCAACCGGAAAGGACTTGCGGGTAGTACCCAAAGGTCTCTGGTTCGAACCCCGAATGGCCACTCTTTATTTACCAATTCAAGAGAAATACTAAAGATGAGTAAGTCAATGGATGTCTAGAACTTCTGCCAAAAATGATCTAAATAGACTGAGAGTCGGCCTTAGGAAACCCTAGAAAAATATAATTAATTGCCTATTAAAATATTTTGAAAAGATCTCGAAAATCTTCTAAAACTGCGAAACCGGCGGGCGCCGGTATTGGGGCGGCAGGCGCCGCTTTTTCTGTGTTTTGTTTTCTTCCTTTGTCTTCAATCCTCTTCTTCTTAGCTTCTTTAATGACTCCATTTAGCTCCATTCTAGCCTCTTCTTAGCTCATTTGATCCATCCTTAGACTCTCTTCAAGCTCGGAATGTAAATCTGCATAATAAGCACAAAATTGCGTAGATTCCGAACTCAAATACCCAACTGAACAACAATGCAAATTAACTATTAAATGTGCAATAAACATACTCTAATGCACCTAAAACTACCTATATGCCTCTCTAAAATATGCATTATCAAGGATGATCGTGGTTGTGAACATGGTGTACCACTACCTCTTTGATACTCTTGACAATCCAACTCAAATTTGCACTTTTTTTTTCGTTCTTACCAACAACCTATCGATGACTCTCTTGATACTTCCTATAGTGCTTACAAGTTAAAACTGTTCTTCCATACTGGCCTCCTATTTGAACCATTCCACAACTTGAACGTGGTAATCACAAAGTTTCTTCTACATGCTCTCTTACACGCCCAATTTCTCAACGAATTCATTTCTGGTTACACTCTTGTGGTTGTGAAACCTATCGTATTATCTACTCTTTCATTTATACCATTACAATTCTACACAAAAATAAAGAAAATTATGGTTTAATTTCGTCTCCTTGTGCTAATCTAATCTAGCTAAGTCTAAACTATGATATAATCAATTTTAACTCATCTATTTTCTCAAAATAATCATTCCGTATAATACTAAAGATAAATACTAAATCAGTCGTTTAATCTAAACGAATATCATTTTGTATAATCTAAATGAATATTAATTCATATAATATAAAATTAAAAGCGTTTAAATAACAAAATAAAATAAATATACCCATATCCAAGCCCCTGATAGGGTGGTCGGCCTGTGGTGTGGATCAAGGGGGGATGTTAAGAGGTCCCAAGTTTAATCCCTACCTCCGCCTGTTTCCTTGGATAAAAATTCAAGTGATACGGGGTTAGCCGTAGGATTGCCCGATCTTCGACAATCAAACAAGAAATAAGAAGAACGGAAGCAAAGACTCGATGAACAAGAATAAAGACTCGAAATTGATAGTAAAGACACGACCGATAAGGACTGATTCAAACTAAAATAGAACGAGGCAAAGACCCCAAGCCTCCTAAGAGGGTAGGAACCAAATACCAACAGTAAAGCCCGCCTCTACAACCTTACACAACCAAGCGGACAACTTGGAGGCACAAGGAGGGGACTTGTGATTACCTGGATCATCAAGCTCTCGCGAGGTTGACGAACTCAAAGCAAACCAAGTTAGATCTATAACCAATTTGCAATCGATGAGCAACGCTATGAATCGATTGACTTTCTCACAGTTGTCTTTCACACAAGAACTGATTTCTCATAAAATTGTACGTGAAGTTCTACAATGAAGGGTCGGCCGACTATTTAACCTAACAAGACTGAATTTCGGCCTAAATTAATTAAAATAATAACTTAAAGAATTAATTAAAATAAACCCAAAAGAAATACTAAAAATAAGATAAATTCGTCTAAAAACAGTGACAGCTCAAAGAATGTGATTTTCGGCCAAGCTCTAGGTCGTATCTGGAAAAAACTTCAACAGCAAAGTTGTAGATCTCTTCGTCCTCGTTCCGACAAGGTATGGCACGATCCAATCCGATTAATATTGAATCCGTACGACCCATTTTACTGAGACGTCGAAAAACTGTCAAACGGCTGAACGAATCTAAAAACGAACGACCATCAAGCTTGCACCTTTGGACCTTCTCCCATGGGGGAGCCTTCTTCTTTCTCTTGAGAATGACATCATTCTCACGAGCTCGAATCATAGGTCCATCCCCAAGTATAGGCGTGTTCGGAGGTGTCTTGGATGGTCCCGCATCATTCCCCCTTTCTTGAAAAGGATTCGACCTTGAATCCAAGGTTGCATAAGATTCCGCAAATGCATCCACACGAGCTCCTGGGTCAAATACCTCATGCCAATGGAAACTCCTCACAAGGACGATTGTAGTAGGGGTTGACCACGTCTGGATGGTTTTGATCTTGGTGTCGCCATCTTGGAGACCATTAGAGCTTTCTACAAAACCAAGAAAAGAAGCCTTATTAGTGCACAAGTCATATTTCACATCATCGTTATTATGTTCTAACTTAATATGCACTTCTGCTTGTTCATTTATCTTTAAGTGTCCATCAAATGCTAGCAAGTTTTCTTCCTTTTTCAAGGGTGGATTTTCAATTAAGTCAAGGCTAGCAATATTAAAACAATTTTCACCATCAATGATCAGATTAGAAACATTGCCCTTTTTTAAGCATTTAATATGAAACAAATCTTCTCTTTGATTATCATCAGAAGGCATAGGTTGAATATTTAAAACGTTACTAACAACCAAAGAATCATCCATGCTCATATTCAATGTAATCAATATCATCACATGCAAGCAAATTAAGATCTTGATCATTTTCAACATGCTCTTCAATTTTATCAACAAATTGATTATTTACACTAGAAGGAACATGATGCTGATTATTATTAGTAGAAGGAATATTATGAGTTTCTTCCCTTTTATGCGGTGACACTTCATCTCTAGGTGGTACTCCTTGTCCGGGCACCGTGTTAAAGCCAACACAAGAACTAAACACGGGGTTAGAACAATCAATACTTTGTACCGGTAAGCCGTACCGAAGCTCTTGTACCTTCAATCTTTCATCTATCTTTGCTAGGGTCTCCATCATGGCATTGAAAGATTTCATCATCTCAACATAAGTAATCGGGTTGTTGCCCTGGTTAGACATCATAAAGCAACAAACAAAGAACTAGGTAAAAGTTAGTGAAAATATAAACAACTCACAAGTGTTTCGCTCATACTCTTCTCTCTAATTGGTATGACAAGCTTGTTGAGGAAATCTGCTTTGGGCAAATCAACACTCAAGCAAGGACTTAACGATCAAAAGAGAGTAATCAAGCGAAAGGACAAAGAAACAAGCAACAAGGGACTCAACAAGAGCAAGAACACTCGACAAAAGCTGGACAACCAAGTCGAAATCGACCAGAGGGGGTCGAAATTGACCAAAGGCAGATTCGACAGAAGCTGTAACGAGGCTGGGGGGTCGTTATGGGGTCGGTATGGCCTCTGCAGTACTCGACACACAAAAATAGGAAAAGAAAATGAAAGAAAAGAAAGAAAAACTTGGATTTTTTACCTCTTTTTGATTTAAACCCTTAGTATGGATGTTGTAGTTGCAAGGTAGGGCTTAAAAAAAATTATGGTTTGGGAGGTATGTGTTTGAAGGTTGTCAACTAGGGCTATAACAATGTCACCAAATTTGGTCCTTAAGCTTTCTTGCACTAGTTACAATCCTTCTCTCTCTCTTTTTTTTTTTTAAAGCTTACTTTTGCTCCTAGTGAATTTTATCCTCCTAAGTCAAAGCTTGAATGTTTTTTTTTTTTTTGAATATGTGGACTGTTTTTTTTTTTTTTGACTAATGCAAGAAAAACTATCTATGAAATAAAGTACTCTCAAAAATTATAAACTAAGGTGAAAGAGAATAAAATATGTAGCCCTATGAAATATATATAGGTGATGGTTTGGCCAACTTAGGTAAGTAGATCTATCCAAGGCCTTTTATAATCTATGATAGTTAAAAGTAATTTAATCTACCAAAAATCAAAATTTAATAAGGCAATAAATAGATAAAACAATTAGGCTAAGATAGAAATCAAACTAGGGTTAGAAACCAATTTGTGTTTGGCTTAATTGGAAGCTGCTGAATAGAATTTTCTTTCAACCTTTGATCGGCTGCACAAGGTGGGAATTGATTCCAACGTGGCTCCTGTGGAATGCCGAATAGAAGGCTAATTCAAGAAATTGTGTCAAAGGGTGTAATCGGCTCCAATGAAGCTATGTGGGACACGGCTAGGGTATGTTTGGTCAAAGTGCAACTACAAACAATCACAAACAAGGATTAGTAGCAATCAAATTTAAAAATTCAAGTAGTAAAAACCAAGAACAAGAAAGACTATTTTTTTTGTAGGGTTTTGTGTTTAAGAATCAAAGACATAACTTTTGATGTCGGAAACCAAAGCTCTGATGCCAATTTGATACGGGGTTAGCCGTAGGATGACCCGATCTTCGACAATCAAACAAGAAATAACAAGAACGGAAGCAAAGACTCGATGAACAAGAATAAAGACTCGAAATTGATAGTAAAGACACGACCGATAAGGACTGATTCAAACTAAAATAGAACGAGGCAAAGACCCCAGACCTCCTAAGAGAGTAGGAACCAAATACCAACGACTATAAAGCCCGCCTCTACAACCTTACACAACCAAGCGGACAACTTGAAGGCACAAGGAGGGGACTTGTGATTACCTGGATCACCAAGCTCTCGCGAGGTTGACGAACTCAAAGCAAACCAAGTGAGATCTATAACCAATTTGCAATCGATGAGCAACGCTACGAATCGATTGACTTTCTCATAGTTGTGTTTCACACAAGAACTGATTTCTCATAAAATTGTACATGAAGTTCTACAATGAAGGGTCGGCCGACTATTTAACCTAACAAGACTGAATTTCGGCCTAAATTAATTAAAATAATAACTTAAAGAATTAATTAAAATAAACCTAAAAGAAATACTAAAAATAAGATCAATTCATTTAAAAACAGTGACAGCTCAAAGAATGTGATTTTCGGCCAAGCTCTAGGTCGAATCTGGAAAAACCTTCAACAACAAAGTTGTAGATCTCTTCGTCCTCGTTCCGACAAGTTATGTCACGATCCAATCCGATTAATATTTAATCCGTACGACTCATTTGACTGAGACGTCGAAAAACTGTCAAACGGCTGAACGAATATAAAAACGAACGATCATCAAGCTTGTATCTTTGGACCTTCTCCCATGGGGGAGTCTTCTTCTTTGTCTTGAGAATGACATCATTCTCACGAGCTCGAATCATAGGTACATCCCCAAGTATAGGCGTGTTCAGAGGTGTCTTGGATGGTCCCGCATCACCAAGGTTTATCTTGCTCCTTGTTAGTGGGTTGAGCTGGTCGGTGCAAGCCGGTTTACCTGGTGCGTGACTCTTGTCGGCTAGGTCATGTGCCGGGTTCGCCACCAAATGGTGGGCTTCCTCGTTATCAAATACACACACACACCCATTTGTTTTCTCTTTCTCTATCGGATCTATCATCTGTAGTAGACATATTTTGATGTTTCAAATGATGAAATGAAATGATTGTGGAATGAATATTTGATTGTGGGGTGAAAATGTTAGCCTCAACTATGAATTTATAAAGTGGAGAAAACTAATTTTTACTTATGCGCACCTTGGGTGCGTGTAAAACTAATCGTTGTTGCACCTGACGAGGTACCGGTGTCCTAATGGTGTGGAGCAAAGGGAAGTTAGGAGGTCTCGAGCTCGATCCTTGCCTCTGTCCCTTTCCCTGGTGAAAATCCAAGGTTTTCTTTGATCCCTGCTAGTGGGTGGAGTCGGTCGGCGCAAGTTAGTTTACCTTGTGAATGGCTCTGGCCGACTGGGTCACGTGTTCGGGGTTTGCCACCAAATGATGGGTTTTCTTGTCATAAAAAAAATAATCATTGTTTGTCACGACTAATTTTCTCCACCCTTATGGTACGTATAAGCGTGGACGCACTTTGGATGCATTTTAGGGTGCATAACTTATCACCCACAAATCTCAATAGCAGTCCCATTTTAATCAGTCCTAAGTTATTTCCAAAATTTTAAAAAATGTAGATTTAAGAATCATCGATTTCTTTGCTTCACAATCTCTATTTTGAAAAATTAGATAGAGTATTGAACCAAAAATGATACAAAATTCTAAAAAAACCCTATAACTATGTGACCTTGTGTGTGATACAAAAATATTTATACTATAAATTTATAATAAACAATTTTATATTTTATATTTATGTTTTAAACAAGTGTTAATATATGTTTTTTTACATAATTAATGAAAATACATGTTTTATAATTTTTATAAAATCATATTGTAAAATAATCAATCTTTTTTTTTTTGGTCGAAGGACGGGCTAAGCCCGGAGTTTTATTAGATAGCAAATACGCCTCCCAACGAGTTGGGGATAAAGCTGTTAACACATTGTGGAGCTTCAAAGAAAAGCTCTAACTGACTATCTAAATCAAAAGACAAGTTAGCCAGTGCATCGGCTGCTCTATTAGCCTGTCTTCTGATGTGGATAATTTTGATCTCCCAATCCGATTCTGCCATAAGCGTCTTGCACTACTCAATGAGATTGAAATTCGCAAAGGTTTCCCCTCATTCAATGCCAGCAGCTCGCACAAACCCAGGTTGTCCACCTCTAGGATCACCTTCTGCAGCCCCATGTCTCTCGCCATCCGAAGACCGTGAAGAACAGCCCAGGTCTCCGCCAAATCCGACGAGCACCAGCCGCATTTAAACGCAAACCCTCTCAGAAACTTCCCCTCCGAGTTTGTCACTAGCCCACCCCCTCCCGATGGCCCCGGATTGCCTTTCGAGGCCCCGTCAACATTGAGTTTCATCCAGCCTGGTTCCGGAGGCGTCCATACAGTCGGTGACAGGCATTGAGTTGTAACAGGCGTCTTTAATCTCTCGCTCTTTGCCCTCACATGGAAATAGGTAGAGGTCTGTCTCCACACTCTATGTGTCAGCCCATTTACACCATCCTTTCCATTGAAGACCAAATCATTCCTCGCTTTCCATGCCAACCATAGCATCAAAGCGAAGGTTGCACTCCATCGATCTTCCCTCCGAGTGTTCCGAAATATCCACTCTTGGACATTTGAGCAGGTAAAGAAATTTGTCGGTGTATTTCGATTCTGCAATTGCTCCCACAAGTCATGAATTGGCAAACTGTCCCGGAGCAGATGCAGTTCCGTTTCTTCCTGACTACAAAGGGGGCAATGCGAGTGATCAGATAGATGACGTCGCTGTCTATTTGCATTGCAGAGGATCGCGTCATGGGCCACTAGGAATGTGAACGATCGAGCTCTCTGTTGAGTGGGTATCCTCCATATATGCTTCCAATCCGGCGCAATCGGCATCCTTCTTCCTTCTCTCAAAGCACCCATGGCCGAGCTAGTCGAGAAGTTGCCCGACATTGGATTAGAAATAAGGAAAAAGGACTTCTAAATAATGAAGTTTCCCGACATTCCTTCTCTCAATCTTTAATTTATATAAAAATGTAAAACATGTATTTTCATCAAAAAAAAAAAGGACAACATTGCATTAGAAATAAGGAAAGATTTCGAAAAAGGGTTTAGGAAAGAAAGTATAAACCAAGAACTTCTAAATCTCTATCTTATTAGAATAGAAATCTTACCAGATGACAACGTGATGTTAACAAAACCGATATCAAACCAGGAGATCAAAAAAGCAGCTTTTACAATCGGAAAAAAAAAACAAATCCCTATTACCAGATGACATGATTGCAGAATTTTACCAAACTTTTAGGGATATTGTTGGCCCAGATACCAAAAGAGTTGTCAAAAGTTTCTCCCACTCCGGGCGAATTCTTAAGTAGATAAATCGCACTTTTATCTCTTTAATCCCAAAGTGCGACAACCTGAACTCGACAAACCATTATAGACTAATAAGTCTATGCATAACAATCACTTGGGAAAATCAGCCACCCCTTCAAGGGGCTTTTGTAACCAATGGAGCAATTCAGGTTAATGTCCTAATAGCACATGAAATATTTCACTCGTTGAAGAATAGAAAGGAAAAGAAGCTAGGTTAGATAGGTGTGAAGTTTGACATGGAAAAGGCATATGATAGGGTAGATTGGGACTATATCATCCAAATGTTGACGAAGTTTGCCTTTGATGCACGCTTCATCTCATGAGTTGAAGCTTGAGTCAAAACCATCTCGTTCTCGATCCTTATCAATGACGGACCAACTGAGATGTTCTTCCCAAAAAGGGACTAAGGCAAGGAGACCCAATTTTCCCATACCTATTCATTTTAGGTGCGAAGATCCCAGCGCGAGCTTTACAAGCACAAAGCAACGAATCTAGAAAATCGATTGGTATTGAAATTTCTAGACATGGAACGAAAATACATGTCTAACCTTCGCAGATGACATAATGATTTTTGCAAAAGTAACCCCTAAATCATGGAACCAAATTAAGAAAATTATTAACGACTATTGTCAAATATCAAGACAAAAGGTGAATTTCAATAAATCAGCCTTTTAAGTTACATCAGGAGTATCGACCCAACAAAAACAGACAATCCAAAGTATCCTTCATATAACGAACCCGACAACACTTGACAAACATCTAGGATGCCTAATTATAAATGGAAAGGTGAACAGAGACACTTTCGAAGAAACAATTGTCAAAAGTAAAGCATAACTCACAAAATGGAAGGCAAATGGGTTATCCCAATAGGGACGATCGGTTTTGATCAAATCAAATCTCGCTATGAAACCAAGCTTTATCTTGCAGAGCTTCATGCTCCCGTCAGAAATCCACAAGACGTTGAACCAAATCAACAAAGGACTCTTCTTGAACAAGGACCACCCATATAAACCACTCATAGGATGGGACAAAATATGTTAACCCAAACGTTGTGGAGGATTGACACTTAATAAATCAAAAGACATCAATAAAGCATTTAAAATAAAACTTCTCTACAAAATTTTTGCTAAGCCATAAAACTTCTAGGTCAAAATCATAAAGGAAAAATACCTTAAATCCGAACCCCTATGGGACTACAAGAAAAAGAGTATTTTCCTGGCAATAGAGAAAACTTATGGAAATAAAAAATTCTATGCAGAACTTATCTGACTAGTCAGAAACTGCAAGACAATCAATTTATCGACAGATGAATGGATAACAGCCTCAATTAATATACTATAAAGCAACAATCGATCCAGCTGACCCAAATGAAAAGGTTGAAAAATTCATTCAGCTAGATAAACAGTGGAAGGGTAGAGGAACTACACGCTCTTCTTCTTGATAACATTGTTGACAAAATTTAAAAAAACATGAAAAATCGCTCTAAATGAAATAGAGGATCGCCTGTACTATAAACTTAGTAAAAACGGTTGGTTCACCGCAGCTTCAATACTTGAAAGCAATACAAGAACCCGAACAACACCAAACCAATAGACACAATGGATTTGGAACATTGATTGCTATCCAAAAGTCAATAACTTCCTTTGGAAGCTTATTATGGATGGAACTCTCACCAAGAAAAGACTTCCTGGGAAAGGAGTGGTTGTACCCGTTTCTTGCAACTTATGTAATATCTATGACAAAGACTCGAACACATTTTCATGAACTGTCAATGTTCAAAGTAACTCATTGAAAACACTAATCAACAAATTGGAAGGATAGTACAAAACACGCAAACAAAGGACAAAATTATGAAAGAAATCACAACAAATTTTTTGCGTAGCTATCCACAACACAGAAAACAAAGCTTGCCATTATTTGGTGGAGCATGTGGACAATTAGAAATAAGATCTTTTTTTATAACCAAGGGTTTGTAGATAGACAAAAACTGAATGGGATCGGCTGTCCCAAAGGGGACAACCCCTGTTTTTTTTTTTTTTGATAAGGAAATAATTCGAGGACCAGACAGGAAGACAGGGAGATTCCAGGACAGTGGATCCACACTGGACAAAAATAGGAACAATATATTAAATACAAATTATTACAATGGGAAGAATCCAATAGAAAGTTTTGGGAAGACATGGACCAAAACGAAAAGTAACATAGCTCAACATTTTTATTTCACACCTAAGGTGGTAGTTTATCTTCAACCGCTTGTTGGATTGCTGAACGTCGCATCAAACACAAATTACCGAATTCCAGAGTTTAAATGTTACCGCAACCGCAACACAGCAGCTAGAAGTTCTAGTAGAACACGCACTTGCAAAGCCTAACTTGAAAAGTAACATAGCTCAACACATGAACGGTAATTCCATGTGAAAATCATGATCTCGGTATCTGTCTTTGATCGAGTATACATTCAAACATAATTTCCAGCAGGTTAATTGTAATACATTCTGAATCTCGCAATAAATTTATCATTTATGACTTCCTACTCCAGCCGGAAAAACATTTAAAAAAAAAAAAGAGCTTCTTGAAACAGAGCCACGTTACTCAAGTGATCCACCTAAATATGTAGCTTCTTAGCCTCAGCACCCTCTGAAGCCAGCTTCAGTCTCTGGTGATGCTCAGCGACCTTGTAACCCACGACTTCCTCAAAAATCTCGGAATCCAGCACGCAATCAGGACGCCCATATACGGCTGCTTGTACACTAGCCACTAGCTTCACAATCTCACGCCCAGAAAACCCTTCGGTCTTCCTAGCTGCCTCTCGGATGATGTTGTCAGACAGATCTCGGACTGTTATCTTTTGTGGCTTCTTCTTGAGGGAGAGACCCCATTTAGGGTTACCATTTGTGTCTTCATTCAGGTATTTGTTAAGGTAGAGCTTGAGCAGCTTGTAGCGCTCCTCTTCTCCTGGAAGCGGGAACTCAAGCACTTCGTCAATTCGATCTGTCACGGCACTGTCAAGGTCGCCGGGCCGATTTGTCGCGAGTACGAGAACAATGTCTCTTGACTGGTCGCCTGTTCGAAAGAGTAGGGCATTGAGTGCACTGCGTTGGGCTTCGCTCATCATGGTGCTGTTTCGCCTGCGTCATATAGCAACCACATGATTTCATGTATTTTCTGGATAGGACCAATAGAAAGAGAGCAGAATATATATACATCACTACAGCTCCTGAAGCTTGGAAAATGATAACTAATCTACATCAACTAATCTTCCTGTGTACCTTCCGAAGGAGTAATTTCCAACTCCATGGTTTCACACATCAGATGCCAAAACACTAGTAAATATGTTGGCTGCTGTATCTTACAACAATTTTATTTTCATTATAGGGACAAAGGGGAAGGGACAAGGAGCAAGATATAACAACTTACTGGCACAGGAAGGCATCGGCCTCATCAATAAAAAGAAGCAGACCCTTCTTTGACTTCTTAGCCCAGTCAAATATCTCATGGATTTTGGTGACACCCTGAGGGCCCAACGGTGCAACATCTCCTCCTGTCATCATAGCATAATCCAGCCCCTGTCCGCAGAGAAGTGAAATTTATACACGTCAGCTATAGCATCTCCAGTTCTGGGTTGTGACTTGTGAGAATGTAAAAATAGAGGCTTTCAAGCTAGGTAAGGAAACTCAAACAACTGTCATTCCTTTTTGTTACACCTCCGCATATTCTTCAGCGAGAGGATGACAGACTTGTATAATCACCATGGAGTATGAGCCTAAGTTGTTCACTAATGATTTCACAAATCCTTATGCCCTTAAACCAGACATGTATACAACAAGCGCTTCGTTTTGAAGAAAAATGTGCTCTCTATAGTCTAATATGATACCTTAAGTGCTTCATTTTTTAAATGTATGAAGCAATATATAGTCAGCCAATGTCAAAACAGTGCAGACATGTAAAATGAGCTAAAATATGCTCTCTATAGCCTATATGATATCTTAAGTGCTTCATTTTTGAAGTGTATGAAGCAATATATAGTCAGTCAATACCAAAACAAGTACAGATGTAAATGAGCAATGGCAGTGAATAACATGACACATCTTCCTTTTTACTCATGAAGACAAGGATAAATTATAGCTATACCGATTTTCTTGCTATCTCCCTTGCAACAAGGGTTTTACCAGTTCCAGGAGGCCCATAAAAGAGCATGTTACGAAACGGTGCCTGGTGAGCTTTGGTATTTGCTGTAGCTCGGGCAAGTTGGTTAATTCTTCGCTGCAACGATGGGTGGAGAACAACATTCTCAAACACTGATTTAACTCCTGAAGTACCAGGGGCAGCAGTTGTCGTACTGAAATTTAAAGGTTTGCCCTTCCCTCTAGAAATTATTCCTGACCAAGGAAACCTGGACATTGACGATTCTCGAATTAACGATGGCTGGCCAAGTATCCGGTTGATATAACCCCAGGTAACCCTCGCACCTTCTCTGTCATAACAAGAAACAACAATCAATGGTCAAATTCATTGAAGCAAAGGCATCAATATCGTCACTGTAAAGTTCAATACAGAGCTTAAACAACTATGCAGCATTTTCTTACACCGTCTGTCAAAGGGAAGTACATCTACTTTGTAGTTTAAAAGCCTTAAAATGAAAACCAACTTATTGTGCTACAATTCTATAATACACCTTACTTCAGATCAATGAATCAGTAAGTAAATGCAAATGCAACTACACTCCACCAAAATATTTGGCTAAAAGTGCTGCTTTGTCTATGAAAACTATCACCAAGTCACCACAAAATAACTTATTCTGACAAATTGACATTAACCTTGAGGTATAAACTCCAGCAGCCAGTGCCGTTGCACCACCGACAGTCATGAATAATTTATTCCTATCAGTCAACAACTCTTTGAGACCCCCTGCATAAGCATTGCAAATTCTTATGTTAATAAACCAACAGAAAACCTACATGTTTGCAGTAACTTTAATACACAAATGACATAATTCCCTTTCCCAAATCCTTGTCATGTTATATTTAAGAGAACTGCAAATGAGGGATAAAAGTGCTCTGGAACCAATTTGAATGAGCAAGAGCACAAGGCCAATAAAACACAGCCTTAAGGTGTCTTTTGCAACAACTCATGCCCTTTACACAGCTTCAAATTATTTATCATTTCACCTTTATCAACATTTCATGACAACAATGCAAGTTATCAGAACAAGAGATCACAATCATGGAGATTATCGTGAGTAAATGACCAAGAAATATGCTACAACTAGACCCTAAAAATAGATGATCAGCTGCATCAAGAGCAGTGACAGAAGAATGTGAATGTCTAGACCTTCAATATGTCTAAAAGTTGTATTAATAGCTGCAAGCCATTTTTCCCTTTCACCATTCATCTCCTCAATCAGCATGTTCCTATCATGTTCCGCAGAAAGCTTTTTCTCATGTGCATTGCCTTCAGCCTCAGCCCTTATCTTAACTTTATAGGTCTCATGTTCATTTAGAGCTCTCTCTTTTTCAGTTTGCCGTAGCTGTGCCTGGACCTGTTCTTCAGTTGCTTGTCTCGCTTTCTCTTGTCGTATTAAAGACTCCTCTTGCATTCTAACTAAGTCAGAATTATGCTTTCTCTGAGCTTCATGATCTGCCTGTATAAAACAAACAATTCATCTTTCAACACTTGGAATTTACCATAATGAACCCCAAATCACTGTAAGATCATTCCATGATCAGGATGTAGTGTCTTCAAAGCAAAAAACTGAACTTTTAGCCTTCACAATTTGGAATTTTATAAGTTTAGCCATCATTTATCGATAATGTTTGACCTGCATTCTCTTCCTAGCTAAGTCATCATCATATCTCAGTTTCTGAGCCTTTGCATGGGCTTGTTGTTGATATATGTTCCTCTGTTCTTCCGCCATGTGCCGCTTCCTTTCCTACCAAAACAAGCAACATCAAATCAGGCCATGGCCATAGCCAATCAGAAATTTTTCAATACCTTGCTACTTAGTCAGGGATCCCTGAGAGATTACACTAACAATCCTGACAATCAATCAGACCTAAGTCATACCGGCTTCAGGAAATGAAAAACGAATATTCAAGAACTTGAATGATTAACTCACAACATCAATTTGAGTTTGCATTGCTTCAAACTTGACTTTCTCTGCTTCCAGTTCAGTTAACCGAGTCCGCTCCTGCTTTCTCATAATATCAAAAACCTAATCACAACAATAAAAACACACAAATACAACTATTAAACCAAGAGCTGCGACATAAACCATTTTCCAAAATTCACAGATTCAACACCACATAGGCAGATACCGCTTTGGCAAAGGGGGAGTTATTGATCTCTCTGAGAGCCTTCGCAGCTCTATCGAAGGATTCCGCATCGAAACCGGAGGACCGGCCACCGGAATCTTCTTCGGAAGGATTGCTATCGCCACCGTCCACGGCACCACTCGGCTGCGGCTGCGGAGCCGGCGCTTGAGGTCGAGTGAAGGGCGAGAACAGGAACGATCCATCCGCGTAGGCTGTGCTGGAGAGCGTCGAAAAGGCGGTAGCCGCTGCGAGCGCGGCCGCCGCGGCGTGCCTAGATACTCTCCTAGATGCCATTGTCTTGACACTGAAATGCGAACAAAGAAAACGAAGAAAAGAGGATGGAGCGAAGATTACGGCCCAACGGGAGAGAGAGCCAGTGGGAATTTCTGCAGGACCGTACGGCAATTAAGAGGGGAGGGTTTAGGGTTTAAAGAGCGGACCACCATGGGTGCCGTGCCGTTGGATTGGTAAGGGATTTGGCCGTGGGGGGGGGGGGGGGGGGGCCGCTTGGGGAGGAAGAAAAGTGGGGTCCAGTTTTAGCAGGGTTACCCAATCAGATTCGGGTCGGGCGATATCGAAGCCCAAAGACCAAAATATATCACCAAAACCCAAATACTGCCTGCCAAACACACGCAATGGAGATCTGTATATTTTACTGCTTACAATACAAAAATACTTTTGACATTTATTTAAGAAAAGTGGGGTCCAGTTTTAGCAGGGTTACCCAATCAGATTCGGGTCGGGCGATATCGAAGCCCAAAGACCAAAATATATCACCAAAACCCAAATACTGCCTGCCAAACACACGCAATGGAGATCTGTATATTTTACTGCTTACAATACAAAAATACTTTTGACATTTATTTAAGAAAAAATTTGTCAAGTGGGCATTTTTTTTTGGACAAATTGGTGAAATGTCCACCTTTTTGGACAAATTAGCAAATTGTCCGCTATATATACTAATTCTTAATTGTGGTGCGTGACTTCATATCTGAATTGTGAAGCCGAATTTTCCCCCAACTATCATGCCGACACCAGATTGGAGGGAAAGCGGTCGAGATTGGAGGTGAGACGCTGGATCAGACGAGCTCTCGTTCGTAGTCAGTGCGCTTGTCCTGAGCTGAGAGGATCCTCTCCCTCTCTTTCCTCTCGTTGTTCTCGCTGCTCTCCCAGACGCTGGGCGATGAGAATGAGGTTGCGCCGGCGCTTCCGTCCGACCAGGATTTTCGACCACCGCCGCCACCAGGCTCTCTGACCACCGTCGGACGCAGGTGTTTTCCTTCTCCCATTCTCTTCCCATCTCACTTCCTCTTTGTCCATTTCATTCGATTTCATTCGCCCTAGGTTACAATTGGATTTCTAAATAGTCGATGGTGTAAAAAATTGAGCGATTTCGAGTTAGTGATGTCGAGTTTCCTTCTGTTTTGGCTCATGTGACTATGTTGATAACAGGATTTCTGTTTTGGATTTGTTGAATTTGAATCCTCGAGTTCAGCACAGCAAGTTATATTTGCACATCGAAGAGGACATCTTTCTCCTTAGTTGAAAGCTCTGGAAGAGATTGAGATTCCCTGAGTTTGATGGACCTCTGAGAGTTGTTCTGAATGGTGAGTTGCTCAATAAATTGGCTTGCTAGTTCGGTTCCGTAATAAATCATGTTTGATAGTGTAATTTATGATTTGATGGAGCATCTCAAGCTAGTTTTGAATTCGAGTGTGAGATGCAAGGGTGCACTTATATTTATGATTTAGGGGCAGTCAAGCTAGGATGATTTGATACGGTGCGAGGGTAGATTGGGTGAATGACCATAGCAATTTATGCATAAATCTTTTGTGAGGATGTTATTACCTTACCTATTGTATATTGGAGCTGAGCAGAAGTTTGAGACTGCAGTTGTGCATTAAAAATTAAGCAATCTTCAGTGGCTGCCGAGCTCTCTGCTCCCTGTATATGTCGATTCTTTAGATGAGCATTGGTTGAGACTCAAGCTCTCTGCTCCCTGTATGTGTCGATGCTTTGGATGAGCCTTCTTGCTTTGTCCGACCTTCTTGCTTTGTTATGTCCTCTTTTAACCGTGTGTCCTTCATTTAGTCTGCTTTTTTTTTTCCAGATTCTGGATCCAATTCTCTAGAAGATGGAGTTTGTAGTATGAAGCTGAGTCACCCGATGAAGTTGAATTTATGCTTATTTGGTTTGAAGTGCTGACACTATGAATCTGAAATTTGTTGCTGGTTTAGTCCCGGTGATCAGGTATGGCAATTCAATTTCTTCTGCTGTAACATGTTGTTGTAACATTGATTGTTGTATTCATATAAATTTTTGGAGGGTAATTTGATTCCTCACTGAAAACAAAAACTAATGCTTTTAAGCTCTTAACAAAATTTGTGTGCTTATTCTTTGTGTTCTCTGTGCATTCAGTTGGAGAATATTGTGCAGATTTGTTGCTTTTAATCTCTTCCATGATGTATCTTTGTTCGAGATTCTCTCTGTTGCGTTTCTTTTTATGCGGTGTTTCATTGTTTTTAAGGTTGGTTGTGTGGCGGTTTTTGTTGATTTTGAGCAAGATTAGGTCTTTATCCAGAGAATTGTTGAACTTTTTCTGTTTTGATGATTGCTATCTCTTGAATCCCAAACTAATGTGTATTCACCCTACCCGATCTTTGTAATTCCTAGGATTTTTGTTGGCTCATACGGTAATACAACCATAGTTGTTCTCAACTGATCAGTTGCATTGCCTTGCTGCTACTTTTGATCTTATCAAAGGAAGTGTGTTGCTAAATATTTGAGAAAGTTGTTTTTGTTTGTTGGCTCTATAGCATGTCTGTCTTGTTGTATTTTGCTCATCCAAATTTAGCTTATTAAAATTTGATAACTGCCAAAGAACCGAGTAGTGTGAGTCTCTTGCGCAATCACATGGTTGCTATGAGAGCATTGTGGAGGATGATGTGCAGCGAGAGCAGTGTGAGGTAGCTTGTGACTTTGCCGTTCATGTCTTCTGCCACCCATGTGCTTTTTGTCAAGAGGAGCGTGAAATTCGCCGCAGGTTGCCCCACCCAGGCTTCAATGCCCAGACAGTCCTTGCCATGATCCCACCTACTGAGCAGTCCATGGGTCAGAACTTGCCATGAAAGTCACCTTCAGTCCTCACTCCCAACATGATGGTTTCCGTTGTGAGTAATCTACCTTCCGATTCCTTACTGAACATGTAGTACCCATCTTATGATATGATGACTGCTCTTACTATTACATTGATCTCTTTTTTTTCTTTTGTGGAATTTGGCTACTGCTATTGTTGCATTTGTATAAGCACCATTAAGGATCTATTATTTTGCATTTTCACTGGCGATACCTGATATATTTCTTGGTGTCTTCTATATTCTATCTAGTTGGGTTATTTCAAGTTGACTGGTATATTCTGTCAAAACAGTTTTAGATGAGTTTGGAGCTGTAAAAATCTGTCAAAAATTGAGTACAAATGATCAACTAATTGATTTCGCTGACATCCATTGCAAATATTGTTGCCTTCATTTTTGGTGTCCTACTTTAGCCCTAGAGGTTTTGCACCAAAGCCGATTAGCTCAAAATGGTAGAGCAATGTGCCTATGCACGATGATGCGGGTTCAAATCCCGCATAGGCTATCTATATGGTATCTCTTATTATGTTTCTCTTCGTGAATAAGAGTATAAGGAGCAAAATAAAATTATAAAGTGCAGTTGTGCAGTTATAAAACCTTGTTGTGCATTTCACGGATCTGTGTCAGCAACCTAGGATGTAGTAGTTGCTCAACAGGTGCCTATTCCAATTGACTGATATAGTATCATTTCCTATTCTATGTTGAGACTTGCTAAATCTGGCATGTGCTAATTGATTGTCCGTAGTGGCCTTTTCACATAGAAGATATGCACTCCGGGGTCGTTAAAATGTGTTATAACATTTTTCATTCAGTAAATATGGAACATATTAGAACACGAGTTTCGCCTGCCTAAACTTTTGTTTTATCAATGGTGGCAGCGAGCAATTGAAGAGGGTACTGATTTCATAGAGACAGATATTTTATCCTCCAAGGATGGTGTCTTTATCTCCTTTCATGATGTAACTCTTGATGAAACAACTGATGTGAGCTCACACAAAGAGTTTGTTGACCGTAAAATCCAGTACTGATCAATTCACCGGACGTTTATAGAGTTATTATTCTAGTGCATTTTGATTCTATTCTTCCAGTTTCAAAGATCAATTCATATTATATATGCATGAAAGTTTTCGATCATTTCTTTCGAAGAGTTCATCTCCATGCGCTTAATGCCTCTAGTTGTTGGGATATATCCAGAGATCAAAAATCCAGTACTGATCAACCAGCATTTGAGTTATTTTCTGATTGAAAAGTGTTGAAAAGGAGAACCTTGGATTGATCAGTCAGCATCCGATAATTCTTTCAGCTTGTTCATTAAATGCAGAACCCCATCCTTCACCGCTTGCATCAGATATTTTAACCATCAAAATGTACATAAACAAGTAAGCTTTAGAATATAGTAATCAGAGAGCAAGTAGCTTGTATTGACATTGTAATAGCACTTTTGCAGCATCTAACCTTAAACTGCATTCTGCATCATTCTTCTGGCACCCTTCACACTAGTACACAGATCCAATAGATTCTGTAACTTCCTTGATGCACGTCTTGCAAGCCCGATACCACATAGTTTGATCAGGCTTAATGAAGCTTATGTATGCCTTTAAGCTAAAGAAGGCAGGCTGCAGAACAAATGAGATGCAAAGAATCAGAATCGGTGAATTATTTCACATAATAACTTCATGGTCTGCTCACTAAATGACATAGTATCTTGTCTTCGCCCAACAATGTGTTACTTGTGATATGAGATAGTTGCACACCAATGCAGTTGTGCAACTTTAAGGTGCACAACTGCAACAAGCATAAGGTAAATACTAAATTCACTGCTTTGAAACACAAGTGCATAAATAAGATAAGAAAGTTCAAAAATAAGATTGCTAAGTGCAAAAATAATAGTATGACTAAAATTTATACATTAAACAAGAGGCATGGAAGAGATGTTACAAGATATCTTCTCTTTGAGCAATCTTACTCTGTCAGCAACTAGCTCTTTGAGTAAGACAACCAAACAAAATCAGAGATTGAGCTTCAAGTAATTAAGGATATATATCTTGAGATGGAGAGTGCCTTTGAACAAGCCAAGGATATCTTCACAGGTTGAAGACACAGGTTTGCATTTTTTAAAGTCCCCAATAGTAACCTATTACTCCTAATCGCTAAATTTTCACCAACGTATAGCTCCAGCAGTAGCAAAACTCATGTCAACATGATTAGAATTTTGATTCGTCATCACAGTTTCATCAAATGTCCAAACCCATTAGATAAAGTACAAGTCAACAACATCAACATTCAGTGGATTTGACTAGAAATGGCTTCAAGTCCTTGAATCTCACTCCAAAATAACTAAGAATAGTGGATGTCACATATGAACTCTGTCAGCTGCATAAAACTCTAGGAGAATTCATATATCATCTCTGAAAAGTGAAAACAACCAAGAGAATTCATTTGAATGATAATGTTGTGCATTTTGGTTAGGTTGAGATCAAATTGGAGGCTTCACCACTAATCTGTACAAAGGGCAAAAAAACCATGTCAGCACACTATGCAAACATGGTCTTATTTTTGCTCATCAATAGACTATAATTGCATAACATGGTCTTATTTTTGCTCAATAATATATTATTTTTGCACAACAATTGAGACTTGTGAAATTGGGTTTAACATGATCTTATTTTTTCTCAATATTATTTTATACTTGATCATTAAAATATTGCACAACATGGTCTTATTTTTGCTCATCAATAGACTATAATTGCACAACATGGGGGAATGGTGGAAATTTGCACAACATGATCTTATTTTTGCTCAACAATAGATTATATTTGCACAACAATTGAGACTTGTGAAATTGTGCTCAACATTATCTTATTTTTCTCAATATTATTTTATACTTGCTCAATAGATTATTGCACAACATGGTCTTATTTTTACTCATCAATAGACTATAATTGCACAACATGGGGGATTGATGGAAATTTGCTCAACATAATCTTATTTTTACTCAACAATAGATTATATTTGCACAACAATTGAGACTTGCGAAATTGTGCTCAACGTGATCTTAGTTTTTCTCAATATTATTTTATACTTGCTCAATAGATTATTGCACAACGTGGTCTTATTTTTGCTCATCAATAGACTATAATTGCACAATATGGGGATTGATGGAAATTTGCTCAACATGATCTTATTTTTGCTCAACAATCGATTATATTTGCACAACAATTAAAGACTTGTGAAATTATGCTCAACATTATCTTAGTTTTTCTCAATATTATTTTATACTTCCTCAATAGATTATTGCACAACATGGTCTTATTTTTGCTCATCAATAGACTATAATTGCACAACATGGAGGATTGGTGAAAATTTGCTTAGCGTGATCTTATTTTTGCTCAACAATAGATTATATGCGCACAACAATTGAGACTTGTGAAATTGTGCTCAACATTATCTTATTTTTTCTCAATATTATTTTATACTTACTCAATAGATTATTGCACAACATGGTCTTATTTTTGCTCATCAATAGACTATAATTGCACAACATGGAGGATTGGTGGAAATTTGCTCAACATGATCTTATTTTTGCTTAACAAAAGATTATATTTGCACAACAATTGAGACTTGTTAAATTGTACTCAACATGATCTTATTTTTTCTCAATATTATTTTATACTTGCTCAATAGATTATTGCACAACATGGTCTTATTTTTGCTCATCAATAGACTATAATTACACAACATAATGATGACTTTAGTTGGTCTTATTTTACTGAAAAAAGAAGTAATCTACTTGTATCTTCATAGGAGTAGTAATTTTTATAAAATTTCTAGTTTTAACATAGATTTTTATAATCAACCTAATGATGACTTTAGTTGGTGGAGATTTCATCTCAATACTTTCACAACGCAACACTCTTCCTCGGTTATGTTTTGCAATCAGGTACGAATATTCTTCGGGTCCATTTCCCTTTTGGATTGGAATTTTGTAATGCAGTGTCCTACACCCCCACTGAACTCAACATTGATTTTCACGGGACTCAATTTTTCTACCTCCACATGCTACAAATTTGTAGTCACTTACAACTTACAACATATTTTAAGCAATCAAAACCTTTGATTTGTAACTGTACACAATCCTTGTTACAACCCACTACTGATTATAGTATACAACTACAATTTACATTCATTTCCAATGGCGAAGCTGAACATACAAGGTAACTTCCTCTCTGCACAGCTCTGCGTCAACTAGGCTTCAAAGAATAAAAAGAAAAGCCCCTCCCTCTACAACAACAGCTGCAAGTATAGAACATTATCAACATATATCAGCTGCTAGACAGCCTTCAGGATTTCCTCCCAATCTGTAATTGCAGTGGACTGAATTAAACCTTGTATTACATAGAAGCAACGTATGTACACAGAAGCACGTTTAATAAATCACCAAAATGAATTGCAGCCAGATTTGAGCAACGATTCACGAGATCTGAACAACGAGCTTGTCTTAGGCAATCTTGAACTTCCAAGGCTCCGATTCAGTGGCTCCTTTGATCTGATCTTCAGAACTCCTGGTTTCTCCATTAAACTGATAAAAACATCTCATGCAACAACATCAAGAGTTGAGAAAGAACGGGATCAGTGGAAAGAGGAAAATCAAGAAAAAGACCAGCAAATCAAGCACCAGCAAAATCATGAAATTGAACAAAAATCAAGCACCAGCAAAATAAACAAAAAAAGACCAGCAAATCAAGCACCAGCAAAATATTAGATCGATTTTCTTATCAATCGATCTTCGATCGATTGATAAGAAAAACAGTCGGAACGAAACTTCGGCTCGTAAAAATTGATCGACGGTGATCCTGCAAGCAAAGTCAGCAGAAGCAAAGATCGATTTCCAATAAGTAAAGATGCACAACTATAATTACTGTCAGCAAGATACAGAAGCATGAAGGATTCCTCGAAAAGTTATAATCTAACTTACTTTTCTATTCTCGATTTCACAAACAAGTGAAGGCCGACCGAGTAGCTTGGTCGAATAAGCTGGAGGGTCTCGATTGAGAAAAGATACACAAAAAAGCAATGTAAACTGCACATGAAGAAAGAGTTCAGTAGAATGCATAGTAGAAACAAGCACTGTTCTACTCTCTTCACCTTTCAAGGTTTGAGAGGAAAGTAACGTAAAGACATATAAATTCATAAACATCAGTCCCAGCTCTGTCAGCAGCAAAATGTAACAAGCAAAGAAGCAAAGATATCGAATAGGCAGCATACATTTCATACTTGAAATTCATATATTTCAAGTATGAATTTCAGTTTCAAAGACCAAACAGAATTAACTTGCCTCTGCACATAGAAGGAAATAACAGTGATGATAGCATCAACAGTTCAAATACAAGAATAGTGAATATGCAAATACAAGATGGAAGTGTGAAAATACAAGAAGAGAAAATTTGTGCCGAAGGCACAAATTTTCAAGCTCCTTGAAGAATCCATAGGCAAAGTTCAAAATTGCTCAGCAGTGCCCCATCTCCTTGAAATGTGCCCCATCTCCTTGAAGTGTGCAAATAGGATGCTTTGAAGAATCGCTCAACAGAAGTAAAGATCGAAACCTCGACTCATAAAAATTGATCGATAGTGATCATGCAAGCAAAGAAGCAAAGCCGGCAAAAGCAAAGATCGATTTTCTTATCAATCGATCTTCGATTCGATTGATAAGGAAACATCGTCTCGTAAAAATACAATCACTAGGCCTATTGGAGCATTTCATCAAACAGGTATGTGCAAAACATAAAACAACATATCAATCACAAACATAAAACAACAAAGACAAGATTTCAAATTTCGTTCAGCAATTGCAGCCATCACAAACAAAATCGAGTTCTTTATCAATCGATCTTCGATCGATTGTTAAGGAAAACAGTCGGAAGCAAAGATCGATTGATAAGTAAAATAGTCGGAAGCAAAATTCGAGTTCCTTATCCATCGATCGAAGATCGATTGATAAGGAAACCTCGACTAGTAAAAATACAGTCACTCGGCCTATTGGGCCATTGCATCAAACATGTTATGTGCAAAACATAAAACAACATATCAATCACAAACATAAAACAACAAGGACAAGATTTCAGATTTCGTTCAGCAATTGCAGCCATCACAAACAAAATCGAGTTCCTTATCAATCGATCTTTGATCGATTGATAAGGAAAACAGTCGGAAGCAAAAATAGAGTTACTTATCAATCGATCTTCAATCGATTGATAAGGCGCGGGATGAAGAGCGGGATGAGGAACTGCAACAAATTCGGAGAGAGAAAGGGAGATGTACCTCAAGACGGAGCCATCTCCATCAATCGTCATCGTCGCCTGGAGCTCGCAAAGATGGACGGGAGAGAGAGCGTGCGTAGGAGGAGCGCGTACTTCCTCGCTCGCAGAGATGGACGGGAGAGAGAGAGAGAGAGAGAGAGAGAGAGAGAGAGAGAGAGAGAGAGAGAGAGAGAGAGAGAGAGCGTAGGAGGAGCGCGTAGAAGGGGTTTATATTTAGAACGTACATTTCACCAAATTTTTTCCAAAACGTGGACATTTCACCAATTAGCACATATTTTATGGACATTTCGTAAATTGCCCCTTTATTTAATGGTTTTTTATGATTGTTCATAATTTGGGCAGAAATTAAGCTCTAGAACAAAAGAGGAGATAAATTAGTAGAGTGTCCAAAATTTCCAATTTTGCCCCTGGTGTTATAATTTTGTTTTCATCTTCTTCCTGGTGCTCTTCCTCTCAGCCTCTCCGGCGCTCTTCCTCTCGGCCTCTCCTTCGGCATCCGTCCCGACTAATCCCCGGTGTTCCTTCTCCGGAATCCGCCGCCGCCGTCGCTTGACCTCCTCTCCGTCTGATCTCATCCGCAAGTAGTCGTAAATCCAAGCCTTCTACCCGCTCAATCACGTTCTACATCTCTCAAGGATGGTTTTCATGGAAAAACCCCTCTCAAATTTATACAAAATCTCTAACCGTCATTGCCGGACACCTTGGAGCTTCGTGAAACAACCGCTTAGAAGCCACTGTTCAAGCACTCGTCTCGGTGTGTCAGATCATCCTTCGACAAAATCAACACAACGATGCTAAAGTAGAGATTGCACTCGTCAGTTTGATAGATCATACGCAACAAACGGAGCTTTGTGTAAGGAGAACGAGTCGTCGAAAGATCGCCGAAAATCACTGTTGAAGCTGCTCGAGTTGCTGTCAAGATGGGGGAAAAAGAAGAGTAATTACGCCAAGCCTCCCCAGACTTTCTTTTTTTTTTTTTTTTTTATAAAATATGCCCCTGTGTTAGTTTCTAAAAATGCAGATGTTATCCCGCAGTTTTAGATGTTGTTCTAACTCGCGTAATCTCCGTTAAAAATTTAAAAATGTAACTATTGTTGTCACCATAATAAAAATAAAGTCATAGATATTGTCATCGCTATAAAAACATAGTCATAGACACTGTAATCAAAAGGAAATCATATGATAAGGGAAGCACAACCCCTATAGGGGCTAATGAAAAGCCAAAATAAATGTGGGGACAGTTCTCCTCTAATATATGAATGGGTAAGAGGGTCATAGACGTTGTAAGAAAAATAAAAATAGGGTCATAGACACTGTCACCACTATTAAAACAGGGTCATAGGCGCTGTAATCAAAAGGAAAACCCTATAGACGCTGTAACCAACATAAAAACAGGGTTATAGACACTGTCACCACTATGAAAAAAGGGTCATAGACACTGTAATCAAAGGAAAACCCAATAGACGTTGTAACCAAAATAAAAACAGGGTCATAGACACTGTCACCACTATAAAAACAGAGACATATACATTGTCACCACTATATAAACAGGGCCATAGACACTGTAATCAAAGGAAAACCCTAGGACAAGGGAAGCACAAACCCTAAAGAGGCTAATGAGAAGCCAAAATACATGTGGTGACAGTTCTTCTCTAATATATGAATGGGTAAGATCATAAACATTGTAATCAAAATAAAAACAAGGTCATGACACTATAACCAAAGGAAAACCCTAGGACAAGGGAAACACAAACTCTATAGGGGCTAATGAGAAACCAAAATAAATGTAGTGACAATTCTCCTTTAATATATGAATAGGTAAGAGGGTCATAGACGCTGTAAGCAAAATTAAAATAGGGTTATAGACACTGTCACCACTATAAAAATAGGGTCATAGACATTGCAATCAAAAGGAAAACCCTATAGACGTTGTAACCAGAATAAAAACAGCTTTATAGACATTGTCACCACTATGGAAAAAGGGTCATAGACATTGTAATCAATAGAAAACCTTAGGAAAAGGGAAGCACAAACCCTATAGGGGCTAATGAGAAGTCGATATTCATGTGGTGATAGTTCTCCTCTAATATATGAATGGGTAAGATGGACAAAGACGTTGTAACCCCTATTGAAACAGGGTCATAGACTCTGTAATCACTATAAAAAAAAGGGGCAAAAACATTGTAACCACTATTAAAAAATAAGGTCATAAACCCTTGTAACCAAAAGGAAAACCCTATGATTAGGAAAGCACAAACCCTAAAGGGGCTAATGAGAAGCCAAAAGAACATATGATGTACAGTATGGTTTAGGGTTTAGGGTTTATGATTTAGGGTTTAGGGCCTTGGCCCTAAGAGCATGAGCAACCATGAATTTTGCTCACCTTAAGGTTGCTAAAAGGTAAACCCATGGTTGTGGGCTTTACCTTAAGGTAAGGGAATGGTAGAGGTTACCTTGATAGAGAGAGGTAACCTCTTTCCTTTTGGAATTTTGTTTTCTTTTTTTTTAATCAAAAACTAAAGAGAAAGATATATAATAAAGGGAAAGAAAAAGTGAAACTAAATTTGAAAAGGGTTAAGAGGTTTCCCCATGGTTGTAGAACAAATTTTTTAGGATAAGGTAGAAAAAGTGACAATAAGTTTAAATAAAAAAAATAAATGAGGTGTAAAATTAAGATAGGAAGAGAGAAAAGAAAATGGGTAGGAGGTTTCCCCATGGTTGTTGATGGTCTAAACCCTAAATCCTAAACCCTAAACCCTAAAATGTTAAGTACAGTACGTCGTTAAGAGATAATTGTTGTCACCAAATGGAAAACCCTAGGACAAGGTAAGCACAAACCCTAAAGAGGCTAATGAGAAGCCAAAAGACATTAGGTGGACAGTTCTCCTTCAATATATGAATGGGTAAGAGAGTCATAGACACTGTCACCACTATTAAAACAATGTCATAAATACTATCACCACTATGAAAAAAGGGGCGTAGGCACTGTAATCAAAGGAAAACCCTATAGACGTTGTAACCGAAATAAAAACAGAGTTATAGACACTGTCACCACTATAAAAACAGGGTCATAGACACTGTCATCACTATAAAAATAAGGTCATAGACATTGTCACCACAATAAAAATAAGGTCATATACATTGTAACCAAAGGAAAACCCTAGGACAAGAGAAGCACAAACCCTATAAGGGCTAATAAGAAGCCAAAATACATGTGGTGACAGTTCTCCTCTAATTTATGAATGCGTATGAGGGTCACAGACGCTGTAACCAAAATAAAAAATAGAAATCCTTATTAGTGGTGTCATCACCCTTGATGACAACTTTTTTTCACGATGACAGTGTCAACACCCTTATTGTGGATGAACATATGATGACAACTTTTTTTCCATTTTTTTTTAATTATTCATCAAAGCAAAATTTCTTTCTATATATCAATATTGACTTTTATTTTCCAAGATCTATGCAGTGATAGCATGTAGCTTTTTTTGACAAACAATCACAATTTATAAGCTGACTTATTTTATTAGGCATGACACTTATACGTGACTACTCCCCCTTTTCCACAACTTTATCTCATCCAATAATTCTGTAATCACTAATCTAAACCCCTATATTTTCATTTTTAAACGTTTCGGCTATATACACCGCAAATCCGCACGTCGGAAGTAACGTGCATGCACGTCCAAAGAAACGTGCAATTGGGTTTCCAGCCACCGTGCCAAGACGTGCATGCACGTTATTATTTTTTAAAAAAAAACATGCATGCACGTCGGAATGGACGTGCAATACTGCACGTCGAAAGAAACGTGCAACACTGCACGTCCATTTCGTCGTGTATTATTGCACATCCATTCCGACGTGCATGCTCGTCATCTTAAATCAAAGGAGACGTGCCCCTTCGTCTCCCCCATTTGTCCCAGATCACAGAAGAGAGAGAGAGAGCGCCCGATGACGACGACGAGCCCAGAGAGAGAGAGACACCGAGAGAGAGAGAGACACGAAGAGAGAGAGAGAGAGAGCCCCAGAAAGAGAGAGAGAGAGAGAGAGAGAGAGAGAGATTGAGCCGGAGAGAGAGATGGAGGCGGAGGCGGTGCCAGTGGAGGCGGAGGTGGTTGCGCAGATGGAGGCTGGTGGTGGTGGTGCGCAGGCGGAGACGGCGGAGGGTGGTGGTGGTGGTGGAGGAGTGGGGGAGCCGGTGAAGGAGGCGGTGGCGATGGAGGGTGTGGCGGCGGCGGCGGTCCCGGTGGCGGAGGCGGTGGCGATGGAGATAGTGGCGGAGGCGGCGGTTCCGGTGGAGGAGACCCTATTACCGCCGCGGAAGCGGCAGTCTACAGAGGTGTCTCCTGTCCCGACCCCACCGGTATGTTATTTGAATTATTTATTTTATTTGATTAAGTTTTATAGTTTTATAATATAGTTTGATATATTATAATATAGTTTTATAATATAATTTGATATATTATATTTGATAATATATAGTTTTTATGATTTGTTATATGTTTATAGTTTATAGTTTTATGGATTTGATCGTATATACTTTTTATGGTTTATAATATAGTTTGATAGATTCAATTATAGTTTGTACAAAAAGTACAAACTTCATTAAAATACATTAAAATTCAAAGACAATAAAAAACATTAAAAGATATTAATATATATTAAAATATATTAAAAGACATTAAAACATATAAAAATATATTAAAATACATCTAAAGACAATAGAATAACATTAAAAGTCATTAAAAATATATTAAAATAAAAAACATTAAAATATATTAACATACATTAAAATTCAAGAGGGAATTAAAGGAAGTAACCCCCGCCCCGGTTTGGTTTGCTAGCCTAACCCACTAACCGGTTCTAATTGCAAGGGTTAGACCCCCCTCCTCAAAAAAATGGGAAGGTAGCCGGTTGGGAAAGGGGTGTGGAAACCGATTGTTGGGAGTCAATAAAGAAGGGAGGGAGGAGGAGAGAGAGGGCAGTTTTAAAAACCTGTCATATCTTGGCTGTGGAAAACAGAGAGAGAGAGAGAGGAGGGAGTGGAGAAGGCACGAAACCGCCATTTTTGAAACGAAAACGAGAGAGGAGAAGAAGGCAAAGGAAGAAGACGAACCTGGGAGTGCGAAGGAGAAGACGACGCCGGATTGCAAGCCAGTAAAGGAAGCGTGTAGAAGACGACCCTGTGGGTGTTTAGAAGAGAGAGACCGACCGATTTGAAGTAAGTAAACCCTAACCCTACCGATTTTGTACTGATTGCAGAAATTGAAAGGATGAGGGACCATTTGAAGACCCTAATTTGTTTGCCATGGTTTGCAATTGGATGAAATAACGGGTGGAGTATCCTCCCCTGTCATGTGGGATGTAACAGGCGTCTAGTATGAAAACAATGGGTGGAAATGTGGGAACGGGGGTGTTCGAGTTGGGGAGAGAATGGAAGTACCATTGTGGTGATGATATGGTAAAGGGCTTGAAGGAGGAAGCAAATTAGGGGAAATCGATACATGTATTGTGTGAATATTTGGGAAATTGGTGAAATTGGGGAAAATGTGTGAATTGGGGAAATTGGTGAGATTGGGGAAATAGGACAGATAGAGGGAAATCGGGGAACCTAAACATGGTTTAAAAAATTTCAGGAACAAGTTATTGAATGTAAATGCTGTTACATTGTAAACTGTCATGTTTTTAATATTTAGTTGCCATGTGTAATAGGTTTGCTGTCATGTTTAATTGCAAAATTGCGCGGCTTCTATTTTGTGGAAGCTATAAAATGGTTATAATGCTCAGGTGATAAGTATAAGCTAAGATATGGTGAGGCTAGAAAGTTACTGGCATTTGTGATAAGTGCAGGAAAGATATGGTGTCTGTCATGTGAAAATGGTCACTTGACATGTTAAAATTGTCACTTGACATGTTAAAATTGTCACTTGACATGTCAAAATTGTCACATGACATGTTATATGGTGTCTGTCATGTGGGAATTGGGGAAATTGGTGAGATTGGGGAAATAGGATAGATAGAGGGAAATCGGGGAACCTAAATGTGGTTTTAAAAAAATCAGGAAAAAGGTATTGAATGTAAATGCTGTTACATTGTAAACTGTCATGTTTTTAATATTTAGTTGCCATGTTTAATAGGTTTGCTGTCATGTTTAATTGCAAAATTGCGCGGCTTCTATTTTGTGGAAGCTATAAAATGGTTATAATGCTCAGGTGATAAGTATAAGCTAAGATATGGTGAGGCTAGAAAGTTACTGGCATTTGTGATAAGTGCAGGAAAGATATGGTGTCTGTCATGTGAAAATGGTCACTTGACATGTTAAAATTGTCACTTGACATGTTATATGAACTTAACGTCATGTGCATTGTGACTTGTGTGATGAAAATCTGCAAATGTTTGAAGAATGCTAAAGTATTGCTCCCCAACCTGCAGGGTATCAAACTACAACATGAGTGATTCAGGAGAAAGAAGGGTAACGGAGACACCGACAATAGGCGAGGTATGGTTTGGCTAGTGTCGATCAAGGGTAGAGTGTTTTACAGATGAGTCGGTCTAACATTCCACCCCACTGTGCAGGCGATATATGCTGTCCCCGAGGACAAGCATTTCAAATGTAGGTGCAATCAATATGCCAGGCCCAATGTCCTTGCAAAGCTAGACCAGTACCTGAGCCCGTCAGACTGGAAGCGTCTTTGTGAAAGCCAGTTTGGTGGCATTGCGAGGCTCGGGGCCAAAGTTGAGTTCTCCGCCCAGCTAGTCCACTACGTCCTGCAGCGGCAGCTGCGGTTGGAAAAGGAAAAAGAAACGTGGTACATGATCCAGGGGTCTATAGTCCGGTTCTCCATTACGGAGTTCGCGCTAGTGACCGGACTGAATTGCTCGGCAAACGTGGCGAGGACCGTGGACACTGCGGCGGACAAGGCTGCCTGCTTCGAGTTCTTAGGCAAGGAAAAGATGAGGATGGAGGCCTTCGAGACAGAGTACACAGTGGCGATGAAGTCAGATCGTTCGGCTGCAAGGCGCTTTAAGTTCGCGCTCATATTGTTGGTGGAGGCGGTGCTGTTTGCGAAGGAACCCCGTAACTTTATTCACGGGTGGGTTGTAAACATGGTGTTTGACACCGAGGCGTTCTTGCGTTACCCGTGGGGGCGACTGTGCTACGAACGAACCCACGATTTCCTCTACCGGTGTGTTGAGCGCAAGCTCCAGCACGGGGTCAGCAGCTCTCGGCCGTCGTACTTGTTAGGCGGCTTCCCCCTTGCATTCCAGGTATGGACATAAATCTCACATGACAAATACTGATTTAAATTGGACACTGCCTCCTGGTAATAGGACACGATTAAATGCAAAGTGTTGACTTGTTAGGCGGTTTCCCCCTTGTTTTGTTTGTTTGTAGTTGTGGGTGTACGAGGCTCTGCGGCCAGTTGCAAGACAATTTGCTGACACCAGCACAAGCACAAGCACAACCTACCCTCGGTGCCTGAGATATAAGTCGAAAGAGCACAACATGATGTACGATTCTCTTGCCTCCCTCATCCAGCAGTCGAAGGAAGAGTTGGGCATGTTCGACGAGGTGGACGCTGTTCGGACAGTCCTTCTCCCGGATGTCGAGTAGGTCAGGAAGGGGGTTATTTTTGGTGCCATGTACGCGACAGAGAAGCCGGATAAGTTCTTCGACGACCTCGTGGTGGAGTATAAAGCCAAACATGCGCCGAGCACGACGGAAGCATCTGGGTCAAGCACGAAGGGTGAGGGAAGTACGACGGCTTCCGAAGTGGATGTGTCAAGGATTTTGTCAAAGATGGATGATCTGGGGACGATCTTATTGCCAACGTTTAACGAGAGGATGGAAAGGATTGAGGCAGCGATGCAGGAGCTGAGAAGGGAGGTGAGGGGGAAGAAGCGAGGTGAGGACGATGTGACACACTCGCAGGACAGGCATGGAACTTACAGTGAGGAAACCGAAGATGTTGAGTTGCAACCAAAGGAGGTAAGATGTTCAATTTGTAATGTCAGTATCCCTAACCGTCATGTATAACAATATATGCGTCATGTATAACAATATAGGCGTCATGGTAACATACCTTTCCCATAATTGCGTAGGCTGAGGATACTGTTAAGGAAATGGGTCAGAAATCGGGTACTGATGCAGGTGAAGATGAAACCACCAAGACAACTTCTGAGGTAAGTACCCTAACTGAAACCGTGATGTAAATTTTGTGAATGACGGTCACACTAACTCATAATCTGTAGGAGATGGGTAAGAGTAAGTGACCAGTTGATGGGGAGACCCAAATGGAGAAGGATGCTGATCCACAAGAACCCCCCAAAGAAACACCCACCACACAGGTTAGTTATCCCTGTCGTACTGCGATGTGACTGTTGATAATGGTGTCGAGTCTAAGTTCCTTCGCATATTTGCGCAGGGTGAGACTGATAGCACAGGGTCAACTGAAATGGTAGGGGCTGCCGGGCTTGAGGCAGTAGCAGCCACTACCAATGTCACAACCGCTGAGGTAAGCCATCTGCCGCCTAGTGTCATGTGAAGATTGTTAGTCGTCATGTCAAAAATCTGTTGTTGTCATGTAGGAGGACCCGGCTACTGAGGATGAGGTCTTAGCTGAGGGGTCTAAGACTGTGGCCAAAGGGCCTGGGGACAAGTCAACCATCTCCGAGCCAGAAGCACCAACGACAAAGGCAACCCCTGAGGTAGGACGTGTTAATGAAACTGTCATGTCAAAAACAGTTATGTGTCATGTTATTTTACCCTTGTGTCATGTAATCAACCATAGGAGGCACAGGCACAGGAGGAGGCCGTACTTCCCCTTCAGCGTAAGGGCGGAAGGGTGAGGCGAGCGCCTGCTACGTTAGAGGGCCACGAAGTTACTCAGCCGGTGAAGAAGCCGCTTGTCGACAAGGGGAACAAGGATAAGGAGGTGGTTGAGGACGTGACGAAGGGGCAGAAGAAGCCGCGGGCCGCCAAGGGGAAGAAGGTGATTGTGGGGGTTGACGCCGTGGCCTTGGGCCTGATGACCAGGGCTGACGTGGACGCATTCACCGAGTGGATGACCACCGACGACGCCCAAGGGACTGAACCCGCACGTACAATGCTGGGCACCCGCCTTGAGAGGGATTTCTTCGGGGACCTAAAAATGCCAATGAAAGTGGTTGGCTCAGAGGTAAATTTCGGCCACCCGTTCTCCGATAACTTGACATTTTTGTGGTTGACTGCACACGTGTTCCTTGTTTGCAGCATATCGACGAAGCATGCGGCATCCTCCGAAAGGAGGTAGCCAGCGAGTCGAAGTACGCAGGCGTCGCAGTCGTCGACCCCTACTTCGGGGTCCTGCTGCAGAGACAAACCGGTATGCCCGTCGACGAGGAATTGGAGTACTACTTCAGCGGTATGTTGCCGGAGAGGTGTCCGAAGCCTTGGGCGAGCGTCGACCGTGTGTTGGCCCCATGGAATCTGAAGGACAACCATTGGGTAGCGGTTGAGATCGACCTAGCCGAGTGGACTGTCCGTGTGTATGATCCGGACACTCGTCTCACTCCTGAGCGACATTTGCCAAGCCTTCTGAAGCCCATCACCCACACCCTTCCCCCGCTGATGGATGGCCACCAAGAGCTGCACGCCAAGCATGCAGGGAAACTGCCCCAGCCGTTCAAGTACAACCGTATGAAGGGGATCCCTCAGAACAAGCAATCGTAAGTCGTCGTAGTCCATCTTCTGATTTATATTGTAATTAGTGCGCATTAGGTTTGACACATACTTTTTGCGACACAGAGGAGACTCCGGCCCCTACGCTCTCCGTTTCTTGCAGATGCTCGCATCAGGCGACCGCGCATTCAAAGGGGTGGACGACGCCTTTATCGATGCTTACCGCCTAGTCCTATGTGTCGCCATCTACCACCGTGGCTTCTGTCCCAGGCCCGATCCTCAGTAGTCATTGGCTCCGTCCTTTTTTTACAAGAACATTGTTGTTTGTACTGTTGTCTATAAATGTTGTTGGTGGCTTGAACAGTTATGCTTTCGTAGGATTTCATTTGGTTGACTTTGGCATCGACGGTATGTCGTTTTGGGAAACCTAGGGCTTAGGTTTTAAAACTATGATGTCTTGTTGTTTTTGAAACTATGTAGGTCGTACGATGGTTGACAGTTATATATTTACGTCGTCCACATTTCCACTGAAAATGCACAATTAAAACATGTCATGTCCAAAATATCTCCTGCCAAGTTTATATCACTGCATGTCAAGTACAAAATGACATAGCTGCACCCAGGCCCAACAAGCCTTAATAACAAAACACGGGCGACGTCCATACTTCAATGTAAAAGGGGGAGCGATAAAGTTTCCGAATAAGTTAGCCCTGCCTACAAACCGCGTGAAATACCTACTGGCTTGAAAATGCACAAAATATGTCATGTCAAAATAGCTATCCGTCATGTCTACCCCATTATCTGTCATGCCAAAATATGTACCCGTCATGCCAACATACCACCTTTTTCTTCACTATGTGCGGCGCCTTTTCGGGAACTTCCTTTCCCACTGAGACGGGTACCTAGATGTCTTCGGCCTGCCAGGGCGTACCTTGATAAGTGGGGGGAGGCAAGTCTCCTTGGCGATTGCCTCGGGCACCCTCCAATTCTCTCACGACGGGACTGGGTAGATCACGTCCTTGTAGCACGCACGCCACGCGTCTACCTTGTACAAGTCGTTGACGAGCGAGTACACATCCATCCCGTGCAATTGGGATGCTGCCATTGCGTGCGCGCATGGGTACTGGTCGACGTTGAAGCGTCTACAGCTGCATAAACGTCCTACTAGGTTTACAAGCCATGTGGAGGTTCCCTTGCGTACCTCGTACTCATGTGCACTCAGCTGTCTGATGCCCATGGAAAGGGACTGCACGAAGTTTGCTCTGATGGCGTTACCAACCCAGTCGCTCACGACTTTCCCCTGCTCGCCGCTTGTCTTCCTATGTTTGACGAACCACGTGCCGACGGTCTCAAGGATGGCATCTACAAGGGCTGTTAGCGGCAAATCTCTAGGATATTTGAACACCGAGTTCAAGCACTCGGAGTTATTAGTGGTTGTGATGTTGTACCTGTTCCCAGTGTAGAAAGCCCTTGCCTAGTTGCTGAACCCGGCCTCGTTCAGATATGGGCCCGCTCCGGGAACCCGTGCACAGAACTCCGCGTACAACACCTGGAACTCATCGTACGTGTAAGCTTTACACATCGTCATGAACTCGTCTTGCAAGCCCCCGCACTTGAACCAGAAACGGACGTTTTGAAATAAGTGATATGTGCATATGCCATGCTTCGCGAAGATGTAGCTATCCCGTATGCCCTTCAGGATGCTCATGTGGCGGTCAGATACCCACACCAGATCAGTCGTGTCTTCAACGACACACAACATCTGCCTGAAGAAGAACCCCCAAGACCCATCATTCTCGCCGTCAACCATGGCGAAGCCTACGGGGTAAATGTGGTGGTCAGCGTCTTGTGCAGTAGCAAATAGCAAGCACCCTCGAAATTTCCCCTTCAAGAAGCTCCCGTCCACCGATATAACCTGGAGAATAAACATCTTGATGAGCTAGAGCTGTCATGTCTAGGCAAACAGACGTCATGTGATATTCGTATAGGCGTCATGTTTCTAGTAAATGAGCGTCATGTTCAATGTAAGGAAGGACTTACCTTCCGTAGGTGGGGGATAGCCCTCCGCCACGCTCCAAGACTCATAAACGCATACTTGAATCGCCCCTCCGCGTCGCGTTCTATCCTCGTGTACGTCCCAGGGTTGGCCTGCTCCAGCATGTACATGTACGAGTACATGCTCCGATAGCTTTCCTCGTCCGTTCCGTACACTATGTCCCTCGCACTCAACTTGGCTCGGCGCGCCTTCCAGTAGCTGCATGTGACCCCCAGCTGCGACTTCATCATCCTCTGCACTTGATCGGGATCGAGGGGCTTCTTCGACCGTCCGAAACTGAACATGCCCATTCACACACATGTGTCCAGTTAAGTTAGTTGTGTGTCCAGTTAAGACAGTTGTGTGTCCAGTGACTATATTTGTGTGTCCAGTTACAATAGTTGTGTGTCCAGTTAAGAAAGTTGTGTGTCCAGTGACTAAAGTTGTGTGTCCAGTGAATGCAGTTGTGTGTCCAGTTACTAGTATTGTGTGTCCAGTGTGTATATCTATATGTCCAGTGGAATTTAGGCAAGAGTCCAGTTAAGTTTTGCGTATTGGGGCACATACCTTTCGACAATGCGCCGACCCAGCTGCGTGTATGACGCACTGCGTTTTTGGCTGACCGCCTCGTCCAGCGAGCACGTGTGCTCGTCCACAAGCTTTCGGATCTTCCATAACCCCGTTCCCCTGTAAGTCGAAGCCCGACATGACCACTTGCAGTTGCGAGCAGCGCACCCTACAACATACAAGGTCTTCGTTGACTTCTTCACCTTCGTCGTGAAGCAGCGAGTCAGACCCGCCCACGCTACGAGTTCCTGCACATCCTCCTTCCTCCGAAACGTTTGTCCCTCCCAGAGCTTAATACCACACTGGCTGGTATCCAATGGGTTCCCCGCCACCATTGGTTCACTTTCAGCAGGCTTCGGAGAAGTGGTCGACTTCCATTTTCGTCTTTCGTATGCTTCCTCGACTTCCCTCACCGCTCGCTCCGCCTCATAATCCCATGACCAAGACTTCGTCGGACCAGAACTACCGTGTTCAACTTTAACCACTTTTGGGATTGCATCATCCTCGTCGGAGGAGCTACCAAGGTCAATGGCTCCATCTTCCATGTCACTGCTGACATATATGATTTGCTTCCCTTTATTCACTGCGTCGGCATTCTTTTCCCTCTTCGCAAACTCCAACTCTAACTCCTCACTTATCCCTAACTGGTCAGAAGTCTCCTTTAACTGGACAGCTGTTTGTGTTAACTGGACATCCGATGATTCCACCTGGACAGCTGTTTGTGTTAACTGGACATCCGATGATTCCACCTGGACATACGTTTGGTTTACCTCGACAATTTTTTCTCCCAAATCTTCGTCTTCTCCGTCAAGCCCCACGGGGAGATCTGTATTTGGGTGATCTTCTTGGGTCACGGGCGGACCAGTTAACGGCACAACAACATCCTCCAAGCCTGCAGGAGACAAACCACCACCGTTTGAGTCATCCGTTGTCGATCCTTGTGCTTCGGGCACGTCTCCACCAACCTTGCGTCGCAGGGAGACATTGAGGTCAATAGGCCAATTTCGTTCTCTAGACAGCCCGTTTACAAACTTGTAGGCCTCCAAGTCTTCGTCATCCCCGATAGCAAACGGCCTGGACCCTTCCTTCTTTGGCTTTACATATGTGAGCTCCACATCATTCCTCCCATCGACATTAAACTTGTCCATCACCTGTTTCTTCAGCTTTACGTAGTCAATCCTTTCGTCCACCACCATGGCTTTTTGGCTCCTTGTTCCCGTGAAGACCCAAGTGCCGCCTTCACACGCCCACCATCCTCCAAACAATACAGTGATACAAACTGATGATTTTTCCCCTGTTGCATTTCATAGGTAGGCACAAATTAATTTGTATCGACGGTATTTACATATGAACAACACTTACCAAACATAGAGAGAACACTTACCCATTTATGTCCGATCAGAGGACTGTCCAGTAAATTCCAACACGTGTCCAGTGGGTACGATATAACCGTCCAGTGAAAAGTGGCTTCGTACAAGTAAACCGTTACCTGAACCCAGGCCCACTTGCTTCTTCTTCAATGGATTCTCTCTCTTTCTTCAGATTTTGTGAATAAAAGTGACGCCCAGAATTTCTCTCATCTCTTTATATAGACCACACATCATTTGACACCTACCCTCTTTCTTCTAATCAAACGCCGGCCATTCCCCTTCTTCAAGTTCCATTTCCCCTGCAATTCATTAATGGGAGCTAATGATTTCCCTCAGACATTCTTCAAAGCTTATATACCCTCCCCCTCCTCCCTCCCTTTTACCTTTTTTTTTGGCGCCATCCCTGGGCGGGAACAATTGCCTCCCTCCGATTTACTGTACACAGCTGCTTCATCTCTCTCCCTCTCTTTACCTGTCTTTTCAATATTGATCAGGATTTTCACCCTCTCTCTCTCTCTCTCTCACACAGACTCTCTCTCTTTGTCTTTTCCTCGCTTTTCCGTCTCTCTCTCTCTCTCTCCCTCTCTCAGTTGTCCAGCTGTCATACTCACACTGTCCAGTCCCCCCCCACTTACCTGCTACCGGTTGAGGCAAAAATCCGGATATCCGGATTTTAGCAAATTTTTTCCGGATGGGGTTATGTGTGCAAGGGTTTCACCGAAATGGGCTATTTTAGCAAATTAGCCAAAATTCAAATACAATAAAAAACAATAAAAGCGATGCTAAATATATATTAACATATATTAAAAGACATTAAAAGATATTAAAATACATTAAAATAAAAAAAATTAAAATATATTAAAAGACATTAAAAGATATTAAAATACATTAAAATAAAAAACATTAAAATATATTAAAAGACATAAAAAGATATTAAAATACATTAAAAAAAAAAGACATTAATAGCCAACTGGATGAAATAAATTAGCACATAGAAAGTAACAGGTTCTCAACATTTCATAATAACAGGCAGAGAGGCTCTTGAGGGGGGATGGTACCCTCTGGCCAGTTAGGTTTGGCGACTGGGCATCGGTCAGTCAGATACAGGAGGAGACGGTACCCCATGATATTCACTATGAGCCATATACAGTAGATGATCTGCTGATGTCTGCAGAGGGCTACCAGCAGTCGATGGGGACCCCCTCGGCCGACGAGGATGACAGCTTCTTGGGGGGTCTGCCTTCTTTCGATCCTTCTGGCGATGCGACGGAGGGGCAGCAACCTTCTTTGGAGACCCCCGATGTACTGAGCAGCTGCATTACTAATGTAGTTGTAGGTCGACGGGCCGACAGGGGTAGACCGCCTGCTCGTCTACCCCCAACCATCCCCGAGGCATCTACTTCAGGCGTCCACGAGGCTTCTACTTTCGGCACACAGGACGCTGACGCTTCGACCTCCCCCACACCAGCGACGATCTCTTTGGCTGCTGCAGATGACAGGATCCCTGACGTCGTAGAGGAGGCTGACGACAGGCATGAGGGGCGGGTTGATGGTCAGGGGGGCCCACATGAGGGGGGCAGGAGGGGCAGGGTGAGGGTCAGGGGGGCAGCAGGAGCCCGCGCCCATCCCTGCGCAGGCTGCTACATCGGCTGTGCAGGTCGACCCATTCTTACCACCAGGAGATCTGCTGGTGTCTTATAGGCACCACCGAGCGTACCAGGTGTGGCAGGAGCTGACTGTGGAGCTGCCTTTGCTGAAGTTCCACCATTGGGCGACTCACCTACAGCTGTTTGACCCGTACATATTCGAGGGCCCAGGGACCTGGTTGCAGGATCTGACACCATCGGGCATCCCGCAGTTGAGGGCCCTCCATTGGGAGGGTGTGGACGAGTTCACGGCCACCGCGTTTCTGGAGCATTGGCACCCGGAGACCAACTCCTTCCATTTTCCGTGGGGCGAGATAGCCATCACGCTTTGACGTCGCCTGCATCCTGGGGGTTCAGATTGAGGGTCTTCCATGTTTGTCACACCTACATGCGGCGGAGCTGATCCCCACGGTTGCTGAGTACTATCAGTTGACCCCGCAGACTTTGAGCTCATACAGACATGCTGGCGGCCCGCCAGTTACGTGGGTGACGGACCAGTGGATTGCGAGACACGGGCCGCTCCTCGACCCCGTGCCCGCTGATGACCCTGACACTTCAGCTGATCTAGAGCAGATTCGAATCCGCACGCACACGGGAGGGGGGCAGCTAGAGGATGACCCTGCTCAGTGTCGGTTTCTGCACATCGGTTACCTCGCCACCGCCATCGCCGCGGCTCTGTTTGTGGACAAGTCGTAGAGCCGCATCTTATGGAAGATGTTCGGCCTGGTTTGGGACATCCCCCGGACGGCCACCATTGCATGGGGTGAAGGTGCCCTTGCCTGTCTCTACAAACGCCTAGGCGAGGCTACCCGAGCAGGTGCGAAGGCTATAGATAGCTGCACGCCGATTCTACAGGTACGACACCGCTGAATTTGAGTTATAGTTTACAAATATTTATATTATATGCTAACGACATTGTGTTTTGTGTCAAGGCTTGGATATGGGCATACTTCCCTCGCTTCCGAGGTGATTTCTCCAACGATCCGGCTAGGAAGTGATGTCATCCTCAAGCGAAAGAAGAAGGCTCCACCTTGGGAGTCGTTAAAGAAACGACGTTAATTATTTTATTAATTATTATTTTATACAATTAGATTAATAATGTACAAGATTATATCTCCTCTAGATATATCTTGTTCCCTAAGTTTTAGAATTATATCTTCTTAGGTTTATTTTTATCTTTAAGTTATTTTAATCTATCTTTATCAACCTAAATTCTATCTTGCACGGTAGAATTGGTTCTTAGGTTTTCTATTTAAACATTGTAGTTCTATTGAAATTAATCAGATTGAAATAGAATTGAAGAAACCCTTTATGGATTAAGGGTTCTTCGATTGTCAATCCCAAAAGCTATCTTGCTCTTGTGTTCTAAGTGTTTTCGGTAACCACAATGATCACCCGCACCTACGTTCTTCAACCATCCCCGAGACCAAACACAGCGCCAGTCGAAGCCTGGACACCGGCGGCTCGGCTTCGGCGCACAGCGCCAGGAGCGCCCAGGCTCTCGCTCCTGTCCTCGCGTCTCCTGGCTCTCGCTCTCGCTATCGTCCCAGCAGGCATCGCTCGCGGAGTCCTCGGCATCGCTCGCAGCGCTTGCCTCTCGATTCGCCTGTCGTCGATCGCGGATCAGTCGGCTTCGGCTCCAGCGACTACACCCGGCTCCTAGCGTCTGACCTCCGCTGCCGGCGAGCAAGGTCCCTGAGACGCCCGGCTTCAGCAGCCCCGGATCGCCCCCGCGCAATTCCAGTCCTTCGTTCTTTTGCTTCCTCCACTGTTATTTGTTAATTTAAGATAGTTGATTAATTTCCATAAGCTTAGTTTTGTTAGAATTTTGTTAAGTTATAAAACGTATTGCTTTTAGTTAGTTTAGTTTTATTTAGTTAATAATTAGTTTAGTTAATTTGTGTCAATTCACGGAATACGAAGAGCTTAAGTAAGATCGACGCTTTTAGTTTAGTAATTGGCCGGCCTAGCCGATTGCTATATATCAATTGGTATCAGAGCAGACTGCGATACCACTTGATACGTTTGGGATACCCGATCCTTCGCCTGTGGGCTGCAGATCAAGAACCACGCCGTATATTTGCTTCGATCTTGCAATGCTCTTTGATATCTCCTGATTTGGAACAATTCAAACAAGTGATTAGAATTCTGATTTAGCGACAGAATTAACACTTAGAAAATTCAGCAACTTGAACAGAGAAACCAATCAATTCATCAATTCATAGCAAAATTGCAAGCATAAAGGGTTTCTTCAATTCTATTTCAATCTGATTAATTTCAATAGAACTACAATGTTTAAATAGAAAACCTAAGAACCAATTCTACCGTGCAAGATAGAATTTAGGTTGATAAAGATAGATTAAAATAACTTAAAGATAAAAATAAACCTAAGAAGATATAATTCTAAAACTTAGGGAACAAGATATATCTAGAGGAGATATAATCTTGTACATTATTAATCAGTTGCATAAAATAATAATTAATAAAATAATTAACGTCGTTTCTTTAACGACTCCCAAGGTGGAGCCTTCTTCTTTCGCTTGAGGATGACATCAGGAAGGACGACCCTCGCTTCTATGCGAATTTCATCGCTCCGAAGGCGCCACCCCGCGCGAAAGAAGAGGTCAAGCTGGCGAAGGTGAAGAAGATGCGAGACGAGATCGACCGTCTTACCGTCGCCGATATATGTATTCGAGACTCTAACTATATGACATATATTTCGTAACTGTGAATTACGCCTGATTTTTTTAATTATAGGTGGAATGGATGCCCTTTGGGCATGATCTGGACTTCGACGGCGAGTACCGTCAGTCCACCTATCGGGGCACCATCCCATTCTGCGGGGAGGAGGAGCCATATATGCCCGATAGGTGCCTTCGGCAGTTCAGACGAGTCCAGGGGATCCCGCTGCCCGTCATCCAGCCGAGTCAGGTCACCCGCGACGCCACCTTGAAGACCAAGTACGTCGCCGTGTTTGACTGCGGGCACGACAGGTGGCAGGACTTGGAGGACGAGGGTCGCTTCTACCGGCTGGCCGAGCACAGACGCACCAGCGAGGAGTGTCAGGCCGGTGTCACTCAAGATTTCCTAGCTTGGTACGCGTCGCAGAGCCGGCCGTACGTGCTACCCACCACGCCACCCCATTCGGACCCTCCGGCGCCCGTCCATCCGATCACCCTGGATCCATGGGTGGACCTCCCTTAGCCTCTAGTCATCCCTCCGAAGGTAGTGACCCGGATGCGGGAGATAGAGGGCTATATCCGGGCCCTGTCTACCGACCCTCGCATTCAGCAGATTTTAGACGAGGTGACGGAGATTTTGGATGAGGCTGTACACCATCCACCTAGACATTGATGTACATTTATACTTTTACAGCTTTTGCAGTATCTATCTTTATATTATACTTTTATGTTACGGCTTTTGTATCTATCTCTATATTTCTATCTTGAGTAGATCCTCAACGAAATGGCTAATCTAGACTCCTCTCATTTCTTCTGAGTCATATAAAACGAAAACGTCAAGAATGAAAACGAAAACGTCAAGAACGAAAATGAAAACGTCAAAAACGAAAATGAAAACTTCAAGAATGAAAACATTAGTGAAGGGTAGTTAGGGTTTAGGGGAAGGGTTTAGGGTTGGCTAGGGCGGGAGGGTTGATCCGCCATCTTTGGGTTAGGGTTTGCACATCCTTAAGGACTGCACTCATCGACTGGTGACTTTCGCATCGTGATTGATGCAATCCATAGAGTCAATTATTGTCAACTGCATGAGTTGCAAACTACTTTGGATATCGACCGCTTCAAATGGCCAATAGCGGCGTATAAAGTCAACCTTTTTGATGAGGTAAAGACTTTAATCTCCAAAAAGTGCTTCGATTATCTGTACAAGATGTGGCAGGATGTCGTGAACCAAAACATTCCTCCGGAATGCACGGACCGACATTGGAGGGTTTGTTACGAGATCCCTTGTGTCCATGAGATTCAGGCATACGTCAGTTCCGGTACTCCGATACCCGCCGAGGACATCCACCCGTTTTGGATGGATTTGTCATGGACTGACATCGACGACACCCCACTGCCGTATGAGCTGTCATCTTCATACACGGCTTCCAACGATGTATGTGACGATGAGCTCCACCCACCCACATCTGCAAGAGTCCGAAGGAAAGGGAGGCCTCGGGGGTCGAGAAATGCCTACAGAATCAACCCGTTACCATACGATGAGTTAAGGGAAAGATTTGAGAGAGAAGAAGCACGTGCTGCTCGAAATGCTGCTCGACATCGTCCACAAGCGACCTCAGCTCGACGTGGACGTGATGATGTGTTCGGAGGGTTCAACTGGGGTCGAAACAACGTTGATCCCTTCATGCTCGGTCATATTGAGGGTGTGAGGGACACTGTTGGAGATGGTCATTGTGGCTACCGTGCTTTGGCGTCATTGACATCACCGATCGGCGAGTCTGCTTTCCTGGAACTCAAAACGTTATTATGCAATCACTTGGAGGATCACGCCGATCTCTATGCCGATTGTTATATGGGAGGGTACCCATTTCAGCAGTTCGTCGACTACTAGAGATGGGCGGGACTTGTGCATGGTGATAGGAGACGGTGGATAGAGCTACCCATCATGGGTTTAGTATTTGCAACGGTATATCAGATTCATCTCGTCGTCCTAGCTTGGCATCATCCGTTCACATCTCTCCCCATGACCTCACCGACACCTGCTAACAACCCTCAATCAGCAACCCTTGGTTTAGCCTGCATCGGAAACTAAGACCATTTTGCCGCGGTACGACTTCAAACGTCTTATTTTATTACCTATTCTTGCTTTTCATCTCTATGTCAATACTCTAACTCTAATTTTTCATTCTCATAGATCTGGTTGCGTCCTAACGCTCTTATTCCGCCGCCTCTGCCAGAATGGGTCACACAACATCAACCGAGCGTCGAAGGATGGTATGCTCCGTTTCAAGCTCAGTTTGAGAGATTTCGAGCCTTACGTGTCGAGTCCGGTCGCCCTTTACACTTTTCCTAGATTTTATTCCACCAGTTTATTAAAGTTATGAATGTAAACCTTTTTTCCGTTCCTTGTAACATTATTCACATATTATCCGAATGAAAACCTTAAAAATTATTGCTTTCCATTTAATTAGACCCTAAATCCTTCAACTCCACTAGCTAAACCCTTCAATTTTTTCAATTAACGATAAAAAACCCTCGGAAACCCTAAACCCTAAACCCTAAAGGCAAAACCCTAGTTAAAAAAATTATATTTACACGTTATTTGCACGTTATTTTTTTTCGACGTTACTTTCATCCTCTTGCCGTCGACCGAGATGCCGGCACTCTTGGAATCTTCGTCATGGCCAGCAACATAAGAGATGGAGGGCGAGGGTTGGGCAGCCAGAACGAAGGCGACTAGAGATGACGAGGCGGATGTGGTTGCAAGGAGGCAGATTTGGAGGATGACAGATCTGGAGGGAGAGGGTTGGGCAACCAGGAGGGAGGCAGATCTGGAGATTCGAAATTGACGGATGCGTTCTCCCTCTCCAATCTCTCTCGCTCGCGTCTTCGATAGTGGCCTGGGATCTAAATGAAACGGGAAGGATTTGGGGAATTAGAAGGAGGGGTAGTTATGGTATTATGAAAATATTTTGGACATTTACTAGCAAAGGCAAAACCCTTTGACAAATTGTAAACGGCCCAAAGGCCGAAGGCCTTTGGGCCGAATTTCTTCTTATTTAATCTTAAAAAAATTATATTTATATTATTAACATCTATTTTTATATATTTATAAAATTTTATTTTGAAGTATCATATTTCACAATTTTTAAAGATTAAAAAGGCAATAATTAACAAATTATAATTATTAAAAATTTCAAAACATGATTTTTTAAAATAAAATTTTATGAATATATAAAAATACATGTTAGTAATATAAACATAATTGTTACAATTTTTTAAAGATTAAATAAATGTCAAAATATTTTTGTGTTATAGAGAATGAAGCATATTGTGAAGTAAGAGATCTCCGTTGGTATACTGGTATGTCCCAAAGGAACGGGAGAGAGAGATAGAGATTAGGAGATTGGAAAGGCAATTGATTGGTTTATTATTAGGTTACCCCCACAATTACAATTCATAGGTATTTATACCCTTAATTCCTATCTACTAAGTACATTACATTGCATTCCCCTTATAAAAGCTTTGTCCCAAAGCTTATTCAAAATTATAAAAGGAAAAAACAAATAAAAATAAAGTCTAAGATGGTAAGCTCACATAGTAACCAACTCCTTGAGCTATTTATGAGTTAGGGGTCTAGAGAGAAGGGCTCCTCCCTCTCTCTAGATTTTGCCTACCAGATGGATTGACATCCATCCTTCCAAACTTTCTTTTGTCCATCCCTTTTGCAGTTCAACTATCACCCCAAAATTCTATCTTGAAATCCCTAATTGATAACCTTCTTTCGTCATCCTCCTCAAATCCGTCCCGTTCTTGGCCTGTTCAGTACCTCCAACATTAAATTTCAGTCTTATCTCCTTTGATCTGCTGCTCCCTTGAGTACTATAGTTGTTGGCTTCTGGTTTTCGACTCATTTTTTACTCCTGGTGTGGGGCTTTTCGATCGCCGAACTGATTGGGCGTGGGTCTCCTTTTCCGGCCGCCCGTGTCGTTGGGGGTTGGTCGTTGGGGCGGTGGTTTGGTGTGGCACCATCATTGTCTCTGCACTCCTCTCGCCGAGTTACTGGACTGGGGTCCTTTGCCGGCCTTGTCTTTTCAATGATTTGGTCTCTTTCCTACTGTGGGTCTCTCGATTTCACTCGATCGATTTCTTCTTGCTATCCTTGGAGGCGCCGACCTAGTCCTGTGGTCGCTGGTGCTAGTTGGGGCTCATTGTAGGCTGCGCTTCTCACCTGTCAGGTCCTTCAGGTCCGAGCTTTAGGTTCTTCGGGCCTAAGGTTGAAGTTTTTCAATTAAAAATAAAAAACATAATTTTTTTTAAAAAAAAAAGGAAAAAAGAAGTTTGCAAAAACTTGTTAAACCCACCCGAAAGGGTAAACTAAATCCCGAAATGGTTTGATCAAAATCTCGAAAGGGTCTTGATAAACTCCCGAAAGGGTTTACAGGTGCTCTTTTGCGAGGGTGGTTCTCGGCAGTGTTTCTGGTTGTTCTTGGCAGTCCTGATCTGAGTTGGGGCTCTAGCCTCGGGTGTCGGGTATAGCTATGGTCATGACAGTGTGCATCGTGGCGACTCCGTGTTACGAAAATTTCCTTGGAGGTTCGTCTTCATCGCCCACAAGGACTCCTGATGTACCGTTGGCCAGCGGTGTTATCGCTTGATGGCGCTTGGCTCCGTTTTGTCTTCGTTGTCCTCAACTTTTTTGGATTAGGCTCGTTTGTATGTTTGACGGTTCGCCGTCTGCCGACTATGTCGGTCTCTCGATGAGCCAGGTCTATCTGGCCTTCGAATTTTTACCTAATAAAAAAAAATCCTTGAGCTATTTACAGGGATATCGGCTATCTTTTATAGAGCTAGCTAGAGGGGTCCTTATTTGCCACTTTCCCTTTGTAGTAGCTATTATACAACACCCCAACTATAGCCATAGCTAATAGGTGAGCTTTTAGATGACCCCACACCATCACCATAACTAGCTTGAACAAAATACCTTGCAAGCCTTTTTTTTATAACAACAATTAATGTCGTTGATGATGCCTTTAGATGACAAGAACAACAAAAATATGTATTCCTGGCACACCTGTACCTGAGGTTGTCATTTGCTAACTTTCACCACATTATGCAGAACAATTCATACGTCGAGGCAAGATGTCATCCGATTCATCTGACCACCAACAAGACTTTTACAATAATTCGTTTTGCCCACGAGAATAAGGTCTATCTGTCATTTGATCACTTCACAATCACACCAAAAATCAAGCCATCTGCAATAGCAACATCTATGACAACTCTCCAAGTTGTTCTCAACATGATCACTTGATCTCAACTTATGACAGTAACAACTTGTGAGAGCCTCATATAAGTGATCTTGCAACTGCCAGTCATGCATCCTAAATTGCCTCTCAAATTACCCTGCTGTCATTACAAGTAGCAACTCTCCACCCGGATAAAAAATCATGTTGATAGCCTTTTTACTGCAAGGAAATATTAAAAACTTCTGAGGACATGTAACCTGAGTGCCTTGTAAAGATTTAGGCAAATTCAGTTTACTATACATGCAAAATATTCCAGGATCAAAAACCTTATATCCATCCACCACCCTATGTATGTCTACAGCTGCAACAACCACTAATGAGGACCTTTTATCAGTTCCCTGGCAACGGCGCCAAGATTTGGTGGGCTCTAACATGAGGGTGTACGTGTAATATTGTCGTTGGGTTCTGTTCCACCAAATGCAAATTATATCCTAACTCAATACTAAACAGAAGATTATTATAGCAGACAAGCAAGGAGTCGATCCTATAGAGAAGACTGATTCGCAGTTCTCATGACAATTTCTTAAACAAATAACAATAAGGTTGTAACAAACGATTGAAATAAGCAAATAGGAAAAAGGAATAATGATTGCAAAGTAATAATATGATGAAAACGTTTCACCCGTAATTCTTGACAATGGTTGGGGTTCATGATCCTTGGGTTGATTTCATTGTTATTCTTAAGTTATGTCGACTCGACTAAACTAGTTTGATCCATTAACTCACAATCACTTACATTCAATGTGACACCACAAAGAACAGCATAAAGAACCAAGTACTTTGGCCAATTAGCAATATCAATTCAGTGCAATTAAAAATCAAACAAATGCAAGATTGTAGAGCCTTTAACCCTAATCTCATATAATCAATACAAACCAATTTTTATCATCCTACAAAGACAATTGATGCTTTCCAAAACTACGGCAAATAATAATAATAAAATAATAAGAGTATATTCGGACGAAATAACAATTGCTAAACACTGCAGGATCGACGAGCACCGGTGGAAAAGTGGCGGGCACCGCTACTCTGGCACCGCGATTCTTCTTTGTTTTCGACATTATGCTCCTTAGCTCCCTTGATGCTCCTTCTTTAGCCTCTCTTATGCTCCACATTCACCTCTTCTGGATCTCTCAAGCCTCCTTTCAAGCTTGGATTATAAAACTGGAGAATAAACACGAAATAGCGTATATTCCGAACTCGAATATTTCATATGCAAGACAATGTAAATAAGATACAACATATGCAATATGAATACCTAAATGCAATAAAACCTATCTATAATGTCTATATCTAAAATATTCATTATTAATAAGCAAGGCCAAACACGTCGCAGATGACCTAACAAGTATAAATAAGTCTATGTCTAAGGCACATAATGCATAAATAATATTACACACAAGTTCTCATAGATCTCATCATCACAACTTTCATAGCATCATCTCAACTTATTTCATAACTCATCTCATCATCTCATTTCACAACATATAGCAACATCTCATATATAATATACATACTTTACATCATCATATAACATATCATACTTTCATGCTTAATAAAATGTATCAACATATCATGCCTCATAATCATCAACATGTTTGCCCTCATGTAACATATATATCATAATGTCATGCTCATACTCAACACATAAGATTTAATCAAGTCATTTAGCAAGTAAAACCAAGTAAGAAATCCCAAAGTTCCCAAGCTCTTAAGTCCCAAGTCAGGTCAAATCCATTTCCAAAACAACCTTTCAAATAGTTAAACAACTTTTCGACCTTCGAAAACATTTCTCAAATACCCTTTTGAAAACTAAGTTCACATAACAAGTTACACATTTTGAGATTTCGAAAATCACATAAAGCATATAGGTCACATGTATAATATTTAGGCAAAAAATCTTCATTTAAAACACATAAGCAAAACATATCATAAAACCCAATCAACCCAGACAAGGGTACAAAACCAACCAACCAAGGGGACTTTCACCGCGGCGAAGCGTTTGTATAGATGACGAAGTCCTCAGTCCCATCTTGGCAAGGCTAAAACTAGTGCAATGGTTAGCTTCTCCTTCAGAAGCTCAAAACTGGCCTGACATTCTGTGCTCCACTCGAAAGGTACATCCTTTCGTAACAACTGCATCATCGGCCTGGCAATGCTCAAGAACCCCTGGAAGAATCTCCGATAGTAGCTGGCAAATCCAAGGAAAGAACGAATGTCTCTGACATTCTTGGGCACCTTCCAAGCAACTATAACATCAATCTTCGCCGGATCCACAACGACTCCCTCTGCTGAAATGACATGACCTAAGAAGGTCACCAAAGAAATCCAAAAATTGCACTTGATGTACTTGTCATATAGCTGATTCTTCCTCAGCGTCTCCAGCACGATCCTCAGGCACTCCTCGTGCTCCTCTCTACTCCTTGAATATACCAGAACATCGTCAATAAAGACAACGATGAATCTATCCAGGTAATCAATGAACACTCGGTTCATGAGCTCCATGAAAGCTGCTGGCGCTGTGGTCAGCCCAAACGGCATGACCACAAACTCATATGACAATAACGAGTCCTGAATCCTGTCTTTTGTATATCCTCTAGCCTCACCCTGAGTTGGTGATACCCTTACCTCAAATCAATCTTCGAGAACACAGCTGCTCTCTAGAGCTAGTCCAACAGATCATCTATCATCGGAAGAGGGTAACGGTTCTTCACCCTCGCCCGATGATGCACTTCTCTTTGCGCTTGATAGAACGACCTTTATTGTGAGTCTAGGAGTCTTTTGCTAGGGTCATAGGACGACCAAGCCCCATCTAGTTTGTGCCTAATCGAGTCATTTTGATATGAGAAAGCATAAGAAAGAAAGAGAAATATGAGCATGAGATTGATTATATATGATACTCCCTCCGTCCCACAATAGATGTCTTTTACTATTCATGCACGTTTTCTTAAGAAACTAAACACTATATAAAATATCAACATTTTATTAAATATTTTTAAATAATATTATACATATTACTAATAAGTATAGAGTTATTTTAAATAATTAATTAAAAGATGGATATTTTATATATTTTTTAGCTCATCAAAAAGCATGCATGAATAGTCTAAAGACAACTAGTGTGGGACGGATGGAGTATTGATTGGACTGCGGCCCCGGCTGGGTCTCCACCTCTGGTGTGGGTGTGGATTAGGAGAGGGAAATCCGCTTGGCATTCTTTGCGGGTACCATTTTAATATATATATATATATATATATATATATATATATATATATATATATATATATATATATATATATATATATATATATATAGTGTATGGATCATTTCTACACAAGCCTTAGGGTATACCTTGTTCACAAATATTATTCGGTGAAATGTGAAACATTATTCGGTGAAATTTGAAGCATTATTCTGTGAAATGTGAGTATTGTTTAGGGGAATATGAAACATTATTTGGTGAAATTTGAAGCATTATTCGTATAAATTGTAAGTATTGTTTAGGGAATTGAGGCTTCTTTTATTTGAAATAGATGAATAAAAAAATAAAATTATTCGGTAGAATGTTACAAATTATTCAGTGGAATTGAAACGTTTTCATGTGAATTGAACAGAAAAAGAAACATAATAGTATTCGGTAGAATGTTTCACATTTTACCGGATAATGCTTCAAATTTCACCGAATAATGTTTCACATTTTACCGAATAATATTTTTGAATAAGGTACACCCTAAGGGGTGTGTACACCCGAACCACACCCTATATATTTATCCTGTTTAAAAGCACGCTTGAGTGATTTAATATTTGCACTGCATTAGTCATGATATTTAGGAATAGGATGCATATCATATGGCCCCAACGATGTCTTATGGCACGCGTGATGTGGCTCGATCTTGACTCCGTAGTTAGTTTCAGGTACCCACACCTCTTTCTGATGCTACTGATTGCTGTTATTCACGGGTTCTTGCCTTGGCATTAGTAGAGACACTAATTACTCTATATATATTTTGCATACTTTTATTGTGGGTTGTACCCGACTCTATCGCGGCACAGTTGTAGTACTTCACTTTGACTTTCGTATGTTTTGGTTAATCTTAAATGATTTTGTGCGTGGTAGCAAATAGGACAGGTAATGGTGTGAAAACACCAAGTCCCCAATGAACTTCAAGCGGTTTTAGGGTGCAAAATCCCTTCTTTCAAAATTAACTGTTAGTCAATACATCTATTAGATGACTCCCTAGATTAATTAATTCCTAATGCATTTATTCACTCAAATTAGTTGTACTTATTTATTATTTTTTTTTATAGTTTCTAGGAGTATGTTGAAGGGTCAATCTCTCCTTTGTAATTATAAATATCAGGCTTATCCTGAGAATAAGATTTAAGTCTTTCATCTATAATCTCTCTCATGATATCAAAGCTCTTGAGAGATCTGAGTTTTTAAAAAACCTTTGGTTGCCACCTTTGCCGCCTATGCACTACCTATTTTACCATTAGTTTGGCCACCACCTTTTCCCCATATCCATTACCTATTTTTGCAATGACATCATTTCTTCTCCTGCCCAAATCACAGCTGAAATCAAACACCTACAAAATGTTCTACAAGCTTTGGAGTCTTCCCTTGACTGTGTATTGTGAGTGTTTGACTCTCACTAGCACCCGAAAATATCTTTCTGGCCAGCAATGGATGAAGCACATTCTTCCTAGTCTTTTTATTGATGAAGCACATTCTTCCTAGTCTTTTTGGCTCCAACACTACTGCCTAGGTCATCCTTCTCTTTCCTTGATGAAGCACATTCTTCCTAGTCTTTTTATTGGCATAGAATTGGAAAACCTTGTATGTCCTACTTGTGAAAAAGTCAAACACAAACGTGTCTCATTTCCTCTTCGAGATAAAAGATGCCCCATTCCCTTTGAGGTAATCCACTATGATATTTAGGGTCCTGCACCAGTGAAGAATATAAATGGGTCTAGATAGTTTCTTACTTTAATTTCACCATGGTTACATGGGTGTTCTTGCTCAAGCACAAATTTGAAATGAGCACTATCATTCCTACATTTTATACTATGATTCTCAATCAATTTGGAAAATCCATTCAAGGCTTCTGATCTGATAATGCCAAAGATTACTTTAATCAAACCCTTTCCTCCTTTCTCACCACAAAAGGCATTATTCATGAGTCTTCTTCTGTGTATACACCACAACAAAATGGCCTTGCTGAGCGGAAAAATGGGCATATTCTCAATGTTACTAGAGATATCATGTTTTAATCTAATGTTCCAAAGTTCTATTGGGGAGAAGCAACCCTCACCGTTGTGTATTTGACAAACCAAACCCCTTCAAAAGCGTTGAAGTACCAAACCCCGCTAAAAAACCTTCAATCCTTCTTTCCCCATCTCTCAATTTCTCATAGGTTAGAGCCTAAGATCTTTGGCTGCACTGTTTATGCCCATATTCATTCTCCTAGTAGAGGAAAACTTGATCCTAGAACTCAGAAATGCATATTTATATGTTATTCCACCACAAAGAAGGGTTCCAAGTGCTATTGCCCTCTTACCAAGCACACCTATGTTACTGCATGCCTTACTTTTGCGGAAAATACTCCATATTACATCTCCTCGCAGCTTGCTCAAGTTCCTAATAATCATGAGTGTGGGGACTCCATTTCAGGAGAATTGTTCACCACCATTAGTCCACCAGCGGCTCCTGTTGTGGCCCCCATCATACCTGAACCTCCATCTGATGACATCAGCCCCGAGATACTCCTTGTCATTGTTTATAACTTCATTGAGACATCCACGTCATTTTTAGACAATCCACCCTTATCGCAGGGTGATGTCTTTCCCACTCAAACTTCACCTCAACCACCACCACCACTACAAATTCCACCCTTATCGTAGGGTGATGTCCTTCCCACTCATACATCACCTCAACTACCACCACCATCAATTTTGCCAATCCCCTCTCCTCGATTCGATACTTTAGAAGGGTCCCCTCTTCCAACAAGCCTGGTGCATTCTCTTATCCGGGTCTTATGCATGCACCTCTATTAGCACCTCCATCTACAGCTGACCTGCAGTTGCTCTCAACAAAGGATCAAGGGTTTGTACAAAAAGACCCCTTTACCCCATGTCTAATTATGCTTCTCTTGACAAATTTTATGATCAACACCGAAAATTTCTGAACTGGAAGTGGACAAGAAATTATACCAGAAATTATGTGGAAAACTGATATATCTTGCTCACACCAGACCGGACATCACTTTCTCAGTAAGTGTCATAAGTCAATTCATGCAAGATCCTAGAGAACCGCATCTCCAAGCCGCATATAGGATACTGAGGTATCTTAAAGGTACTTCAGGGAAAGGTATTTTGTTCATCAAAAGTGACAAGCTTCTACTTGAAGCTTATTCAGACGCTGACTATGATGGGGATATTGTAACCAAATGCTCTACTACAAGGTTTTATGTATACCTTGGTGGGAATTTGGTTGCTTGGAGAAGTAAGAAGCAAGGAGTTGTTGCACGATCAAGTGCTGAAGCTGAATTTCGTGCACTAGCACAAGAAATTTGTGAATTATTATGGATGAGAATCATTTTGAATGACTTGGGAGTTCAACGGGAAGATCCTATGAAGCTATTTTGCGACAATAAGTGTGCTATCAATATAGCTCATGATCCTGTTCGGCATGACAAGACAAGACACATGGAGATTGACCGACATTTCATCAAAGAAAAAATTGATGCAGGAATCATTCAAATTTCTCATGTTTCCTCTGAATTTCAATTGGTAGATTTTCTCACCAAGGGGCTTCATCCTGGTAGATTTCAGTGGTTGATATCCAAGCTTGGCATGGATGATCTGGATGGCCAAGATTGCGAGGGAGTGTTAGTCAATACAACTGTTAGATGGGTCCCTAGATTAATTAATTACTAATGCATTTATTCACTCTCATTAGTTTTACCTATTTATTGTTTTTATAGTTTTTAGGAGTATATTGAAGGGTCAATCTTATCTTTGTAATTATAAATATCAGGCTTATCATGAGAATAAGATTTAAGCCTTTCATCTTCAATCTCTCTCATTAACCCTTTCTTTCATAATCAATTCATACTTGAGTTGTAAGATCTGGTCAAAGGTAACCATTCATTCGAAACGTAACCCGAGTTTTATAACTCGGGTCGTTACAATTCCTGATGGTTTGACAAATCCGTATACATTTATTTTGTATACACCTCTTGAAGCGTTTCTGGAATTTTACCTATACTTATTACATTAAGGTGATGACAGATTTCCTTAATTACTTGTAAATCCAACTAGGGTGGACGATTACACAAGTTCTTTATTAGTTGGTGTTTTAAGGATCAAGACAGTCCTCGCGATGTCGTTTGCTCACGTTCAGATAATGACTGTTCAATCGTCGTCTTTAGAGGAAGTTATTCAGATGATGTTCTTTTTCGATCAAAGACTTCAAGAACTCAAACTCCGAGGGCTTTATGTCAGGGAGAAACGCAGAGCTCTTGCTTCTCTCTCTAGAATCGGATTCCTTCCTTGAGGACTCAAGGGGGTATTTATAGGGGTACTAAGGGAGCAACTCACTGGTGACCTAGTGGTCTGGTAGGAGACATGTGTAATGCATGCCCTCATCCCAGAGGGTTGAGTGTTTATACATGGCTGCGTCAACGGAGAGGTGATTAACCAGTGTGTTGCTTACCTTTGCCCAATGGGGTGAAAGGGTGTGAGGGCCCAGTTTGCTTGGTTGGTATACTTGTAAGTGTCAGGATACCGACCACGATCTCATGTGTTTCTTTATTAAGGGGAGAATATTGGACATGGCTTCACTTGATGTAAGACGTATTTTGCGTTGGGTGATCCATTTATGACGTCATATCCCTATTAATTAAGGGGGCTATTTTCTAGGGCATCGTCACCTCTAGGTGGTCGTTTCCAGTTGGGGAGTACTCTACGCTATTTTTATTTTTACTGGACTTCTTTCTGCTAAGTCTCAGACCGGTTTTCCACCATTGTTCTTTTTATTAAAAATAAAAATTTTCATGAGTTTTCAAATAGCCTGACATAGGAAACATAAGTCGTTGAAACATAAAATTTAGCAATCACGTGCCTTTCGAGCACGGATGTTCGATTCTGGAAAGCAAAAACCTGGTTGGCGATAGGTAGTAGACACGGTACCACTAAGAGTAAAATTGGCCACACGACCACTAGAACCAATCAAAAATAGAGGTAATCGCGACATCGCCCCAGTTCCGTTTATTTTTAGAACTCTGTCCCTTAGAAAGAGGAGGCTTTGCGGGCGCCAACAGCCGATCCTTCGAATCAGATGGAATGATCTCAACATCGGTTTGCTTTGTTACATGCGCGGGACTGCTCAACAGATCAGCTTGTGCTTTCCCCTTGGCCAAAACGTGAGAAGTTTCTGAAAGGTGGGAAGCTCGAAGAGGTTTCGTGTCTGGCTCATCAACCTCTGATTCTAAGGCTTTTTGCAAAAGAAGAGCTAAAGTCAGCATTTCTGCAAAAGAAAGAAACAAAAAATTATCAAGACCTTGAACACATTTCAAACTACCCCAACAATACTTATCGCAATTAAACAAAAAGCCCATTAGGAGAATGAGGAAGGCTTAACCCCGCCATCTCCAACCTCAGCGGAGTGACTATTTTCGTATATTCTCTAAGTCCTTCAGGATTTGTGAATTTCCGCTCCCACCGCTTGGTAGAGGCTGTCTCATTCTTCCCGACCCGATTATATATCCCCGAATCGGTGTGAAAAGTCAAGGAGCGGCAGGAACAATCTCTCACCAAAAACCATTTTTTTCTCCAATCATGACAACTCAACAACCTATCTGACAATTTCCCTCCCAATGTGGTAATATAAAGACTACGAACACCGTTTCTTATGGATAGAAATATGGACAGATGATCCAAGCTTGGTTGTTGACGGATTGTAGCGCACCTCATCATGTATACCACCAAGAACATCCAAGTGTTGAAGGAGAATTGAGTATGACACAGGTTCACCCTCTCTAAAAAGTCGAGGTAAAACGGGTGGAGGGGGAGACGAAACCCTTGCATCACACTCTCCAGGTGAATTACCATATGACCTGGATAAGTATCCAAACACCTTCCCCCTTCGATGATTAATCCCAACTCAACACCTTCCAGCCAAGGAAAAGATCTCGATGTGGTTCGTACGTCCTCCAGAGTCATCACCGATTCTTCTCCCGAATCCTTGAATGCAGGCACCAGAGCAATCCTCTCCAAGAAAACAACGGGGATCGGTGGAGGTGTTGGTGACACATCTTCACCATGAAAACTCCACTCCGCGATCTCCCTCAAATTATAAGAAGGAATTTGGAAGTCGCCTCTAACAATGTGCATTTTCTTCTCCTTTTTATTAGGCTCAGAATTCTTCTTGCCACGCACACTCCTTCTCCTTTTCTCAGGCTCGGGATCTATCTCTTTGCAACCCGCATCGTCCGGGGATCTTGACCACGAACAGTAGTGAGGATTACCCTTCATTAAAGGCCGCTTCACCTGCCCCGCTAGAGGGTGGGAAGTGGAGGCCTCGCGAAGATACCGTTTGCGAATTACATAATTGAGAGGCACCGTGGATGAAGCAGTATCATCCGAATCTCCCTCGACACGAGAGCTAGAAGTGTTCGATGAACCCTCCTCATTATCCGCGAGTGTAACATCTACGTTCTGACTATCACTGGCCGAACTCGTGACTCAAAATATACCCCCAAAAAGGCCTAAAAATACACGAAATAAGAATTAACAAGGGGAGGAATGATCATTGCTTATCGCGAACCCATAAGAAAAAATGGCGCCAAAAATCCTCCTGACAAGACTTTGTGGGTGCTTCACGCGCCCCAAAATAAGGAAAATGAAAAGCCACCATCTACTAAAGAGAAAAAGGGCGACATTTTGCCCCCCGACACGAGAGTGCCTTTCCCAAGCAAAGAAAAGTAATTTTCGATGAAACTTCGCCCCCTTTTCGAAAATCATAAAGACTCTCGACGACGGTTACCTTTAGGAGGACCACCGTAGTCCCCAACCATTGTTCCTAAGGGACTGACCACCATTTCCCCCACCACATAGTGGTGAAAACCTCCAAATCATTCCTTAAAATAAGAAAGAAAATAATGGAAAAACTACCGGAACCACCACCCTTCCTCTCCCTGGTCCTATTTCCGAACACCATGCTTAAAAAGGGAGAAAGCTTAAGAAAAGCACGAAATGACCAGGGATAGCAACCAGAGACGATAAAAGCTCTGCAACTTTCTCTTCTTTTTCTCTCTCTCCAAACTCTGTAGGAAACCCTTCTGATCGAAAATGAAGGGACTTACAGATCCCCGAAGCCATTTATAGTCTTTGCAGGGCCACCTCGGTTACCTTTGGGCCGTTTGGGTCTAAAACTGGGTCATTCACTCTCGGCCCCATAAGGCTAAGCCCAAGAAACCATCATTTTTTTTTATCAAGACTCACTCGCTATCACTTCATGCACGTGATTCAGTCCCGATGAGATACGACGATGTCTTGGAAAATAGCCCTCTTGTAAAACATGAATTAAGGCGTCATAAATGAGTCACCTAACACAAAAAACATGAAAGCAATACTATCAATTGCGGCCACGATCATGAAAAATCGCGAACACTACCAGAAATCTATTCATTTAATTCATATCACGATTAGTTTTCTCATAACTTGCTAAAAAAAGATCCTTTTTACCAAACTTAAGAAACATCACGATCAATACATATTGATCGCTTATTTATAAATACCAATTTCTACTTCACGATCACCACTACAATTCCACGTCACTTACCCTACGTCAAAAGTAGACAGCTCGCTGGCAAGGTGCCACCCAGGTGGCATCCTCTTGCAAGATGGAAAACTCCCTGGGATGAGGGTATGGACTACACGTATCCTCAACTAAACCACGAGGTCACCAACGAGCTGCTCGCTTAGCAACACAATAAATACCCCCCTCCATCCATAAGGAAAGGATCTGATTTTGGAAACAGCAAAATAGAGCTCTGCAATCCTCCCTGAACTAAAATCCCTCGGAGTTGAGTTCTTGAATCCTTTGATTGGAGAAGAACGCTTCTAGAATAAAACATCATCTTAAAATAACCTTTAGAGACGACAATTGAATAGTTAAGGGAAATCGCGAACATCTACATCGCGAAGCACATCTTGCTCCACTAATTGACTTACCCCAAGATCGTATTTATATATTAATAGTCCCTATTCTGCATTATAGGTAAATATAGGACATTTTTCATAATTTCGAGGTAATTTATATAGATGATTTTCTAGAAACGCTTCATCACATTCTTATAAACTTTAGAAGAGTATATGATCTTATTTTTACCATTTGTACTCCCGCAGAAGTACATGAAATATGGGTTATTTGGAACCAACATAAGTAACCACAAAGCACCATCTAGTGAATAAGGTCACTTCCTGACAACCTTCTAAGTATGGCCTGAAGCATGCTCCTCTAGAAGAGGATGTCAAAGAGGTAATGGTTGAGCGCAAAACCCAAGTCATTGTTGTGGTTTATCACTAGCTTATTGTTGTGTGCGTTAATTCTAATGTCCTGAAGAACATTATGAATAATAATAATGTATCTAATAAATATACATAGGTGGTCATTAGTCTCATACATATAGTATGACACCAACTAAAGTTATGAAAATACCCAGTTAATGGCATCTGATTAAATAAATGGATCACCGTGTACAAAGTTCAATGGTTAGAATATTGAATATATGTGTCATGCCATTTTGACACATACAAACTCATTCACTGTTATGATGTCACTAACCAGAAGTTAGTTGATAAAACTTTTTTTTTATAGCATTTGATCACTCAAGTAAAACAGTGATTTGCACGATCATTGAAATCGACATGAATACCTACCAAAAGGACCAGAAAATCCTAGGACCTGAAGATCCTCAATAAGGGTGACCATACATGTACGACTTGTTCTCTTGACAAAATAATAATAAGACCTTCTTTAAAAAAAACAGTAAATGCAAAGTCTCTTATGTCTCTTGATCAAGTTCAATGAGACAATTATGAACATAAAAAAATGTCATATGGACCAGTGTTACTCTAGTATAGATGCCTTAGCACATTGGTCATATGAAAAGGTAGAGAATATTATTAATCGCATTATTGAGCATAAAGTAGCTCATAATGACCTAGAAGAGTTGTCAATCAAAAGAGCCCATGAAATTTTGAATTTCGAATTTGACACAATAACTTCTCCCAAATTAACTCCAAAAGAGAGTATATGTTCCGAGGACTCCTCCATAGAGACCACACAAAAGTTGAATGATACATGGGGTTTGAGTCCCTAATGATATCAAATACCTTGAGCTTCATTAAGGTGATCAAATGCTCGGTATTTAAAGGGAGAGGAAATGAGACTGTATTACGAAAGAGATTGCATGAAAGCGACTTCTTTATCATTTGAGATCCACGGATAATTGAAAGGGAACCAGAAGTTCAACACATATGTACACCAAATGAAAATTACATGGTTTAGCAAAAGGCTATCAAATGCATTTACTAAAGCTAAGAAAGTAGCAAAGTCACATAAACAGCACTAGCTCATTTGGAAGCTCAAAAAGTAACTCAAACTCAATGAATATCAAGTGATTCTCACATACGTCGAAAGTGATGAAGATCACTAGACTCTTAGTATATCATTTCCCCAGAAATGGAAAGAATTCATGAGAATATGATGATCATCAAACAAAGGATGCCGACATTGAAATGATGATTAAGAGCTACAAAGAAGCCAATTAATGTAAATATGAATTCTTTAAGCATGATATTTTGGGCTCTTAGTTCCAACAATGAAAAGTGTAACATCTATTGGTTTTAAATAGGTGTTCATACAAAAACACATAAAGCCAAGTTGATTGCACAAAAGCCTATCATAGGTTATATGAATGTATTCACTAAAAGTGGATGTAATTTTGGTTATAATTGATGGACGTGGTATTTGCATACCCATATTCATCATTGAATATTAATGAAAGTATCGATTGAAAATGCCTGAAGCATTAATGTCAAACCCCCGTCACTTGCAATTGGTTAAAGATCCTTATAAGAGTACTTGAAGTACCTATAATTGTGAAATTGGTGACATTTTATTAAGTCCCGAAGTACCATACAAAGTTGTACTATTTTCCTTAATTTTGGTTTTTATCCCACTAGATTTTTCCAGGGTAAAGTTTTTAAAGAGACAACTTATGCACCGTTTAATACAATAGATCCCCCAGATCAAATGTAATATATGAAGACATATAAGTCAAGCGTGTCGATGTCAATTGTAATATATGAAGACATTTTGGCTTGTCCACATCAAAGACAATGTTCAGAATCGACCATGCAGCTCATGAAGTTAGTATTATGAAGAAGTTCGAAGAGCTTATCAGAATGAGAAAACTGCAAGAAGAATGTTGAATTTAGGGGGAGAATATACGCACTGCACTCTTTTTTCCCTTCGATCGGGTTTTTATCCCACTGAGTTTTTCGTGACAAGGTTTTTAACGAGGTAGTATGGTTAAATCGTATCCAACCACATCTGTACTCTTTTTCCCTTAGACCTAGTTTTTGTCCCATTGGATTTTTCTAGGCGAGGTTTTTAACGAGATAGTCTATAATATTAGAGGTGTACATCCAATGGGGAGTGTTATAAAACTATTGGTTTATGGTGGATGTTTTACCTCCCACCCTTTTACCTCCCTTAGCTCCTATATGGTGGAAAACTAAAGGACCATTATTCATGGTTTTCTTATCCTTAACTTGTAACCATTTCTATCTATGGATATATAAGACCTTGTAAATCTCCTTTGAGACACACACAAGCAATAGAGATAATCTCCTTTGAGACACATACACAAGCAATAGAGATAATCTCAATGTTTTTTTTATAGAGTAGCTACTCTATTATTTTTCCACATATTATAATATTTATATGTATTATTCACCAACCAAGTAGATGTCTTTAACTTGTTTACGGATTATGGTATCAAATTCAACAAAGTTTATGGGCTTGAATTGTTATTCTATGGCAATTAATTTCAAAAGTTAGGGTTATTTACCCAATTTATATGGGCGGCGGCGGGTGTGCAGAAAAACCCGACACGACTGACCCGATACGAAAACACGACACGAAAAAACACGAAAACGAAAAGACACGACACGAAAATGACACGAACCGACAAAACACAACACTATTCATGTCGTGTTCGGATCATGATTTTCTCTTATCGGGTACCCGACACGAACCGTTTATATTTTTTAAAAACTAATCTGTAAGAAATAGTATTAGTAGAATGTATTTCCTACTAATACAATGTTTCTGAATGGCCCAGATGGTAAGGATGCAACGTGTCTGGGCAAGAGGCCCGGGTTCAATTCCCACTTCCTACTTTTTTATCTAAAAAAGTTACGTTTAAAAAAAATCCACTCTTTATTTTCCCTTTTTAAATCTCCTTTCATTCTTTTATTCGAATAAAAGTTTATAAATATGTAAATACAATTATTTGAAATGTAAATATATTTTTTTTTATTTTTTTTTCAAAGTAAAATTATACCCGAAATAATTTAGTGTTGCATCGTTGATGTCCATGTTTTGTGTCATGTTTTATATTGACTTTTATATCGATTTCTGTATGCATTTCATGCATCTGGGTTAGAATAGTACAGAATCTATGTAGTTTATGCTTATTTTCCAAATTATGGAGTCTACACTAGTTTCTGTTTAATTTCGCAGAAATCGGACGCACTTTGGAGCTTAAAGGAAACTCATGGAGAAGCTAAGTATTGTGCAGCTGGAGAGAGTGGAGGCCAAGAGGAGTTTGTGAAGCGAGAGTGGAATTGGCTTCCTTTGGTTGTAAGCTCTGTTTGGTTTAATTTAATGTAAGTTTCTTTTCAATCAACAATGTCTGCAATTGCGATGAAGAGCGAGTAGTCCACCCACTTCTAGGGCCGGGGCGAGCCCGACGATAGCCATGCGTATTTGAGGTAAAGATCCGACCTTTATCATGTTTTGAACATCTACTACCTTTTATGTGTTTATTACCCATTCCATGGAGATCCATGCTAACAACTTGGATTGTAAACATAAAATCGGTAGATACAATTAGGGTTTTTTGAAAGAGTTGTCTAATTGTTGGAAAAGGCGAAAGCTTGATCCTTCGATGCGATTTGCATGATTATCGTTATTTATCTTGCCTTATTTGTGCTTGGTTATTGTCGTTGCAAACCCCGATCTTGGAAGTTTTCTTTTACATAAAGTTTATTCCGAAATCTACAAAAGCTTTGTTCTTTATTTTTCCTACTGTTGCCCTACTCGATATTGACCTCCTATAGGTCGATATCAACTTTTGATTCTCGATCCAGAAAGATCGCTGCTCGTTTGTGTCTCTGCTTACAGGTCGATTTTGAGGAAGAACCAGTCGATATTGAGTCTGTTGAGTCGATATTGAGTGACCTTGACCAGAAATCCACTGACTTGCTGAGAACTGCCCAAAATCGACTGAACTAAGTCGATATTGACTGCCTCTAGTCGATATTGAGTTATTCCCTGGAGTCGAAATCGAGTGAGATTTTTCCACTGCCTAGGATCCGCTGACACGCTTCCTCGAGGATTGATCCTGACTTCCCGCTGCTACATCAGAAGGAGGTCTTGTAATTATTTCCGTGGGCACGAATCCGATTTGATTTATATTTCTATATTTTAAACTCGATTCCCTCTACAACATCCGTAGGTCACACCGTGGGATGTAGGAGATCTGGACTCAAAGCCATCAGCCTGCCTCTCTTGTTTCTTTCTTTTCCTCACCCCATCAGCCGACCCTAAGCTCCAGTCCTCTCAATGGAATGTCTGACTCTCACTCTCAAATTGAAGATTTGGTGAAGGATTGAAGACAATAACTCACGACTCCTCTATCTCAATCCTGTCGGATCTAGAGGCCACTCATCTATCTCTATTTAGGGATTTGATGAAAGGCTAGGCGATAACGCCGAGTCGCCGACAATGATTGAGGGTGATGACTCCATCTCTCTCAATATCGACGACTCCTCTCGATCTCCCTCAATCCCTTCGGATCTAGAGACCACTCCCTCTCTCCGTTATCATTCATCTCTCTAGATCTGGAGATTTTTCATAAAATTGGTTTTCTTTTCTTTCTTCTTTATTTCCAAAGTTGGGTCTTCCTGTTTCTCTGCACAAACGACTGGCTTCCTGTTTCATAGCAACTATTTACAATTTTCCAAACTCAAACGGTTCGTGTCGGGTAACCGGATATCCAACACGAATCCGATTCCCCGGTTCTATTCATGTCGTGTTTGGTTCGGGTATCCGACACGGTTAATCGGTTCGTGTCGGATACCCAGTTATGAACCCCTAGGGAGGTTGATAAGTTAATGTTAAAGTGGAAGGTTGACTTACAATTTTGTGGTAGGAAGAAGCTAGAGCGAGGTCACTGTCAATTTTGTGAAAAAAATATTAGAAATTTTATTTAGAAGTCAAAATTAAGTTGGTGGATGATTTGAGCATGGTAAGTGTGAATTTGGAGTTTGAAAGCAAAGGGGGAGTGAAGTAACTTTTTTTTTTTTGAAACGGAAAGAATTTGACCATAGAGCTACGCTCTATCAGCCAAGAGCATCCTTACGGATGAGACTACGCAACAGAGAATCATCAGGAGTCATAGATCCGTTAGAAGCAAAGACAATACGTGACAAGCGGTCGGCCACCAGATTTGCCTCACGGAAGACATGACGAATCTCAACAGAACCAAAGAAGCCCAGCGAGACTAGACTGTCCGAGACAATCATTTCAGAGTCTCCAGTAGGCTTCCCCATACCTTTTAGACTTTTGATAATCGTTAAGTTATCTCCTTCAATGATTAGGTTCATGATTTTCAGTTCTTTTGCGGCTTGCAGGCCCTTCCAAAGGCCGATGCTTTCACAACCACAAAGCGAGGTGATTGGTGAGGTTCCTGAGCCACTGAAAATAGGAGCACCAACAGAATCTCGAAGGATGAAGCCATACGTGCCCCTACCATCAGGGGAGAGAGAACCATCAAAATTCAGTTTATCAGTTCCATTTGGAGGGGGTTCCCATTTGGTTCTTTTTCTTTTCGATTTCAATCTGGGTTGGTCGACTGTTTTGGACAAGTTTTTGTCATTTGTGCAGTAATCCGGTGGACCCGAATACGCTGTTTTCCAGATAAATATTTGTTCTTTTACAAATGATAAGATACGCCTTATGTCTGGGTTTATATTTTCAAAGATCTTTTTGTTTATGAAATACCAAATTCCCCACCAAACAAAGGCTAGATCTTCAAAACATTTTTCCCCAATTGTATTTTTGATATCCCAGATTGTGTCGTTGAGGTGCTCCTCTATGTTGAAACAACCCAGGATTTTCCTAAAGGCACCTGGGTTATTTGCAATAAGGGTTTCCCTAGAAACAGGACAGTCCCATAGTAGATGGTTAAGGTCTTCATAGCAGGAGTCACAGCGTGGGCAATTCGTCGGAATACCAAGACGGCGAGATGCCAGTTTAACCGTATTGGGTATTCCGTTCTTAAGGATTTTCCAAAGGAAAGATCTTATTTTAGGAGGAATCTTTAGCCCCCAAACCCAGTTTATATCCGAAATTTCATGGTTTTTGTGTCTATGTATCATGTCAATTGCAGACTTTGTGCTGAACCAGCCATTTTTGCTCCATTTCCAATATAGTCTATCAACATGGATGTGCTGTGGTATTGGGGTTGTTTTGATTGCTTCTATTATGTCATTTGGAATAACGTTCTGTAGATTTTCATGTAATTTATCTTGGTCCCATGTTTTATTCTGTTTTAGGAAATAATTTATGTTGATTGTTTCATCAATTTGTTGTGTTCCCGAGATTAGTGAATTCAGCGGCGAAGAGCCTAGCCACATGTCCCGCCAAAAATTAATGGATGAGCCATCCCCAATAGACCATTTTAGACCTTGCTTGAATAAAGGTAATAATTTTATTAAATGCGTCCATTGCCAGGAGGAGGTCCCATCCTTCTGATAATTCAGAATGTTTTGATCTTTGAGATATTTTTCTTTGATTAATGTAACCTAGGGGCTAGATGGTTCTGCTAATAGTTTCCAAAGTAATTTCATCTGAAGGGCTTTATTCATGTCCTCAGAGCTGCGAAGACCAAGTCCTCCATTTTTCTTTGTTTTACAAACCTCAAACCAGCTGATGAGGGGTTTGTGATTCGGGCCCTTGTTCCAAAGGAAGTTTCGATTGATTTTATCAAGTTCTGTGTGAACAGATTTGGGTAGCATAAAGCATTGCATTATATGTAAAGGTTTAGCTGCTAGCGTCGTTTTGATCAAGGTACAACGACCCGCTTGTGAGAGGCAGTTCGCCTTCCATTTGTGTAGCTGTGACTTAGTGTTTGTTAATAAGTCTTTAAATTCGTCCTTCGTCACTCGTCCTTCAATGATCGGACATCCCAAATAGCACCCCAATTTGGGGGTGTGTGCTATTTCAAGCTCATTTCGAATAAGATTTTTTTGTGTGGTTGAAACATTTCCGGATGTTTGGAATTGAGATTTGTGCCTGTTCACTCGTTGTCCTGACAAAGATGAGTATTCTTGTAGTACTTTGTTAATTTGGTCATACCCGGTTTTGGTTGCTGATGCAAAGATGACAATATCGTCAACAAAGGCTAAGAAGGGGATTTTCGTACCACCACGTGTTAGTTTGATTCCTAGATGACTTTGCGGCCTTTCTGACTCATGTTGTAGCCCTCGAGCTAGAATTTCTGATATTATTAAAAATAGATATGGTGAGAGCGAGCATCCCTGGCGTAATCCCCGGTTGGGGAAAAACACATCCGTGGGTTCATTATTTACTAGTACCGAGTATGTTACAGTTGTAATACATTCTTTGATCCATTCCGTGAATTTGGGTGAGAAACCAAGTTTAAGCATGGTGGAGAGTAAGAAGTTCCAGTCGACCATATCAAAAGCTTTTTCCATGTCAAGCTTGACTGCCATCCAACCTGAATTTCCTTTTTTCTTTCAGAAAGAGTGGAATATTTCATTTGCAATTAAGATGTTATCCTGTATTGATCTGCCAGAAGAGAAGGCACTTTAAAGTGGGTTTGTTACTTTGGGGATAATCCTTTTTAGTCTTGATGCTAGTATTTTGGATATAATTTTGTATGTTGTTGAGCATAGGCTGATAGGCCTATAGTGAGATGTTGTGGTCGGGTTGTCTATCTTCGGTATTAATGCTATGAACGTGTGGTTTGTTTGTTTTAGAATTTTTCCACTTAGAAAAAAGCTCTTAACCGCCTTTATGACGGATGGTATAACTATGTGCCAGTATTTTTTGAAGAATCCGGCAGGAAACCCATCAGGTCCTGGGGATTTGTCATTGGCAAGACTGAAAACCGCATTCTTTATTTCAGAATTTGTGATTTGGCGAGTCAGCCAGTCATTATCTTCGTTCGAGATTTCATTTTCTACATGATGGAGTAAATTGCTTGGTATTTGTTGCCTGGGTTGTTGTGAAAATCTCAGGCTGAAGTCCTGCTTGATTAGCTCTCTAATGCCTTTTTCACTGTTGAGTGTTACACCAGCGGTGGTTTGAAGGTGCTTTATTATGTTTCTGTTTCGTCTTCCAGTTGCAATTTTATGAAAATATTTTGTGTTAGCGTCAATTGATTTTAGGTGTATTCTTTTGGCCCTTTGCCCCCAATATTTTTGTTGGAAGGAAAGGAGAGAGGTATGCTTTGTTGTGAGCCTTTTGATTTTGTTATCCAGGTTTTGGTTATAAGCATTGCAAAGATTTTTCTGTAATTCCAGTAATTCTGTTTCTACTTGTTTAATTCGGCGAAAGGCGTTTTCAAACGTTACTTTGCTCCAAAGCTTGCTTTTCCTTTTGACCTCTTGCAATTTCTTTGTTAATTTGAACATTTGAGAGCCGGGAGAGTCAATCCTCCAAGTAGAGCGCACAACTGCTTCATATTCTGGTTTCGTTGTCCATGCCATTTCAAACTTGAAAGGCTGTAATTTTGGTTTCAGGTTATCCATGAGGTCCAGTGTAATCTGTGCATGATCTGATTTTAAGAAGGCGTGGTTTTTGGTGCATAGGTTAGGGAATTGTTTTAGGATAGAGTGGCTAATCACAGCGCAGTCTAGTTTTTCAAATATATTGATATTACCATGTTCGTGTTTTCTCCAAGTGTAATTGTTTCCACAAGTAGGGGAGTCTACCAAGTTGTAAGTACTGATAATATCATGTAGTCTTGTAAATCTATTTGCAGATGGAAACTTTCCACCCTTTTTGTCGTTCGGCTCTAATATTTCATTTAGGTCCCCCAATATAATAATATCGCCCTTTGCATTGCGTATATAGTCTAATAGTGAGGCCCAGAAAGAGTTTTTTTCATTTGCATAAGGTGTTGCATAAACAAATAAAATTTCGATGTTAATATTAAGAGTTGTGTTGATGTAGTCTGCCTGGATGATACGGTCTGTATAGTTTCTAATAGTAAAAGTTTCATTCTGGAAAAGGGATTCCTTCCAAAGAAGGCATAAACCTCCTGCCAGCCCTTTTGACGGACAGAAGAACATTTTATCAAAACCCGGTTTCCTCCAGCACTTATCCGGAGGAGGATTTGTTAATTTTGTTTCGGCTAGCATTAAGATTTTTATGTGTTCTGCTTTAGTGGTAGATTCAATGTGAGTCCAGACGTTCTTTCTACTTAGGCCCCTTACATTCCAGAAGCTAAACTTCATTATAACCAATTTTGGGAGAAATGGTACTTAGAAAGGTTAGAATCTTACTTAAAAAAGTAAAGACTCGCCAGTTAATGTGCATTTTGATTGATTCTGGGTCATTGTTATAGGTTTTTTTTATCTCTATGAGTGTTTGAGTGAGTGTGTAATGCAGAAATACAAACCCCGACGATTCTTGGATTAGATAGAATTCTGAGTTGCTTTTGTTAGTTGTCATATCCTGTATGTATCGAGTGATTGGTAAATTTTGAGTATTGGCACCAAGGCCTATTGTATTTAGGCGGTTCAGACAAAATTTAATGTCCAAGCCAAGGGTTTGACAAGAGCAGAAAGCACCCGAAATGCTAACAACCATAACAAAACCACAAAGTCATAGTTGTTAAAATGAAAGAACTGTTGAGTTTAATATATTGTACTAGTTTTACAATGCTATTGTGATAATTGTTGAGCAGAGCAAAATACTCAACCGTAGGAGGTAATTGGGGGAGATTAAATAGATCATAGTGTGTGTAATTTTCAGTGCAAAGCAGTGGTTTGTGAGCCATTAAATCAGAAACCACCCAAGAGCAGATTGTAATAAGAGTTTGGGAGGTGGCGCATGGGTGCTCACTTGAGTCAAGTGATGGCATGAGGCAGCTTTCAGACCAGCTGTTGGCAGGGAGCAGTATCAGCAGTATTGATGGTCTGTTAAATAATTCTTCATATGCTTGGTTCCAATTATCTTCATAGTTATAGCCAAGGTGCCAGCAAAGCCTTGTCACAAGCTGAAACAATTGCAAGTAAATGTGATGCTCAAGGGAATGACTCCCTCGAGCAAGATTAGTAAGGTGCTTTATAATAGGTTCATCTTTGGAAGTAAAAAAATAGAGTTGGTTATTCTTAACAAGTATAAGATAGTGGTATGGTTCTAAGTTAATTAACAATATGACAAAAGGTTTCAGCATTAGGTAGGTATGGATACAGACATACAGTATATACAATATTAAAAATCATTTCTAAATTAACTATGTATATACAGCTTTCGCTATCCAAAATACCATTTTAAACAATATAATATATCGATGCCATTCAAATTAATCCTTGTGTTGTGTGTGTATAATGTAGAATTGTACATATGCATTATATTCATAATAAAAAAAACGTTGAATATTAAATACTCGACACCTCATCTATCGGGTTCGAGTTAGTAGGATTTGAAAAGCTTTTTTTTTTTACAGTAGGCAAAAAGTTGGATGTTCTACCAACATCCATGATCATCTAATATAATGATATTTTGGAACTCACAATAAGAACTCAAAATAACATTACAACTCAGCTGAGATTTTGCTAGAAAATCAGCTGTGGAATCCACCTCTCTATAGCAATGCTGGAATGTGATGGTCTCAAAATCTTCGCTAAATGAACGAATTTCTTGAACTATTTGCACCACCTCCCGTGGTATGTTGTTCCCCTGATTAATGACATTGATAACGATTGAGCAATCACTTTCAACTATGGCTCTCCGTATCCCAAGCTCCACTGCTAGTCTTATACCTGCATATACTGCAAACGCTTAAGGTTGGATGATAGAGCTCATCCTAATATTGCATTTATGTATCCGAATAACCTAACCATAATTATTCCTAAGAATGCACCCAATCTGAGGATGACTACCAATTTTAACCGAAGCATCTACATTAATCTTGACAACATTTGTTGGGGGACATTTCCAAATTACTTTATCAAGGGGCCTGCTACGTTTTGTTAATTAGGTTTTCACTTGTTCTTTACTCCAGCATGAAATCTTATAAATAGTATAAGTTAACACATTGATAATATCCTTATCAGAGCTGTTGCGAAAAATAATTCTATTTCGCAGCTCCCAAATTAAATGTCATAAATGGCACATGTTTGTAAAATCTATTTTAAGAGCCATAGTATTTAGAATATTTTCTGAAACATCACTTGTTAAATTTGGTATAACATAACATTTTTCCAATTTAACATCCAGATTTTGAATGAGGAATCTGATAATCTAAAAATTAAACAATAAATGATTTTTTTTATCATGTAGGATTTGAAAAGCATACTTTGTCTTGTTTTTATATACTGTATTTTTTTTGTTTAATGAATTTTATATATTCAACTAGTTCCTTGATCATATAATTAAATCCTTAATATTTCGTTATTTTGCATCATAACCTCTTTATTTAGGCTCGTGTACATTGCAAAATGGAAAGTGGTTGAGGACTTGACATAATATTTTTTTAATAAGTAAAATTTCGAAATTCCAGATAAAATTCTAGAAAATGAAGAGAGCATAAAGTTATGGAATGCCCGATCATGTTAAAAATTATTGGAATTATGGATAAAGGCATCGAAAGAATAATAAGAAATATTGATAAGAGAAACAAAAATATAAAGAAAATAACCTTAGAAATAATAAAACTGTTATAATATTATTATTATATATATATATGGATGGACAAGATATATGTATATTTACTTAGATAGAATTTTACCTTTTAGAGGAGATCTTATTCTTGGAGGCTAAGGAGATTACTTCTTTATATATTGTATTTGGTGATTTCCACGGATACACAATTAAATACAATCTCTCGTTCTCCCCGTGATTCTTCTGTTTTATTATACGTTATCAGCACGATAGATTCTAAAACTAAAACCCTATTTTTTTTTATTCTTTTCTCCTATCTGCCGTCATCCATCCATCAAACCTTTTTCGAGATCTTCCTCCCTTGGCAGCCATCATCTGTACCATCCTTGCCGCTGCAACCGTTTGGCTCACCACCTTCACCGGGCAAATCCTCAACCCCACTCCAACTCTCCAAGTCTCTTCGATCAAACCCTTCATGAGCGCGATGGGTACGACCACGAGCACTGGGCGATCGGCGGCAACCGGGTTGGGGTAGCATTCATCATCGGAGTCGATCGCGCCCCTCCTCCCGATTGAGAAGTCCGCGTCTGGGGTTTGCGGCGATCGTCACCCAAACGGCGGAGTCGTCTTCGCCGAGACAGTCAAACACTACAGTGTGTTCTCTACGCGATGGTAACCGCCGCAGGCGAGTTTTCAGGTACTCGCCGAAGCAATTTGCTGTGCGCAACTGCTTGTGCTTTGTCTATTGTTATCTTCTATGCAGTTTGCACATATTATTTACATATATTTGACATGATTGCATACTTCTATAAGAGGGAATTAACCATACATACAAGTTTTTTTTTGTATAATTTTGGGCCTACAGTAAGTTTATATATACGGTTGCATACATGCATTTCATACATACATGATACATAATACATATATATCTTTCCGTACTTGCATATGATATATTTTCCAATATGCATGTGTATATGTTGATCTATGTTTTTTTTCTGAAAAAAAATTATAATTAACATATTATATATATATATGGAGTAAGAGATTTGCTTATAATATTATTTATTTAAAGTTATATTTGTTTAATTTACATCTTCCGAAGTAGATGAGCGGACACACCATCTCCCGAAATAGATGAATATAAACCCATATCATCCCCGAAGAGGTGAATCGATAAATATAATCGCCGAAGTGGTTGAATTAATCAAACAAATTTTAATCCCCGAAGTGGTTGGATCAATCGAATAAATTTCAATCCCCGAAGTGGTTGAATCAATCGAATAAGTAATTTCAATCCCCGAAGTGGTTGAATCAATTGAACAAATTAGTTTCTTCCCCCGAAGAGGATGGATGCATAAATTATATCAATCCCCGAAGTGCGCCGTCGTAGAGGTAAGTACAATTTGATTTTTCTAATTTATTATTTTGTTTATAAATAATTTAATTGGTCTCCCGAAGTAGAAAATATTAAACCCCTCGATGTGGGTCAAAGTAAAGAAATTGATATTATGAATCACTTGATGTGATTGATAAGTTTCATCCTCGTAGTGATGAAACAATAAGTAGCATCCGTGTAGTGATGAGTAATGAATATTGTTTTGTTTTGTTTTATTTTTATATTATATTTTTATCATCATCTCCTGAAGTATAGATGAAAAGTCATATCTCTCGAAGTAGATAGTGAATAAAAATAGATTGTCGTCAATTGGAAAGATAATCATAATAAGGCATTACGATAATATTGTAAATCTGTTTTGGAGTGTGATTATGTACGTGTTGCTCACATAAGAGGTACGTTGTTGACTTTCCTTGCTTGATTATTTAGAATTTCAAAAGGTTTAAGGCCTTATACATAAGGATGGATATAATTATGTTATATTATATGTGTTTTAAATAAACCATGATTATAATTTATTAATATTTTGATTTGGTGATGGATGATGTCATGTGAGTGGTTTGTCCACGGATCCACACTAGGATATCATGGTAAAAGGAGGCGAATCCTAGAAGATTGAACTCTACTTAATAGTGGGTCTATACGGGTTAGACTCGACTTTAAGGCTCGTGATGGAGTTGGACTGATTTTCAATATTGGTATATGCGATTGAGCTTGCGATCAGGTAAGCCTAAACATCATATATTTGAATTATGATTTTTGTGCCTCTTGATCATGAGTGATTATATATGTGTGTTATGATTTCATCTCGTACATTAAATATGGATTACCATTTAGTTGCTAATTGCAATATGACGTTATTGATTGCACATGTAGATTTTATATCATAAATCATGCCATTATGCTAATATACTTTGATATATATAAGAATTTAGAGCATTGATAAATTATGTGCGATTTGGGGTTGACGATGCATATATGATATAGATATGGTTATTGGATAAATTGACCATATATTGGACGGATACATGATAAATGATATCTATATGAATTGATACATTGATAAGTTGATGAATAAATAACGTCATCATGCATCGATTAAATATTAGCCTCATTTTTGTAGTGATGAGCTAAGATGATATTGTTGACTCCACCTTATACTTGTAACTATTTGTTTCATATATGATTTGTTTCATAGAAGGTGAAATATAAAACTGAACTGGTTAAACTTGTTTGATTCCTGGTCACCAGAAGTTGACATTATTTATGTGTCATGAAATTGATTTGTAAATAACTTAAATTGGGGATTGGAGATAGTTATTGAACTTATCACTTTAAGTTGACATATTAATCTATATGTGAATGATATTGTTTATTGAAACAAGTGATAAATATCTGAATTGATATCCATCTGAAGTGGCCGAATAAATTTTAATTATGTGTAGTGCATTTATTTTAATTTACTGAGATCACTTTTATTATTTACTTAGGAGGTGTATATGTTTGAATTTACTAATGCACAAAACTCAAAGTGTTTCCAGAAGAAACAACTTGTTAAGAGTTGATATGTCGTAAACATATGTGGTTTTATATTATATATATTGTTTGTGTTAATAAAAGTTATCTCTTGAAGTAGATAAACTTATCTCTACATATGAAAGATTATCAACGAAAGAGCCTAGATGATCCAGCATATTTGATTCTGCAAACTTGGTCGTATTTGGTTTGTTATTAGTATAATTTGGCTATTTGAAGCTACATGGAACCTATGTTTTATTTATCTAGTTGATTTGATTTGCATTTTATATATATGTACATGCATTGGAAATGTTTCTCGAAGAAACCATTATGGGTAGATGATGCCAATTTTATTCAACTAATGATGATGATTTGGGAGAAGAGTTTGAAGCAAATCCTTGTTAAGTCGTGTGAAATCGATAAATTTATTCTTGAGAGCCCGAAGACTCTTTATTTTGGAATCTTGTTCTTAATCTACTTGGGTATGGTAGAACTCAAATAAATAGCTAGCTAAATGACCTATGGTTCATAACAACCTCTTTTATTGCCAGATGCAATATATATTGTTACCTCTAGCAGAGGACATAAAGAGGATACGGTGCGCGCGACCGTTGTTAGGATACTGGTCATAATTTTGAAAATGATTATAGATAATCATGTATGAGTCGACTCCCACATCAAGGAGAATGTGGTAGAACAAGTCAAAGTTGATGGTTTTCCTAATTTGGATTTGTAATCTCCCAAATTGTGAATGAATCATCGCATGAAAATATTAGAATGCTTTAGAGCGTGATATCTGATGATATGGAAAACCAGAAGTTTTCATGATGAAATATCTAATGAGTGCTTGTATAAAGTATATTCTTGGCATAATTAAATCTTATACATGTCTCCAGAAGAGCATCAAAATTAGTCCTCGAAGGCCTATTGATATAATCAAGCAATATACTCATATGAGAAAATGGCTCTAGAAGAGCGTCAAAACACTCTAAGTGAAGGAGTGATGATAGATAAATTGGGATCATAAAAGCCAATGGAGGACTAATAATTGCCAGAAGCAGTGGTTTTCCCCTAGTTGAGGATGTCAAAAGAGGGATTCAACATAATAAATAGATTACCCATGTTGGCAATATGGATGTAATATGGAAATGTTATCGATGAAATTGATATGTTGAGCATTGAGAAGTTGGCGATTAAATCGATCAAGTGAAGTCATTACTTATGAGATTATCATTTAGGATAATGCTAACGTATGGAATGACCCAGTAGAGTCGTCAATAATAGCTAACAAGCAAACATGAATATCAAGATATTGATTCGATTTCGGTCAACGATAGAATAAATTCTCCTTTGTAATTTATCTCCAGAAGAGAGCTTTATATTTACAAGTTTTTAAATGTTTTGTTCAGGCACCAAAATCTCCCCAGATTACACTAAGTTGTAAAGCAAGAAAGATGATGTATATGGAGGATTCGGTCCTCATAGATGATCAAATACCTAGAGTTTATCACGGATGATAAAATACTCGGTATTTAGGGGGAGAGGAAAAGGAGATCATGAAGTAATATGTTGCATGGAAGAGAATTGAAATGAAAGTTTAATGAACTATATAGCAAACAAGCTAGTAAAGGCATTAGCAAATGCAAAAGATCAATAGTGACAAAAGTCACATTTATAACAAATAATGCACTAGCATGATCTAGTAGTAACTTCAAAAAATGGTGATATGTTCACTAGTATAAAACTCCTGAAGAGATTTCATGAACGTTGACAGTGTTAGAATTGATTATGAGTTGTCTTGAAATGACTAGATCATCGATTATCATTGATGGCACATATCTAAGTTTGCACTTGAAGTGCTTGATAAGAATAATTAGAGCTTCTAAACAGAAGTACCATATCTTTATAAAATTGGTGATTTATATGCTAAATTGAGGGGGAGAAAAGTTGTACTCTTTTCCTTAACTTTGGTTTTTGTCCCATTTGGGTTTTTCCAAAGCAAGGTTTTTAACGAGGCAACTCCTCTCACAAGGATACATGGTATATCCCAAATTATAGAAAGAAATAATTCATGTAAAGATGGATTATTTAATCATGAAGTTTTGGACCTGTAGCTCCAACATTGAAAAGTGTAGTATCAATTGGTTTAAGTGGGTGTTTGTACAAAGGAAAATATAAAGCCAAATTGATTGCACAAAAGCTTATTAAAGGTTACATGAGAATGTATTCACCAGGAGTGAATATAATTTTGGCTCTAAATGTAAATGAAGGACATTGTAGGTGCATACTCATATAAATGGAAAGGATCGATTAAAAATGCCTGAAGCATTATTATCAAAGTCATGTCACATGCAGTTGGTTAAAGATCCTTATTAGAGTACATGAATTACCTATATTTGTGAAAGTGGTGACATATAATTAGGTCCTGAAGTACCATACAAAGTTGTACTCTTTTCCTTAATCTTGGTTTTTATCCCACTGGGTTTTTCCAAGGTAAGGTTTTTAATGAGGCAACTTAACCACCATTTAATACATCAGATCCCCCAGATCAACAATGAAAAGCACACTAGGTCCTGAAGTACCTTATACGTGTGTATCCAAAGCAGCTCAACACCCATACATGGAAGTCAAGCGCGTCAAGGTCAATCATGAAGACATTCCAACTTATACACAACAAAGACAATGTTGAGATTCGACCACAAGCTTATGAAGACGGCGACATTAAGAAGAATGAGAAGACTTCGAGAATGATGTTGAATTCAGGGGGAGTATACACGCACTGCACTCTTTTTCCCTTCGATCAGGTTTTATCCCACTGGGTTTTCCTGACAAGGTTTTTAATGAGGCAGAACAACAAGAGCGTACATAGAAGGCTGCACTCTTTTTCCCTAAGCTATGGTTTTGTCCCATTGGGTTTTCCTAGCTAGGTTTTTAACGAGGCAGTTAGCGGAACAAAGATTGTACATCCAAGGGGGAGTGTTATAATATTATTATTATATATATATATATGGATGTACAAGATATATGTATATTTACTTAGATAGAATTTTACCTTTTAGAGGAGATCTTATTCTTGGAGGCCAAGGAGATTACTTCTTTATATATTGTATTTGGTGATTTCCACGGATACACAATTAAATACAATCTCTCGTTCTCCCCGTGATTCTTCTGTTTTATTATAAAAACAATTAAAACCAGAACAAGTTGCTACTCTAACTTTTTCATGGTGGAGTGTTTGGACAAAGAGGAACAAAGTTATATTTGAAAACCCAGAATCTCACAAGATTAGATGAACAAATTACTGTAATAAGACAACATATGATGAACTGGAGAAAATCAAAAAAGGAAAGCCTTGAAGACGATGATGAGACAACTACACAAAACAAAACTCCGCCCAATCCACATCGACGTAGGGCTATTCGATGGCGGAAACCTGCTGAAGGCTTCTTGAAACTTAATTTTGATGGTGCTAGATCCCTCACGGGTTGTGCCTCAGCTGGCTTTGTTTTACGGGATGCTCAGGGGTGTCTTGTTGCTGGTGATGCAAGAGATTGCGGAGGTGTTTCGGTCTTACATGGTGAGGTCTTGGGACTACGGCTTGGGCTAGAGGAGGCCCTAAGGTGGGGTGCCCGGAGGATCGAGGTCGAAGGGGATTGCTTAGTGGTCATCAACGCTCTCAAGGGTACTTGGTGCTGCCCTTGGGAGATCGAGATTCTGATTTCAGAACCCATGGCTCTTCTTCGTTCCTTTGAGGTGTCGTCTCTCTCCAATACTTTCAGGGAAGGCAACCGTGCTGCCGATCAGATGGCACATCTTGGACTTAGCCAGGACGTTTCTTCGCGGTGTTCTGATTCTGAGCTATTGACTATCGTCCGAAAGGACGCTCTTGGATGGTGGTACAACCGTGGTTGACCCCATCCAAACCCTCGCCTTGTAATAAAAAAATAAAAAAAAAGTGTCAAACGGACAAACTATTTTTATTTTTTGATGCAATATAATAATTAGGTCGGGTCGGCCGCAGTAGAGGCCCTTCCTAGCGCATCCTTCCGGACGAGAACAAGCAGTTATGGATCATCTTCCCAGCTAACGTCGACAGGGGATGCATGGGCACTAAGCGAATAAAGCAAGAAGAGAGGTCGACCATAATTTAAAAAATCAGGAAATTAGTTGAACATTAATTTTGTTAAAAAAAAATTATTTTAGTGAAATCACACATATATGTGAGCCTTTCTAGTATATGGCCCGCCATAGGTCGGCGATAAGGACAATTTCTGGGAGACTCTTACTTCAATAATTATAAATGAACAGCTCCCATGCTTGATCATTGGAGACTTCAATTAAATCTGCCACAGTTAGAGATGACAATTCGGGTTATCCGGTCGGATTCGGGTTATTCATATTCGGATCGGATCACTAATGAGTCGGGTCAACTCGATCAAAATTTCTGTGTCGGGCTTGGTCTGATCGAGTCGGGTCGGATTCAGTCAAAATAAAATTCAGATTGGTCGGATTTCGATCGGAATCGGGTTGGACCCATTCGGGGTTTCGGTTAGAATCGGGTCGGCCTCGTTCGGGTTTCGGGTCGGTATTCGGGTCGGTCTCATTCAAGTTTCAAGTACAAGCGGATCTACGTTTATTTCAAACTTTTAATTGTTTGGGTTGAATTAGTTGAATCACGTTCGTTCGGGACTGTCGGGTAATCAATTTTATTAAATTGAACATGTAATTCGTGTATTTAAAAAATTATTTTTAGTAAAATTAAATATGATTCAATATATAATCTAATCATTGGCTCGTAAGCTACTAAGCTCGTTCTATTCATCATTAATTTCATTGAAATTCTGCAATATATTGTTATCAAAATCATACTTGATTCCCTATCTAAATGATTATTCACGTTATTTGTGTGATTGTTATTTGTGTCTTTCAAAAAGTAGTTTTCAAATAAAATCATATATGATTCAAGTTATAATATCCTCAATGTACTCATCTTTTGGTAATTAGATTATTACATAATTTATAAATAATAAATTTTTGGTAATTTGATTGATCATTTTATTCATTACAAATGATTTAATCGATCATTTTTTTTGGTAATTTTACTTATGTAAAATAAAATTCTAAATACAAGTATTAAGTATACAACTTATAAAACTATCATATATTCATATTCCCGTAATCTTTTTTTTTAAACCATATTCAATTATTTGTGTTTGATTACTAAGTATTTAAGGATATATAAAATTCTTTATAAAAAAATTATTATCTTATATGTTTAAATAAAGTTATGATTTTATATCTTATATATTCATGAAGATATTTGGCTAAATGTCCACTTTTGTATACAACTTTTGCTAATTGTCCACCTAAACTACCATTTTGATAAATGTCCAAATTTTTTTTGGAAACCCCGTTTTGCCCCTGCCTTTATACTCCTCTTCCTCTTTTCAATGTCGGCGTCTCTTCGTTCGCTCTGAAGGCTCACGACCATGGCAGCGGTCGGCGTCTTCCGCTTTGTCGATGTTCGTGTCTGTGCAGATCTACTGATCCGACGCTCTGTCCTCCTCTCTCTTCCTCTCTCGCACTGTCGCTCAGTCCTCTCGCCCTTTCTCATGCTCGTAGAGCGCCGACAGGCTCACTCGCAGCCAACCTCTCGCCGACTTGCACTCTCTCATGCTTCTGGTTGTTTTCGAAAATATTGAAGATGAAGCAACTGTTAATTCAAAAGGTAGCAACTCAATTGAAGATGAAGCATCTTGTTTCTAGGTTTTTGTTTTCTTTAGATTTAATTTGATGACAATAGATTTATAGGGGATTGTGTGATTGCAAATTGCAAATGATTTCAATTTCTAAGCTTCTCCTCGTCTGCAAGATCGATTTTGCAAGAGGAAGAAGAGAGGTGTTGATTGAATCAGGGATTTGGATTGCTGTAAATTGGGGTTTATAGCATTGATTTTTTTTTATTGAAGGAATATAACAGTGTACGTTGTCTTTCCTTTTTTTTTCTTGTATTTTTAGTCTTTGATAGGCGATTGGCTTGGATTGCTGGAGTTTGGAAGCCATAGCTACTGTGGTGAAAGCTTTTCAACAAAAAAATAGTTACTGTCAAAGCTATGTATTACACATATATGATGCTTTAAATATAATTTTGTTAAGAGTAGTGGCACCCCATTATATATATTTAAGATAAATTATTTTACATATAAAATTAATTGATAACACCCCATTACATATTAATTGATGACACCCCATTATAGCATGAAAATTTTTGCAAAATAGACACTTTTTTTGGACAAATTTGCAAAATGTCCACGTTTTTGGACAAATTAGCAAGATGTCCACTATATATACTTATTTACTCATTGTACGAACACTTTTTCTATTTCCCGAAAATCCGAACTCTCTCTTCTTTGGAACTCTCTCTTTGCGCGATTCGTTCTTCGTCTGCTTTTTTCCGCTTGGTTCATCCTACTTCCTTCAATCTTTGCTAAAGTAGGGGGTTTTCGGTCGATTGTTCTTCATTGCTGTGCTAAAGTAGAGAGTTTTTGTCGGTTGCTTCAATGGCGTCATCTAGCAGTTCAGGTGTCAATTTCGCTTCTTTTTGCAAACTGTATCGTGCTAGGGTTTTGGATTAAGTTTATTTATGTTGATTTTATTATTTTTTTCTTATAATTTTGACAATCTATGGTTAAATCCATGCTTGATATGCATAACTATTTGCATTTTTTAGTATTTTCGGTAGGTTATGTAAGTTGCATATGTAAATGCGTTGATTTTAACTGTTTCTTTTCGTCAATTTTGTGATGCAGCACTTTGTAAGTGCTTTTTTAGTGTTATTCGTGTAGGTCAATTTGTTTTCCATGCTTTGGATTGTTTGTGTTGATCTTAGTGTAGTTATCTGTTGTTATTTTCATGTGTATGGTGGCTGACACTGTCTGTTTTTATATATGATTGTGTTAGTTTATGGTAGTTTCAACAATGTGTGTACTTGGATTTGGTATTTTGTGTTGTCTTTGTGGTGTTTATGTTCTTTTACTATGTCTTGGTGACATTTTATTGTTATTGTTTATGGTTGTTTGCTTCATCGCAGATTCTGTTATTGTATATTTACATTGTTCTGTATTTTGTTTCTTGTAGGAGCTCAATCTTCTGATTCATCCACCTCTTATACTGGTTCTGTTGTAAGTTATTTTAGTTTTCCATTTGGAATTCTTTTGTTGATGAGCAAGTTGTAATTTTTTCTTAATCTGATGTTTGTTTTTTTGGGTAATTATCTGTGATTGATCAGGGTTTGGAATATTGCATTCCTGTTTCTAAGCGATTTCATTGTAGATCCATCATATATTCATATCCTTCTGTTTGTGATCTGATTAATGAGCATTTTTCTCCTTCCCACTACAATATTCTGGAAAAAAGTTGCCTTGGATGGGTGCTGACGCAAGGCACCAAAAGGGTTACCAATTTTCAGCTTATGCATCAAATGGTGCTCCGTCAAGTACAAACACAAAAAGAGAATGAGTTGTGGTTTAGAGTTGGTGGATATCTTGCACGTTTTTCAATTGTTGAATTCTATGTTATTGCAGGCCTTCCTTGTGAAGACCGTGTTTGAAATCTCCCAAAGAAAGTGTCAATATTTGAATTTTTTGGGCAGAAGAAAATGACTCATGATGAGTTAGTTGCTCGTTTCATATCTGAGAAAAAGAACTCTAAGAAGAAGTTGATTATGGCAAAGTTGTTGCTGATTGAGAGGTTAATAGTTTATAGGAGGTCAGAAGTTGTAAGTGCACAATTCTTATCTCTTGCGTGCAATGAGAAGGAGTTTGAACTTTATCCTTAGGGTAGAGAGTCATACACCCGTTTGTTGAAGTCATTGAAGAGTTCTTCTGTTGCAGATCGGAATGGGGTTAGGGGTTCTTATCAAATGTATGGGTATTGCCTTGCATTCCAGGTATTGTGCTTTAGTGTTTGCATGTCTTATGTCAGCATTTTTTTGTCTGTGTCAGCACAACTTTATTGTTTATGTGAGCATTTTTTTAATATTGTTTTGTAGTGTCATAACGAGTTTTCTTTTGTAACAGGCTTGGATATTAGAAGCTTTCCCAGCTCTCTCTGCTAATTTTGACTGTAATTTTAAGATGCCTGATAGAGATCCATACTCATTGCACTGGGAATGTGATTATAGCCATGTGTACGTTGAGGCTGAGAAGTTCTTTCATGGCGATTTGGTAATAATTTTATATTTTTCATCTTTAAGAACATTTTTATTTGATGTATCTTTGGGTTTTTATTCTTTCATGGCGATTGGGTTTTTACTCCGTTGTTCCCTATTTATGGAGAGTTTGCACACACCGAAGGGATGGGGTTTGCTGATGAAAAAGCTGATGCAGTAGTTGATGCATCAGTTGATGAAATAGTTTTTGGACCTGTTGATGAGACATTGTATGAAAGTCGTTGTCTTCGTAAAAGGGCATATGAAGCTAGGTTTTCAAACAGGGCTGTCCAGGTTGATGATGAAGAAGCTAATGTCTTGCAGAAACATGCTGAAGGAAAGACCTCAAAGAAGAAGACACATGTGAAGAGAGGCTAGGCTGCTAGAAAGAAACATGATGAGAAGTCCTTTGATACTGCTTTTGATGTTGTAGAGACCTCAAAGAAGAGGAAATCTTCGACCGGAGGGATGGGTGGTAAAAAGAAACAGAAGGTGGCGTCCAGCGATACTCCTGAGGGATTGGTGTATTTGAGGAGGGGTCGTTCTGCTAGTCGTGGAAAGAGTGAAGTAAAGAAGCTTAGACAGAAGGCTTCAGCAGTGAGGAAAGGTGGTAGAGTTATTCCTTCTAAGAAGGTGAAGAGAGTTACCGCTGACACAGATCTGTATAAGGAGGTTGATGTGGTTGCTTCACCTTCCAAGAGATGTCGGTTGGGTACTGATTCATGTGATTTATTAGACAATGATGTCCCGCTGAATATTGTCTTTCAGTAGAGGTATAAGATGAAGAAAGGTGGTGTAGGTAGTGGGAGGCCGTTATATGATAGTACTGCTGACAGGTCTTCTGTTCTTTCTTCAGTTCTTGTTGTTGATAATGAGGATGCTCATGGAGTGGAGACCGTAGATATTCATGTTGCAGTCTCTAAATCTGGTAGTGAAGTTAGTGTTGGTGATGACAAGGTTGATGATTTTACTGCTGACACTCATTCTTCTAAATCTGGTGGTGAAGGCCGTGTTTGTGATGACAAGGTTGATGTTTTTACTGCCGACACCCATTCTTCTAAATCTGATGAATTGGATGCTCCTCATACTACCATGCTTTCTGTTTTGGCCGATGTTGCAGATGTGCTTGATTGTGGTGACAACGTTGAAGGAGTTGAGACACCTTCTAGTGACGGCGTGGGAGAGGGTGATGTAGCGACGCCTTCTGTGTAGAGGTCACCTTTGGGGAGTGTTGAAGCACATGATTGTTTAGATGGGGGGTCTGTGTTTGGTCAAACATCTGCTGCTTGTGGGAATGAAGAAATTCGTGTTTCAACTTTTAAAGCTGGTAAAATAGCAGTGTCAGCAGAGAAAGTGGAAGGTACTGAAGATGTATCTCCTCAAATGGAGGCCATCAATGATTCAACTGGTGAGTTGCCTCCAAATACAAATGTTGATGCTTTTGCTTCTTCTCTCCCATCTCATCCTGATTGGGCGAAGGAGATTTTTAGGAGGATTGAGAAGCTTGAAGAGGTCCATAAATCTATGGATCTGTTGTCTGCCAGGGTTGATGCAATTGAAACAAAGATTGTGTAGTTGATTAGGATTCTTCAAGTTTTTTGTGAGATGTCGAAGAGGTACGATGAGCTTCAGGTTAGGGTTGCTAATTATGAGGCTTTGGTTGAGAGGATGCAGGCATATCCTGTCAACCCTGAAGATGATAAGCACATTGCTGGTAAGTCCGAGGGCACTCCTACAAAAGTTGATGATGAACATGTCAGTTGTGGTAAGTCCCAGGGCCCACCTGTGAAGGATGATGATGAAGATCTGAACAAAATTGTGAATGATGTTGTGTCTGATCTTCAGCAGTCTTTCCCTGATGAGGAGTTAATGTTGAAATCATCTCCTGCTTCTGTTAACGTTGTGCACATGTCTTTGTCATCAAAAAGTTCTGAGGTTCCAAGAGTGGATAAGGAGTTTCCACCTGTTGTCGCTAACACTAAATTTAAGGTTGTAGGTGCAGAAGTGAAATGTGTGAAGGATTTAAAATGTGATATTTCATTAATGAAGCATGAAGTTGATGATGCCAAAAGGATTGGAGACGAGGTTGGAATTCCATCAACTTCTGCTGAAGTCCCTCAATCTACACAATGTGGAGGCGAAGGTGCTGATGGTAAAGTTGTTGGAGTTAGAGTTGACCCGTCCTTGGAAAAGTACATCACTCTGTCTGATAAGGGTGTAGGTGTTGATTTGGATTCGCTCGCCAAGGATCCTGCAACTAAAATTGAAGTTGAACAATTAAAGGCTTCCAATCTTATCCCATCAACCAGTACATTCCTATTTGGCCCAGTTGAGCGGGAGAAGAAAGTGAGGATGTCAAAGCATGCCCCTAACAAGTCATTGATCAGCTCGGAAGATCATGAATTTGTTTATGGACTTTTAAAGAAGCAAAGGTATGGTTTATTTTTATGTTCACTATTTGTTATGAAATGTTGTTGTCATTGTATTAGTTACAGCATCTCATGCTATATATATTTTTATGCATTTTGTGTAATTTTGGGTAGGAATTTTTCTGTTGTTGGTCCAATTTCAAGGTTGGACGAAAAGTTTTTCCGGCACATTTTAGTGAAGAATCTGTGGCTTGATTGTCAGGTAATAACTGCTTGTTTTTTGGACTAGATATATGTGAGTGGTGTCCCTGCTGTTAAGGATGGTGTTCTTGAAGAACAATTGCAACCGTTTGCTTTTTGGCTCCCAATTCATTTGGCAAAGGCTGGGCTATATGAAAGCTTTGATTCCTCTCCTTTCCACCTAAACATGGTTCCTGGGTTAATGCATGATTCTATCGGGTATGTATTTTTTATCTTGTTTTGTTTGTTGGTTACCTTAAGATACTTGTTATTTATGTGCCGACATTACATTCTTTCTTTTTGTGTTGACAGGGCTTCATGTGGTGTATTTACATTAAAAGCGATTGAAGCGTCTGTATTTGGGGGAGATGTTAAAGGTTTCAACAACGAGAAGATCTTTCGATTCAGAGAACTAATGTGCTCAGATCTGATCAAGGAAACCTGGAGTTTTAATTTTAAAACCAGTGTTTAGATAGGTTGTTGTTGTGTATATGGGGAAGTATGGATGTAATCTGACAAATTAAGTGCTCAGTTAGATAAGTAGTGGTTACACCGATATGAAGTAGTTGTGACAATATCCTTGTATTTTTTTTATTTTTGACATGTCTGTGGTGACGTTTTATGTTAGTGAACATTATGTGCTGACACCAGGTGTCTAAGTTCCAAAATAGTGGTGACACTGATATTAATTTCAAGTAGTGGTGTCACTGTCATTGTATTTGGTGATTTTGAAGTGTATGTGGTGGCACGAGGTGGTTATAGTAGTTAGAAGTATTGGCGACACTAGAATTGTGTGTGTTGACTATTACTGTAGAAATAGGGTTGCTAATTATGGGCGTTTGGTGAAAATTTGCTCAACATGATCTTATTTTTCATCAACAAGAGTATATATTTGCACACCAATTGAGACTTGTGAAGTTGTGCACAACCTAATTTTATTTCTTCTCAATATAATTTTATACTTTTTCAATAGATTATTTGCACAACATGGAATTATTTTTTGATTATCATTCGAATAAAATTGCACACCATGTGCGATTGGTGAAAATTCGCTCAACATGATCTTATTTTTGATCAATAATATTTTATATTTGCACAACAATTGAGACTTGTGAATTTGTGCCCAATATGATCTTATTTTTCCTCAATATAATTTTCTAGTTTTTAAATATATTTTTTCACGATGTTTTCTTATTTTTGGTAATCATTAGAATTAAATTGCACAAGATGGGCGTTTGGTGGAAATTTTCTCAACATTATCTTATTTTTGATCAACAATAGGTTAAATTTTGCACAACAATAAAATTGGACAACATTGGTGTTGGGTTTTAGTTTCAAATTCGTGATAGGAGAGCCTGGCCCATTTTTCCGATCATAGATGTTGGCCCATTTCAGTTACTTTATATATGGGTTGTACTTGAGTGTATCTCCAACATCATTTCAACTCTTTCCACTCTCTTCCCCATTACCGTCTCTCCAAGTCTTTTCATCTTTCTCCGCTGCTCTTCCCCATTCCGGATTTATCTTCACAAGGTGCGACCTTTGCTTTGTTATATAGCTCTCTCGCTTTCGTTCCTCTGTAAATGTTATATAATCGGTTAGGGTTTTTACATTTTTTCAGCAAGTTTTATTTTTTCCGATTTTAGATTACTTTTTCATTATCTTTCAGTCGATTAAATGCATATATTGTTGTTTGTGTTTGGTTTGTTGCTACTGGATTATTTTCTTTGATTGTTGTTTGTTTTCTGCTGGGAAAAAGCGTGGTCGGTTAGTGTTGCTGTACTATTTCACAAACTTTTTTTCTACCCTCTGTGACAGTAATATTTCCATTACTCTTCCTATAACCCCTGATTATTAAGTCATTGGATACTATATGAGTGTATGTTTATTTTGTTTGTGTAAGTTTTCTATCCTTAGATGGCACTTCCAACTGTAACCAAAATGGGGTATCATTACACCATAGGCTCTTTTGAAGTTGTTATCACACCAAGGGAGACGCCTTTGCACGGACCGAGTCAACTGCATGTGGCTATTCATTCTGATAGCCTCCCTTTGCTGTTCCTGGATCATTTCTCTGATTGAAATGGATTGCCAATGACTTTCGCACAATGTAATCATGTGTTAAGTGAAGCAGGGGTCATTGGTGTGGTTCGAACTTAAGTCGCCAACCAGATGTTAATGGAATATACTCACAGTTGGTTTGCGAGTGACGCTGAGTTCATTGAATATGGTCTCTGCCCAGACCTCATTATGGATGTACATTTCATTGACGACCCTGAATCTGAGATAAGCTCTGATTCAAGCTCTGAATCTGACATGAGCTCCGACTCTGACATGGATGTGGATCCCCCAGCTCATCCAGCAAATGCAGAACGCAATGACAATTTACAAGAGATATATCATCTGGAACAGGATGGGGGTAAATGCACAATATGTCTTGATCTGATGTTGCCATCGATGCCTGTCCTTGGCACACCATGTGACCATTTCTTCCACCCAGATTGTCTCAGAGATTGGATGGCAATTCAAGCCATTTGTCCACTTTGTCGATCAACTCTTTAGCCATAGGTCTAATGTATATCCGTTGTTAAAAGACAGTGTAGTTGCAACTATTTTGGGGGAGCTAATTTAAGAAAATGTATGTTATCAATGGAATTTTGTGTTTGACAATATTTGTATCTGATTTCCATTCAAATCATACCAGTGTATTTTGTAACTATTTCTAGTACTTGGTGTATGTAAATGCATATTATTAATGAAATTTGTGTACTATTATATTTGTTTGTGATTTCCATTATATCATATTTGTCCTGATGGTTGAGTATGATATTGTGTTTTATTTGACATAAAAAGACCATCGGAACCTTGATGAATTTGCTCATAAATCCTATGTGGATTTGAAATAAATATAAAACTTATTTTTCCCAAAATCCTGCACGGTTGTGCATCCCAAAATAGTGATGACACTGATATCAGTTACAAGTAGTGGTGACAGTGGCCTAGTATTTTTTGATGTTGAAGTGTATGTGGTGGGAAGAGGTTTTTAATGCCCAAAGTATTGTTGACATTTTTGGTCAGATTAGTTTGAAGTAATGGTGACAACATACTTGTATTTTTTGATTTTGCAGTGTATGTGGTGATACTAGGTGGTTGTTGTCCAAAGTAGTGCTGACAGTGATATCGGTTACAATTAGTGGTGACACTGGCCTTGTTTTTTTATATTGAATTGTATGTGGTGGCAAGAGGTATTTAATGTCCATAGTATTGTTGACATTGTTGGTTATATTAGTTTGAAGTAGTGGTGTCACCAGTTTAGTGGTTTCTGATATTGAAGTTTATGTGATGACACTATGTGGTTTAGACTCAAAGTAGTCCTGACACTGATACTAGTTACAAATAGTGGTAACACTAGACTTGTATATTTTTGTTTTTGTAGTGTATGTGGTGACACTATGTGGTTGAGATGCAAAGTATTGGTGACACTGATATTATTTACAAGTAGTGGTGACACGGGCCTTGTATTTTTTTTATTTTGAAGTGTATGGGGTGGCAAGAGGTGTTTAATGCACATAGTATAGTTGATATTGTTGGTTATATTAGTTTGAAGTAGTGGTGTCACCAGTTGGTTGTTTTCTGATATTGAAGTTTACGTGGGGACACTAGGTGGTTGATACCCAAAGTAGTGCTGACACTGATACTAGTTACAAACAGTGTTGACACCAGACATGTATTTTTTGATTTTGCAGTGTATGTGGTGACACTATGTGGTTGAGGACCAAAGTACTGCTGGAACTGATATTAGTTACAACTACTGGTCATACCAGTCTTGTATTTTTTATTTTGAAGTGTATGTTGTGACATTTATATTTGCTCAACAATATATTGTATTTGCACAATAATAAAGTGTTGAGAAACTTGTGCTCTTATAATAAAATTCCACATGGGGGGCTTAGTTGAAACTTGCTCAACATCATCTTATTTTTGCTCAACAATAGGTTATTTTTGCATCACGCTTGAGACTTGTGAAATTTTGCCCAATATGATTCTATTTTGTTTCTCAATATAATTTTATAGTTTCTCAATAGAGTATTACACAACATGGTCTTATTTTTCTCATTAATAGAATAAAGTTGCACAACATGTGGGGGGATTGGTGTAATTTTGCTCAACATCACCTTATTTTTGCTCAATAGTTTATAGTTGCACAACAATCGAGCCTTTTGAAATATTCTCATCATGATTATATTTTTTGTCAATATAATTTTATACTTTTTCAATAATTTTGTTTGCCCATCATGGTATTATTTTTGCTCACCATTAGATTAAAATTTCACAACACCGGCGATTGGTGAAAATTTGCTAAACATGTTCTTATTTTTGCTTAACAATAGATTATTTTTGCACAAATATTGAGATTTTTGAAATTGTCTTCAACATATCTGTTGGGCTTAGTTTAGAGAGGCCCGACCCATTTCTCTTTTATTTATACGTTGTTTGAACGTATTTCAGATTATTTGCAAGTCTTTTCATCTCCCTCCAGTTGTTCATCTTCATCCACTCTCTTTCCCATTAAGATTTTCTCTTCTCAAGGTACGATTCTGGTTCTGGTCTGTATCCCTTTCTGTTTCCTTCCTCTGAAAAAAAAGGTGATCGGTTATTTTGATGTACTATTTCAGCAAATTTTTTATTGTTGTATTTTGCGATTTTCGTTTATCTTTCCGTTACCTTTCAGTCTATTAAACCCATATATTGTTGTTTATTTTGCTTAGTTCGTATTGCATTATTTCTGTGGGTGTTGTTTGTTTCTTACTGTAAATAAAAGTTATCAGTTAGGGTTGATCCAGTTTTTCAGAAATTTTATTTTTCTTTGTGTTTCTGAAATGTTTATTTCGTATTAATATTCCTGTAATGTTTTATTTTTAAGTGATTGTCTAATATATGAGTGAATCTTGATTTTGTCTGTGTAGATTTTCTCTCTTTCAATGGCATTTCCAACTTTTATTGAAATAGATTATGACTACAGTGTTGGTACGTATGAAGTGGAAATATCAGCAATTGAGTCATATTGGTATGGACCGAGTCAACTCGTCGTGTCCATCCATTCTGACAGCGTTCCTTTAACATTTTATCATGGTTCTGCTTGGAATGGTATGCCAATGAGTTTAGCCCACTGCAATGAAGTGTTACATGATGCAGGATTCACTGGTGTGGTTAGAAGTCAGGTAGCCAATCGGCTTTTAATGGAATACACTAGAAGTTGGCTTCCGGCTGACGCTGATTTTGTTGAGTATGGTCTGTGCCCGAACATCACTGTCAATGTACAATTCTTTGCTAAATCTTCGTCTGATTCAAGCTCCGAATTCGACATAAACCCTGACATTCATATGGAGGTTGACCAACCAGATCATCCAGCACCTCCAGAGCATATTGACGGATTAAGGGAGATATATCACCTTGATCTTGATGAAGACTAATGTACAATATGTATGCAGCCGATGTTGGCGTCAATTCCCGTTCTTGAAAGGCCATGCGAACATTTCTTCCATCCAAGTTGTTTGCGATCTTGGCTTAGAGTTCAAGGCAATTGTCCTCTTTGTCGATCAGAAATCTAGCTGTAGGTCTATTGCAAAATCTGAGTATTTATCATTTAGTACCTTTTTGTATTTGATTTCCATTGTATGATATCAGTGTAGTTTGTAACTTTTTGTAATACTGAATGTAAGCTAATGTATATTTATGAATGAAGTTTGTTCTTGATCATATTTGTTTCTGATTTCAATTCAATCATAGTAATCTTTGGTGTTTAAGTAGGACATTTGTTGTGACACTAGGTGGTTAAGGCCCAAAGTATTGTTGACAATGTTGGTTAGAGTAGTTTGAAGTAGCGGTGATAGTAGCCTTGTATTTTTTGATTTTGAAGTTTATGTGGTGGTGACACTAGGTGGTTAAGGCCCAAAGTATGTTTAACAATCATATTAGTTACAAGTAGTGGCGACACTACCCCTCGTGTTTTCTTTTACTGAAGTGTATGGGTTGACATTTTCTGTTATTGAAGCTTATGTGTTGACACTAGGTGGGTAAGTCCCAAATTAGTACTGACACTGATATTAGGTAGAATTACTTGTGACACTAGCCTTGTATTTTTTTTGTTATTTTGTAGTGTATGTTGTTGCACGAGGTGGCTATGGCCCAAAGTCTTTTGTTACATTGTTGGTTAGAGTAGTTGGAAGTATTGGTGACACTATCCTTATATTTTGTCTGATGTTGAAGTGTATGTGGTGACGTTTTCTATTATTGAAGTTTTTGTGGTGACACTAGGTGGATAAGGCCGAAAGTAGTGCTGACACGAGGTGGTTAATGTCCAACAATGATAATTGTAACTCAAATAACTGTAATCCGTTTTCAGTGTATAGTTTTACAGTTTTACAATTTTTTTATAGTTACTCTGTAATGAAGGGACCCAAATAACTGTTACAAGGAAGAACAATGTATAATTATTGCCTATATATCCATAAATAATTCTTTTTTGTCCATTGATGTTTGCAAACTGATTTTAACAGAAATCAGTATATCAGAACTTTTAATCACACTGCTAACACATTCCCGTCCAAAAAGATGAATTATGGAAACATTGTTGAGTTTTGCACAAGATTCCATCAAATGATGGACGAGCTTGATGGTGTTGTTTACCGGGGGTATCACATGACTCTCGTTGATGAGGCATGTGAGACTAACAAAGAGGCTCGCAGGGCCGAGTTGGTGGAAGCCGTTGTGGTTCATTATACATTATATGAGGAATTACAAAGATCAATAATAGCAACTGAACATCACATTCGGAGTACATCCAAAGATGAAGACGCTGAAGCACTATCAAAGATGATATTTGATGTTTTATCCGTAATTTTTTTCCATACTGTATTGACTCTTGTATTTTATGTTTTATGTAGATGGAAGGAGAACTGGCCAAACAAAGACAGATGTTGGAAGAGGCAAAGGACAATCTCATGGAGTGCATTAAAGAAGTTTTAGATGCAGAAATGGAAAGGAGGAAGAAGATTGAACACTTCTTAGGACTGTGGTTCTACTATATTAATAATTGATAATATTGGAACTTATTTATATGTTCAATGTATTTTTTTTAGTTTCCATGTGTTCCAGGCTAATGATATGATGCAACATATTAATATCATAATAATCATATGATTATTTTGTAATTTCGTACCTCATATTTGATATTATAAAGTGTTACTGAAGTTTTACGTCTATCTTTTGTGATACTGCGGACACATTGATTAGTTTGTGGACTGCTTTGGTAAAAGTAGTGCTGACACTGTTTAACAAAGGTTTTATGTTATTGGTAATTTGCTCAACATCATCTTAGTTTTGCTAAACAATAGTTTATATTTGCACAACAAACGAATGGATATCATCAAATCAACTGTATGAATAAAATAGACCAGTTGTAAACACAAATCACATATTTGATTACCGAGGGGAGAGAATTGTGCTGACATATAGAAAAGAACACACAACTGTTCAGAAGCAGTTATAGTTGTATGCATCTTGACAAATACTATCCACCTTAAACCCACAGGGAAAACAACTGTCTTAATGTTTATGAGAAAACTGTTCAGAAGCAGAGTACACAACTGTCTACACCCAAATACATTCAAAAGTTTGCAAAAAAAAACATGAAATTGTGTTGTAGTTGTTCAACCAAGATTTAGTTTCTGGCCCTGAATACCCTTTGAAGTCATTTTTGCATGGGATTTCGCTGCCTTCACAACTTATGTGTTCACTTCATTCAGCTCTGAGCACACAATATCTGTTAGGTACTTCACCCATAGCTTTGAGATATTCTTGAAATTGCCCTTTTCCAATCCACACTTGTACCCTATCTCTGTCCCAGAGAAGGTTTCCATGTGACGCATGAGGTATACCCCATAATGCAGAACTTTCTCTTCTCCAGCCCATGCGATGGCGACCTTTGATGCTGGTGCAGTTGACACTATTTCTGCCTTTGCTCCAAGCCCCTTGTCTGTTAGATAAGCAATCATCATATCCCCCTGCATGTATTGAATTATAAAGCATGTAATTTTAATTGTAAACCGAGGTGATATTTACATGAAATTAATACAAGTAAAGACATAGTAGATATCATTAATAAAACTTACAAAACATTCGAAGGGTGATGGAAAGGTGAAAGTTGCATCAGTGCAAGATGGGGTGATATCAACGATCTGGACAACTTTGTTTTTAAAGTTGAAGACAACCATGACATAAAACACTTCTCGTTGAACCCCAAATACAATCTAATCAACATAATATAAAACAAATAGACATTAGTGATTGAGCTTGTCAACTTTGATTTCAAATTCAGTATTTAGAGAACTTTATTCAGGTGATTGCGAGGGACTACTATGTCTACATCTCTCAAAGAAATGTGTGGTGACAAAGACAATATAGTATCAAGGTGGAGGTTAAACCTCTTAAACTGTTCATCACATGCTCCTGATGATATACTCTCCACATTAAACTGGATCAAAAATAGAAATTAGTAAAAAAAACAGACCCATTGTAATAATGACAAAAAATGGAGTGTAATTGAAGGATGAACTTGTAAAAATATTACAGATTTGTTGATATTGACAAATAGTCTTGCTGGTGATTGAGCACTTTTATACTGTTCCTTGTGGTTGAGGACAACTGTCCATGCATCAATAATGACACTAGACAAGTGGGTTTCATCTTGAAGTGTACCCATGTCTGTCCTAATAATTTCAACAGACTTGTGTTTAAATAAAACTTCCATGCAAAGCGAATCATTATGAAGATGGATTAAGTAAAAATAATCTTTTACCTGTAACAGAACATACATTAAGTAAATTAAGATTAAAATGAACTTACGTGCTGTGAGTTGTTTTCATTGCTAATTAGGCTGAAACAGTGCGCTCAATTTCAGAGATAGGATCATTAATATCAACAACACGTGAATAATAAGGGCTTCTCAAAGATGCAGAAGGTTTATGTGCTCTCCTTGCAGCTTCTTCTCTCTTTGTGTCATTCAGTTGTTCTGCAGCATTCACATTAGCTGCGTTGACACGCGGTGATCTCCGTGTTGGCAATGCAGTAGGGGACTTGCATTTTCTTTAGACCCGGGCAAACGCGGGCGCGGGCCGGACTTGGGACGGGCTTTACTCGAGATTTTGTCCCATTGTTGTGGGCGCGGGTCGGGCTAAGCCCGCTTAACGGGTTGGAAGTTGTGTCCAAGCCCGTCCGCAAATGCGGGCGCGGGTAGCCCACGGGTACCCGCAAACCTAACTAGTTTTTCTTATTAAGATTATACTAAGCCTATTATAATCAATTTTAATATATACAAATATATATATTACATATATTATTTATACAGATAAAAAAAAACATATATTATTTATATACTACCTACTATTTTTAATATATATATATATATGTTACATATAAAATGAATACATATTATTTACATAAGCCTACTGTTTTTTTTAAAATAAATACCTACTATTTTTATATGTTTTTAAAAGAAATACCTACTGTTTTTTTATGTTTTTAAAATAAATACCTATTGTTTTTTTTAAAATAAATACCTATTTTTAAAAGAATGATAATATTATTTATTACATATATATACACACATATATTACTATTTTTATATGTTTTTATTTTTTTAAATTAATAATATATATATATATATTAAAAAAATAGCGGGTACCCGTTACGGGCCTAGCGGCCCGCAACGGGTAGATTGGCTTACCCAATCCCGTTCCCGCTGCGGGCGCGGGCCGGGCCTAGCGGCCCACATGGGCTTTTCCCCCTACCCAAGCCTGTCCAATTTTGCGGGCGGGCGGGCCGGCCCGCATTTACCCAAGTCTAATTTTCTTCTACCTCCCAAATAGTTCCCTGGTGGAATATCAATTTGAAATTGAGTGGGTAAGGGATTTGGAGTTGTGCATAATGTGTCTGCAGTTTTAGCTTGAACATCCTGGTGTATTGGCGGATGACCATGGCTGTCCGGAGGAGCCTGGTTTGGTTCATTAGTATCGTTGTTTGCATCTCCAGTGTTCTGTGATGTCCCTTTATCTTTCTTAAAAACAGGATCATTTAGAAATATATCAAAGGAAAATTCCCCATCTACTTTGATATTTGATTTCAATTTTTGCTTATTCTGATACGCCATCTCAATTTGAGTAATGCAATCTAAGAATGCAGGGTCTGACCAGAATTTTTCTTGGGAGTCGGTAAAATGTGTGTTTGGAGAGTCATTCATATAAGACCTGTCAGCAGCATCTGTAGCAGGCTCAGGGGTTACATCTTCCATCCCTAGAAGCTGGTTTGCCCCATGTAGAAGTCTTTTCACCTTGTCATCATGTTGTAGTTCAGGCGGTACATTTGTAGACCACTCAACAAAATCGGATATAGAAGATGCAAGCACAGAAGTTTTTTGAGCAAAAAACTTTATCCAACTCTAGAAGATAACAACACATAAAAAACAAGAGTAAAAAATAACCAGTAAATATCAGAACATGCTAAATTGCACCAATATTAGATTGAATTGGTTTAAAGAATTCATATAAACCTCTACTGGGGGTGGTTGTTTTTCTGGATCAGCAGGGTGGCTGGTGCCTTCATCGTTTTGTGCAATAGTGGGCAGACAAGATGTAGACGGTATGTCTTGATGGGGAGGAACAATTTGGAAAGCCTGGACTAAGCCACGGCCAAAGCCTCCGGTACTAATATCATCAATTTCTCGTTTGTGCAAAATTCGGTAATTCATGCAAACAAACACTGGGAAACAACGACTCATTCTTCTGAGTGCGGTGCTTCTGAATAGTTTCACCCTATCCATATAAAGCAACTGCAACACCAAGGTGATAAACATATATCAGTATAATGATGGAGCGGAGGAATGCTGACGTGAAGAATACTGTACGTACATTGTAAAGAAATTAAGTTAACATCAGAGGAAAGGTTTAAAAAAATACTTACAACCAAGAATAATAAAGGCCCTCTGAAATGGTCATTCTTGTTCTTTTCCCAGCTTTTCTTTGCGTCAACCAAACTTTCCAACACGAGACCACACCAATTTAGGTCTTTCATGTCACCCAATTCAGGAACTACTCTTATTAAACTGTGGTTGGCATGCCCGTTTCCTAGTGTATCAACCAATATAGAGTCTAATATAACAATAAAGTTCACAAGGAATTGATCACCACAGTCAGTGTCAGCTATCAATTTATCCATCACCATAGTCGTTGTTATATTATCCTGGACCTCAAATGTGCTTCTCCAATCTTGCACAAGACTGAAATTCTCTTTAGCTATTTTTCTTCCAACTAAAATCTTTCCGATGGGGAACCCCATTGTGATATGCACATCCATTTCTGCAATTTCAAGTTCTCCTCTATTAGCCAGCACCAAGCAACACTTGTTAGCATCAAACTGATCCACTAACCAATATGAAAGATGCAGTGGTAGGGTAACAATGATGACACCAGCAAGCGTGGGCTTGAACGTGCCTTCAAACCTGGGAGATTTTTTTGTCTTGTGTTCCTCTCATTCCTCGCAATCATCTGCCTGTTTTCTGTGTTATGTTGTATGTCGGTGGGATCCGTTTGTTCATCAGATGTGATGATATGCACATTTGGGTTTACATGTTGAACAACTGTCTCATTAGGTGAATGGTTATCCAACCTTGCAATTTCAATGGTTTCCACACCAACAGTGCTAACGGGAAGAGCAGTCACAAGGGGAACTTCTTTCTTACTGTTTTTTCGAACAAGTGGTTGAGAATCTTTGGATTCAAGCGACCGACAACCGTCCCTTGCTTCATAGGCTTCACCAGGCTCATTATCATCAAACAGTTCATCTTTGAAGGGAGGTGAATCTCTAGATAAATCAACTACTGGAGGTTTAACTCCAGATCTTTTTGATCTCTTTGAAATTCGATTTGGACTTTGTAGAACAGGTGAATCAGTTAAACTCTGGGGACGTTTACCTATAGAATGAACACTTACGATCAATTTCTACAAATATTGGAAGTAATGACATTGTAATAGAAGGCAGTTTATACCGTATAAAATTCCAAATTGAATGATAAATTCATCACATTAACTACAAATTTTAATGTTAAAGTAGTTGAATTAGCAATGGTAGCTCTTGGAAGCCTAAATAACTTATTGATTATAAACGTTCAAACCTCTTGAATAAGCGACATTTCCTGATTTTCGTGAAAACTAAACCCTAAACACAATTCTTTCTAATTTAAACTATAATATGTATATGATAGATTTCGTCTCCACAAGCCTATAATCAAGCGTGAAGAAATCTCGCAGAGAAAGAGAGAGAGAGTAGATTTAGCTGGAGGATGGAACAAAACGAAGGTGATGGAGAACTCCTAGAACGAGAAAAGCGTATTAGACATTTACATTGGTTGCTTTTTATATTTTTTTTACGAAAACCGTTTTTCTTTTCTTTTTTGTATAAAATCCAAATTGTGTAACACTTTATTTATTTCTTATTATTTAACTTATAATTCCATACCTTAAATTTATTTTTTCACAATATGATTCTTTACTTTTCAATAGAATATGATTGCACAACATGGTTTATTGGTAGATATTTGCTCAAAAACATATTATATTTGCTCAACAATAGTTTATATTTGCACAGCAATCGAGACTTGTGAAATTATTGGTAACATGATCTTATTTTCTCTCTTTATGTTTACATACTTTCTCAATAGATTATTGCACAACATCATAATATTTTTGCTCATCAATCGTATAAAATTGCACAACATTGAAGTGCAGTAGGGGAAAAATTTGCTCAACATCGTTTTATTTTTGCTCAACAATAGTTTATATTTGCACAACAATCGACATTTGTGAATTTGTTAGCAACATGATCTTACTTTCTTTATTTATGTTTTCACAGTTGCTCAATACATTATTGCTCAACATCGTCTTATTTTTGCTCATCAATAGAATAAAATTGCACAACATCGTATGATTGATGAAAACTTGCTCAACATCATTTTATTTTTGCTCAATGATAGTTTATATTTGCACAACAACAACACTTTGTTGGCAACATTATCTTATTTCTCTATTTATGTTTTTATAGTTGCTCTATAGATTATTGCTCAACATGGTCTTATTTTTGCTCATCAATAGAATAAAATTGCAATACATCGTATGATTGGTGAAAACTTGCTCAACATCATCTTATTTTTGCTCAACAATAGTTTATATTTGCACAACAACAACACTTTGTTGGCAACAAGATCTTATTTTCTCTATTTATGTTCTCATAGTTGCTCTATAGATTATTGCTCAACATGGTCTTATTTTTGCTCATCAATAGAAAAAAATTGCACAACATCGTATGGTTGGTGAAAACTTGCTCAACATCATCTTATTTTTGCTCAACAATAGTTTATATTTGCACAACAACAACACTTCGTCAACTTTGTATTGCTTTTCGAGTGAACAACAATGATATAAATTTGAAATTTCATGAGCGCCGATGGCAAAATTGCGCTGACATAGATGGAAAAGAATATACAAACTTGTATTATTACATGATAAAATCTAAAATTTTATTCTATAATATTGAATTAATGTTTATTTTGAAACATAAATGTCATTCACAATGGCTAAGCTGTATTATTTTCTAACATTACTTTTATATAATACCGATGACAGAAATTGTGCTGACAGCCTTATTTCGAATGCTTTAACCTCCTCTTAAACTCTCCCATTGAAAGCATTGTATTTGAAGGTGGTCTTCCTGCTCTCTTTCTTACTACTAGGGGGTAACATTTGAAAGATTTTATCACATCAGAGATGTTCCCTTCATCTTCTTCCAACACTGGATATATTATTTCTGCATATGCCATACGCCAAGCATCATTGCTGTAAAATTTTGCAACAAAATCAGACACATTTGCCTTTATGTGTGTAATGGCTGCTAGAGCATGTACACACGGTATTTTCTCGACATCAAATACCCTGCACGTACATGTCCTCGCCGATAGATGAACTATAGCTACAGCTCCGTGACCTTTGATCTCAAATTATGATGCATTCATCATTTCTACTCTGCATAACCCAACTTGCTCTTATGATTTCCTTATCACCTTAAGGATTTCAGGAGTTATTCTGTCTTGGTTTTCTAGTGCTTTCTCTCTTCTCTCCTGGAACCATGATGGGAGCTTTTCTCTAGCAAACTCCATAAGTGCCACAATGGGATAATCCTTTTTCCCTTTAAAAATGGAGTTCAAGCTTTCAGCATTGTTGGATTTCATCATGTTGTATCTATTACACTTTGCATGTGCTCTGGCCCATTTATCAAAACCTACTGACACCAGATATTCTGATAGTTTTGGACAGGTTGCTTCTATTTGTGCAAGGTAGTTATTGAACTCTTGGATAGTGTAATTTTCTGCTGCTTTTTTGAACATTTTCCCCAGTTCATTTTTCTTGAATCTCGCTTTGATGTTTTGTTTCAAGTGACACATACATATGCAGTGTATAGCTGTTGGGTAAACTAAATATATAGCCCTTGAAATGCTAGCATGTCTATCAGAGACAAACACTAAGTCATTTGAGGGAGGCACAATCTTCAGCAGCCGATACAAAAACCATTCCCAAGAGCTGTTGTTTTCGGAGTCAACAATACCAAAGGCAAGCGGAAAAATATGTTTGTTTGCATCTTGTGCAACTACTCCAAGCAACGTGCCTCTATATTGTCAAGTTAAGAATGTGCCATCAATAACAACAACCTGGTAGATAAAGAAATTAAATTACTGATCATATTGAATTTATGAAAGTCAATGAGAAAATAATTTATGCTGACACTGATTAAGACATACCTTTTTTAAGAAGGGGAATACTCTGATGCACTGTCCAAAGGAGAGGAACAATTACTGAAACCTGTCTTCTTTGTCTGTTGAAATTAATGATATAGTCCCATTGTTTCTCTCCATGAGCATATGACAAAATGATGGCAAATCTGCATAATTTGATTCTGGTGTCCCCTTGACATTTTTGTGTGCAATTTTTGATGATTTCCATGCTCTTCAGTAGGTAATTGACATCTTTTTTTCTGTTCTCATCTTATCCATTATTTGTGCTGGTTTGTATCCAGCGTCAAAACTATGCAATTATATTCAAATTAGAATAAATAATATATTAAAAAGCAGGATTAAATATAAATATTATTTCTTACAAAATTTTCTCACCTTGATTCGATGATGCTTGCAACCACAGAGGATGAAGGTTGTTTGCAGTGTTTTGTTTTGAAATCCCACGTGCAAGTGTGCATGTCAACATATACTATAACCTCATGCCAAGCTGGACCAAAAGTTTTGACATGCACTTTCCATTTGTAGTTAGGATCTACACAATGCACCCTATAATACTTTGTATCTGATTTTGCCACACGAAAACCAAATATCTCGGTTATTGACAAGATTTCCAAAGCATTCTTAACTGCTTTCCTTGATTCAAAGCTTTTGCCTATGCACATCAAGTTTAGTGAATTCAGATTCAGACTAGGCACAGTAAGTTATCAGCATCCCAATCTTCTAGTGTAGTTTCTCTCATGTGTGTTGTAGTATAGAATGTTCTTCATATTTCAGTTGCAGAATCTTCATCACTTGCAGTATCACTGTTTACAGAATACATGTCCTCTCTAGTATCTTCTAACAATACACCCTTCATTCTGGTGTCACCGATCAATGTCATGCTATTTTTCCCTGAGACAATGTTGGTTATAGTTGGATTGCATGTCACCAACTGTAAACTGTCAGTTGAGAATGCATGTTGATCTTCTTGTTCACTATCTGTTTTAATGCTGACATACAACTCAACAGCAAATTTAACATGCTGAGAGCTCTCAAGAATTTGAAAGGGTGTAAATGATGGAATTCTAATTCAAATGCACTGTCTACATTGAATCTGTTGTGCACTTTTTCAGTTAAACCCTGTAGTGTTATTGAGTCATCAATCATAAACACCTTTGAAGTAATGTCTCCAACAAAGGTTGGACCTGAATCATCAAATAACCATTTCCCACCATATATAACTATAATAACGTGGGTTGTCATTGTAATCTGTAGAGTATGAATTTAAGAGGATACATTGCAGTAGTAACAAACACAATCTGATTGAAACGATGACATTAGCAATCAAAGTGTAATGATGACATGAGCAATCAAAGTACAATAAGGAATTGGGAATTTCAATATGTTGTCAAATTCAATATTGGATGCAACAGTGATGAATTTATATCATCTAATCAATTATATGAATATAATACAGTAGTTATGAACATAATCCTAAAAAATTTGCACCTCTGGTGCAAATTTTCTATCATTGAAATGTAGTGATGACATGAGCAATCAAAGTATAATAAGGAATATATATTTTATTATATTGTCAAATGCAATAATGGATGCAACAGTGAGGAATTTATATCATTAAATCAACTAGATAAATAGAATACATCTATTATGAATAAAATCCTACAAAATTTGCACCTACGGGGCAAATTTTCTATGATTCAAATGCAGTGCTGACATGAAACATTCAAAGTGTAATAAGGAATGGATACATCATTCTATTGTCAAATGCAATAATGGATTCAACTAAATGAATAGAATACACCTGTTATGAACAAAATCCTACAATGTTAATAAAAAACATGTTGCTCATTATATTGTTAAATGCAATAATGGATGCAACAATGAGGAATGCATATCATTAACTCAACTAGATGAATACAATACACCAGTTATGCACACAATCCTTCAAAATTTGCACCTCCGGTGCAAATTTTCTATTATTCAACTTTAGTGATGATATGACCAATCCAAGTGTAATGAGAAATGGGCACTTCATTATATTGTCAAATGCAATATTTGATTCAACAATGACAAAATACAATAGTTATAAACACAATTCAACAAAATTTGCACCTCCGGTGCAAATTTTCTATGAGTCAAGTGTGAAGGATCGATAAAGTATAACAAAGTAATATAAAGATACTCTAGAAGGGGGGGTTGAATAGAGTATGCTGGTTTTTCGCAGATAATCTCAAGACTTTTGAAATGCTCGCAAAACCCTTTAAGATTAGACTTAATCTTTTCTCTGGAAACCTGAATCACAAACAAGTTATACAATTTGAAACAAGTGCGGAAATATGGTAAAGCAGTAAGTAAAGGACGCAAAAAATTATTAACGAGGTTCGGCACGAACTTGGCCTACGTCCCCGCCTAGGGTTCTTCCACAACCCTAGGATTCAACCGGCTTTATTGATTCACAAGACTTAGGATCCTAATAGCTCACCGAGAAGCCTCTCTCCTATACAATTGCAATCTAGTCAACTCACGTTCCCTTGGAGTCCTAGACCGATCTAGAAGAGCCCCACCTCTCTCAGCTATCTAGTACAATCCTCTTACACTTAGTAAATCAATCGCCTAGTGTCCACTTCCTGAGTTACAAACTCTCGAGTATAACACTCACTCGAAATATATCCTATAAGCTCACAGTGTAACTCTCAAATGCTTTGAAACAAAATAACAGACTCTTAAGAACTAGCAGAGAGCACATAAAGAAGACAGATTTGACTTTAAGGCTTGAGTGTATGAAAGCTTGTGTTCAACGAATCTTTTTTGTCTTCCCTTCTTCCTTTCCTTTATATTGAACAAATCGGCGCCAAGGATCTCCACTAACGACTATAGCAGATCATGGCATAAGATGGATTCTTCATGATCTTCTATCTTTTGAAACTCTGAAACCATGATCACGATTTTATTCTTCTCAACTTTGAGCGCTTAAGGAAGGATATATATTTCAAAAAGCTTCCTGAAATGTTAGTGAATATATAATAATATTTGGAAGCGTATAATAACATATAATAATATTCGGACATAATATAATAAGGTCCATGTTTTATGTTTCATCAACACAACTGTAGCTTCAAGACCTTTGACACAAACTGTGTATCAAAGCCTTTGATATTTATTCCGATTTTCATCAAGGGAGTGGAGTTATCAATCTCCCCCTTGATGAAAGACAAAACCTGTGCATCCCTGTAACTTAGTCAAGTAATTATATCATAAGCAAAATCGGACTAAGTACCTGCATGGGTTAGACAAATGTTGGATCATAATTTTATCATGAAAAACATCCAACCAAAAACAAAACAAGGTCTTCCAAGACCTTTGGTTCACAGCAGTTTTAAAGTTTTAAAGTCTAAACCACAGCAGTTCATCTCCCCCTTTTTGTCTTTCAACAAAGGGAGGAGGCAAAACAATCACCAAGAGTTTTAAAACAGTATCCAAAAACCAGCAGTGTTCAAAGGGGGGTTAGGGTAGGGTAGGGTAGGGTTTAAGATTCATCGTCCGGAGCATCATCCGTGAGCAGCGACCTTAGACCGTGCAGCAACTTCGACACCTCACTCATCTCCGTCATAAACTCTCTATGCAGCTCCTTGATATCCAGGCGAACTTCCTCACAGCCCAACTCCAGGTTGTCCATGCGCTAATCAATGGCAGAGGCAGTGGGAAGAGTCTTTGAGGGAGAGGCAAGAATCCAAGTCCCTTGGGGGGGGCTGAGTGATGCCAATCTTCTCAAAGCTCTTGGAGTCGAACTTACCTATATGACGCTGTTGTTCTTCATTTTTTAAATCGATTTCAGAAGCTTTGAAGATGTGGGTCAAAAGGTTGGCAAATGGGAGGGGAGTTCCTTTTCTAGCTTTGCGAGTGTGAGTCATGGATCCTAGGATGGTATTGGCCAGATCAAGATCAAGGTCATTCAAAATACGGTATAGAAGGACCATAGCATTGTCGGTTAGGAGGGAGCCAGAGTTTAAACGGGGTAAGAGGCAACGCACAATGATGTTGAAGATGATTTTTGCCTCGAGGGTAAGGGATGAATGGGTAAGCTGTTTTGAGGTGCTGTTGGATGCTTCGGGGAGCAGATATTTGGATCGGGCAAGGGCAATGCACTGTTCTCTTGTGGGGTTTTCAGGAGAGGGTGGACAAGGTCTAGGTAGGCCAAGGAAATCAGCGAAGTCAATGGAGTTGAAAGAGATTCTAACTCCCTTGACGACAGATTCCAAAGACCAACCGTCAACATTGTGTTTGGCTTTTAGGTTTATGTAGAATAAGCGGGTGAGTTGAGGGTAATACACATATTCAAGGTTAAGAAGGGTCCAAGCAGGGGTTTGTTTGAGGAGAGATATGCAAGGTAGGTTCAAAGCTTCCAAAAATTCAAGATCTAAAAAATCAGAACAACATATCTTACGACTTCGAAACTCATCTACCCACTTTCCAGCAATCTCAGCATTTTCAAATCAAGAAGAGGGCAAGGATTGGTTTACCTGGATAAGTGCAGGCGGATCGGCATTCTTCATGCGAGCCTTTGTGGGAGCAGTCCTGATCTTGACAGGCGCCTCAAGGCTTCTGAGAGGGCCTTTCCTAGTGCGCTTGGGAGATGGAGGCTTTACTGCAGGGGCTTTGCGCTTCTTCGGAGACGGGGGAGGAGGAGGAGGAGAAGGAGAGGGAACAAGTTCTGGCTTCTCATCCTCAGACCCCGAGTCCTCAGCGGACCCTTCAGCGTCGTCTCCCTCTGCTTCCTCGTCGTCCTCCTCTTCCTCTTCCTTTGTTTCCTCTTCAGTGGGAACCTCCTTCTCAGCAGCTCTTAGGGCCTCTTCCTCGGCCTCCTTTCTGGCTTTCTCAGCCTCCTCCTCGGCCAATTTTCTTGCCTGCTCGGCCTATTCCCCGGCCTTTTTCTTTCTCTTGGCCTTTTCCTCGACCTCTGTAGCAGCATCTCATTCCAAAATCACATCGAGATCCTCTTCTTCCTCCTCATCCTCCTCTTCCTCAGCAATGATTTTCCTTTTCCCTTTTTGCTTGGCACTGAGTTATTTCTTCATCGGGCGCTTTAGAGAACGCTTGATTTCTGCAATAGTGGTCTCAGGGACGATGCTCTGGACAGTAGCTGGGACAATGGCTTGAGGATTAGGTTTGGGTTGAGGGGAAGTAACAATGGCCTGGTGTCCCTTGGGGGTGGCGCCAAGACGTTTGGGTGTGGAGGTCTTCTTGGATTTGGGTGCCATGGATTCGGCTTAGGGTTTCAGAAAAAGTTGAGAGGTTGAAGAAGTATTAGAAAAGGGTTAAGATTAATATGGAGAGGTGAGAGAGTCGGGTGAGGTTTGTGGTTTAAATAGGGAGAGAGGGTTAAGTCGATGGGACGGGTTTATGGTTCCAATGAGGGTAATCATATCACTGCCAATTTAAAAAAAAAAAACTGATTTCCAAAACAATTCAAATTTCAAACCATCTTGTCACAATTAAATTCAAAAGGGAAAGTCCGAAAATATCTTTTCCAAAAATAAAAATACTCGAATATAAGATCTTTTGGAAAATAAAATGTGTACTATAAAGAAGGTTAAAAATCATAAAAACTATATTTGATCAAATATCTAATGAGATATTAACTAAATATATGATCCGATATATGTGCTCTACCATTCAGCTCACAATCTTTGACATAATTCTCAAAGGTCTTGACACTGAGTAGAATTTATCTTTCGTAAAGGGAAAGCTCCCCCTACAAAAGTGCATCCCTGTTAAGCATTCCAATCTCTCGTGATGCGGGACCATCCAAGACACCACCTGCGGACGCACATATCTTACATGAGGATGGACCTATGATTCAAGGAAGGGAGGACGATGTCATTCTCAAGAGGAAGAAGAAGGCTACACCTTGGGAGAAGATTCAAAGTTGCAAATGACGTTTTAAACTCGTTCAGAATACTTGACAGCTTTCCGACGTCTCTGTAAAATGGGTCGTACGGATTCAATATTGATCGGATTGAGGCGTGCCATACCTTGTTGGAACGAGGACGAAGAGATCTACAACTTTGCTGTTGAAGGTTTTTCCAGATTCGTCCTATATGTTGGCCGAAATCCACATTCTTTGAGCTGCTGCTGGTTTTGACGGGATTTTGTCAAGTCTTGAACATTATAGTATTTCCTATTTTAGCAACTTTCTTACTTAAGTTATTTTAGGAAACTTTAGATGTTATTTTTATTAATTCCATAAGTCGATCACCCTCATGTAGAACAATTCAGATTATAATGAATTAGAATTCTCTCTTTTTGTGTGAAACACAATGAGTGTTTGTCGATTGAATAGAGCTGTGCTCTTCAATTGAAACTATTGGTATTGATCTAGCTTGGTTTGCTTTGCCGTTCATCAACTTCGCAAGACTTGGTGATCCTAGTATCCACGAGCCCCCTCCTTGTGCCTCCAAGTTGTCCGCTTGGTTGTGTAGGGTTGTAGAGGCGGGTTATATAGTCATTGGTATTGGTTCCTACCTTCTACGGAAGCCTGGGGTCTCTATCTTGTTCTATATAGATCGACTCAGTCCTTATCAGGTCGTGTCTTTCATATCAATTTCGAGTCTTTATTCTTCTTGTTAGTGTCGACATCAATTACATCCCTGTTCTTGGTGTTCTTGTTGCGTTCTTGATCGATCTTGATCTATCTTGGTTGAATCTTGAGAGTCTTGCTGCGTTTCTTTGCTTTCTTGTTGAGTCTTGCATAAATCTTGCATCTTTCTTGTTATTTCTTGCTGCGTTCTTTGAGTTCTTGATCCTTCTTGATTAAGTTCTTGAGTTTCTTTATTAGTTCTTGATTATCCTTGCTTGTTGTCGAAGATCGGACCAACCTGCGGCTAACCCCGTATCAAATTGGCATCAGAGCTTTGGTTTCCGACATCAAGATTGAGTCTTTTCTTTTTCATAAACACAAAAACCACAAAAAAGAGTCCTTTTCTTGTTTTGGTTATTTACTTCTTGCATTCTTTTTGATTATATTACTAATCTTGAGTTTGTGATTGTTTGTGGTTGCATAGCCTAAACACAAAGCCTAGCCGAGACCGTGGAGTCGACCAAAGGTGCACACAATCCCATTGTGAACACCCTAAGCCGGCGGCAGTTCTGTCCCCATAGTCCCCTTGGCCGATTCTACTACACCACACAAAGAGCAAACCCTAGTTTGTTATCTTTCTATCCTTTTGTTTATCTATTCTATCTTTGGAATTTTGATTTATCTTTTATCTAATTCCATTTATCTATTGCCTATCAAAAATCAGATTTTTAAAGTTGTTAGATTTAATTCCATTATATCTATCAACTATCACAAAAAGGCACAAGATAGATCCTATTACCTAAATTAGCCATTCTATCTATATCGTTGCATTAGGGCTGAATTTTTATCTTCTATCACCATAAATCTCAGATTTTCGAGTCCTATATACATTCTTAGAGTCTTTCTTGCATTAGTATAAAAAAAAAAAATCAGTTTCGAAATTTAATCTTAAACTTGGACCTAGGAGGATAAAATTCACTAGGGGTAAAAGTAAGTTAAAAAAAAAAAAAAAGGAAAGGAAAGTGTTTGTTTGATCTAGTGCAAGAAAGCTCCCAAGGACAATTGGTGAACCCCTTTTCTCAGCCCTAGTCGACATACCCTATCCCAAACACATACACCTCCACAAAAATTGAAACCCTACCCTGCAACTACAACGTCCTAACTTAAAGGTTTTCAATCAAAAGAGGTAAATTTCCAAGTTTTCTTTTGCTTTCTTATCTTCTTTTGTGTCGAGTACTCTTTCTCTCCTTGATCGAGTGCTGTTGTGTGTTTGCTTTGATTGTGTCGAGTGATCTCAGCCCTTGCCGAGTGATCTCCTTGTTGTGTCGAGTGATCTCAGCCCCTGCCGAGTGATCTCCTTGTTGTGTCGAGTTGATTCCTTGCAATTGCCCATCTGTTTTGCTTGAATCAATTGCTTACAAGCTACTGTCGAGTACTCTACAGCCCTTGTTGAGTATTCTTCTGTGTTGTTTCATTCATATACTTTGATTGCTTTGTTCTTTGCTTGGTTGTTGATTTGCCCAAAGCGGATTGCCCTAGCAAGCGTGATATACCAATGAGAGAGGGAGTGTGAGCGAAACACAATTGTGAGCTGTTTATATTTTTTACTAACCTTTAACATAGTTCTTTGTTTCTTTTCTCTTTGTTACAATGTCTAATAACCAGGGCAACGACTGGTACAATACCGTCATGGAGAAGTTAGCTAAGATAGATAAAAGCTTGACGGCAATAGAGCTTCAGCGTTTTGGTTCTAATACGGTGTTTGGACAAGGAGTCCCACCTAGAGATGAAGTTCCACCAATTAAAAGGGAAGAAACTCATTCTATTCCCCTTAATAATGCTATTCAACATCATGTTTCTTCTAGCATAGATGCTTCTTTTATTGCTGAAAATGTAGAGCATGTTGATAATAATAGTGATCAAGATCTTAATTTAATTGCCTATGATGATAATGTTTGCATTGAATCTGAGCATGATGATTCTTTGATTGATAGTAAAGTTTTAAATGTTCAACCTAGTCCTTGTGAGGATAATCAAAGAGAGGATTTGTGCTTAGAAATAGGCAAAGTGTCTAATTTGATCATTGATGGTGAAAATTCTTCTACTATTGCTAGCATTGAGTTAATTGAAAATTCAGCCTTGGAAAAGGATGAAAACTTGCTAGTTTTGGATGGAAACTTAGGGATCATTGACCAAGCTAAAGTGCATATTACGTTAGAACATAATAATGATATAAAATATGAATTATGCACTCATAAAGTTTCTTTTCTTGATTTTGTAGATGAAGCTGAGATAATAACCATCGAGGAGTGGTCAATCCCTACACCAATCAGCCTTGAGAAGGGTTTCCATGGACATGTGGTATTCGATCCAGGAGTTCGTGTGGATGCCTTTGCGGAATCAAATGCGACCTTGGATTCGAGGACGAATCCTTTTCAAGAAAGGGAGATTGATGCGGGACCATCCAAGACACCACCTGCGGACGCACATATCTTACATGAGGATGGACCTATGATTCAAGGAAGGGAGGACGATGTCATTCTCAAGAGGAAGAAGAAGGCTCCACCTTGGGAGAAGATTCAAAGTTGCAAATGACGTTTTAAACTCGTTCAGAATACTTGACAGCTTTCCGACGTCTCTGTAAAATGGGTCGTACGGATTCAATATTGATCGGATTGAGGCGTGCCATACCTTGTTGGAACGAGGACGAAGAGATCTACAACTTTGCTGTTGAAGGTTTTTCCAGATTCGTCCTATATGTTGGCCGAAATCCACATTCTTTGAGCTGCTGCTGGTTTTGACGGGATTTTATCAAGTCTTGAACATTATAGTATTTCCTATTTTAGCAACTTTCTTACTTAAGTTATTTTAGGAAACTTTAGATGTTATTTTTATTAATTCCATAAGTTATTAGTTTATTTAGTTCTTTTATTATTTTCGGCCCAACAGGCCTATGTGATGGCTATATAAGTCGATCACCCTCATGTAGAACAATTCAGATTATAATGAATTAGAATTCTCTCTTTTTGTGTGAAACACAATGAGTGTTTGTCGATTGAATAGAGCTGTGCTCTTCAATTGAAACTATTGGTATTGGTCTAGCTTGGTTTGCTTTGCCGTTCATCAACTTCGCAAGACTTGGTGATCCTAGTATCCACGAGCCCCCTCCTTGTGCCTCCAAGTTGTCCGCTTGGTTGTGTAGGGTTGTAGAGGCGGGTTATATAGTCATTGGTATTGGTTCCTACCTTCTACGGAAGCCTGGGGTCTCTATCTTGTTCTATATAGATCGACTCAGTCCTTATCAGGTCGTGTCTTTCATATCAATTTCGAGTCTTTATTCTTCTTGTTAGTGTCGACATCAATTACATCCCTGTTCTTGGTGTTCTTGTTGCGTTCTTGATCGATCTTGATCTATCTTGGTCGAATCTTGAGAGTCTTGCTGCGTTTCTTTGCTTTCTTGTTGAGTCTTGCATAAATCTTGCATCTTTCTTGTTATTTCTTGCTGCGTTCTTTGAGTTCTTGATCCTTCTTGATTAAGTTCTTGAGTTTCTTTATTAGTTCTTGATTATCCTTGCTTGTTGTCGAAGATCGGACCAACCTGCGGCTAACCCCGTATCATCTCGTCTAATGAAGGTGAACCTGTCCTCTGCCAAAGACTTAGTAAAAATGTCATCCCATTGATAATCAGTTGAAATAAATGATATGGACACATCACCTTTTTCGACATGGTCTCTAATGAAATGATGCCTTACATCAATATGTTTGGTCCTTGAATGCTGAACAAGATTCTTTGTGAATGATATGGCACTTGTATTGTGACACTTAATGGGAATACCTTTGAGGTTGATGCCAAGATCTCTCATTTGTTGAGCTATCCAAAGGATTTGGGAGCAACATGCTCCAACTGCTATGTATTCGGCTTCAGTAGTGGATAGAGCAACTGAGTTTTGTTTCTTTGAATGGCAACTGATCAAGGATGCTCCTAAGAATTGGCAACATCTTGACGTGCTCTTCCTATCCACCTTATAGCCTGCAAAATCTGCAATAGAATACCCGATTAATGTAAAATCATTTTGCTTTGGGTACCATAAGCCAAGCTCCTTAGTGCCATTGAGATATCGAAAGATCCTCTTCACAGCCACGAGGTGAGATTCTTTAGGATCAGCTTGAAACCTAGCACACATGCAAACACTAAACATGATGTCAGGTCTACTAGTCGTAAGATATAATAAAGATCCAATCATCCCTCGATACTCCTTTTGATTGACACTCTTCCCAGACTTGTCTTGATCTAGAGATAAGGTTGAGCTCATGGGTGTCTTGGCTGCTTTGGATTGATCCATCTTGAACTTCTTCAAGAGATCCTTAGTGTACTTGCTTTGGTTGACAAAGATCCCTTTCTTGGATTGATGAGCTTGTAATCCCAAAAAGAAGTTGAGTTCACCCATCAAGCTCATCTCAAATTCACTGCACATGATGTCAGAAAATTCCTTGCACAAAGATGTGTTAGTAGCACCAAACAATATATCATCAACATATATTTGAATAACCAAAATGTCCTTTCCTTTGATCTTGATAAAAAGAGTCATGTCGATCAACCCCCTTTTAAAATCATTTTCTAACAGATATTTTGACAAGCGCTCATACCATGCTCTTGGGCTTGTTTCAAACCATAAAGCGCTTTGTCTAGTTTGTAAACATGATTAGGAAATTCTGAACTTTCAAAACCTGGGGGTTGAGCCACATAGACTTCTTCCTCTAAGAAACCATTAAGAAAAGCACACTTGACATCCATTTGATATAACTTTATGCTCATAAAAGATGCAAATGCTAATAATATGCAAATGGCTTCAAGCCTGGCTACGGGAGCAAAAGTCTCCTCGTAGTCAATATCTTCCTCTTGATTGTAGCCTTGAGCAACAAGCCTTGCTTTGTTTCTCACGATCTTACCATTCTCATCTAGCTTGTTCCGAAATACCCATCGTGTGCCAATGACTGGTTGATGCTTTGGCCTAGGCTTCAAGGTCCAGACTTTGTTCCTTTCAAATTCGTTAAGCTCACTTTGTATAGCAATGATCCAGTCTGGCTCTTGAAGTGCCTCATCTACCTTCTTTGGTTCTATAAGAGAGACAAATGCGTGAAAAGCACAAAGATCTTTAAGTTTAGAACGAGTTTGAACACTAGATGTAGGGTCAGAAATGATATCCTTTAATGAGTGTGATGAGGAGTATTTGAATTTTCTTTTGCTAGTCACAGCTCCTTGATTTGTCACACCAGTAGGAATAATTTGTGGTACATCTAACTCCATGGATCAGTTAGGTTTAGTTACAACAGTTTCTGTCATTTCAACATTGTTGGATTGGACACCAAAGGCTTTAGACAAATCTTCAACACCTTGGGCCAATTCTTCAGTGTTGAGAATCTGTTCTTGCATGTTCCTTTTCTCTGTGTTCTTGATAGCAGCATCATCACCATCCTCGTTCTCTGTATGGATGTTAAGATCTATATTTGCAACACTTTCACTCAAAGAACCGTCATTGCATTCATCAAATATAACATGTATACTTTCCTCAACTAACTTGGTCCTTTTATTGAAGATTCTATAAGCTTTGCTACTTGTGGAGTAGCCAAGAAATATACCTTCATCATTACGCGCATCAAATTTTCCAAGGTTATCTTTTCCATTGTTATGAACAAAACAAGTACAGCCAAAAGGTTTAAAATAAGATATAAGTGGTTTGCGGCCTTTGAAAAGTTCATAAGGAGTTTTCTTTAAGATGGAACGTATAAGACAATGATTCAAAATATAGTTAGCTGTGTTAACAGCTTCAGCCCAATAGGTTTTAGGTAATGCATTTTCTAAAAGCATAGTCCTGGCCATGTCCTCTAGGGTGCGGTTCTTTCGTTCCACAACCCCATTTTGTTGAGGTGTCTTAGGAGCAGAAAAATTATGGGAGATACCATATTTAGCACAAAACAAATCAAACTGAAGTTGATCAAACTCCCTACCATGATCACTTCGAATTGACACTATTGGCTCGTTTCTTAAAGTTTGCAACTCCTTACAAAGTTTTGAAAACTCAAATAAGGCCTCTGATTTTTCTTTTAAAAATGCAACCCAAGTATATCTAGAAAAATCATCAACAATAACAAGCATGTACTTTTTACCATTGGGAGATTTGACTCGCATAGGACCACATAAATCCATATGTAAAAGTTCAAGGGATCTAGAAGAACTTACAACCTTTTTGGGTTTGAAAGAGCTACGTGTTTGTTTACCTCGTGTGCATGCTATGCACATATCAATACCTTTGAAGTCCATCTCAGGTAGTCCTCTTACAAGCCCTTTGGACACAAGCTTCTGTAGTGTATGTGGGCTCACATGACCGAGTCTCCTGTGCCAGAGCTTTGGATCGTCCGTCAAAGCCTTTAGACAGGTTAAGCTTTCTTGTGCCACTTGCTCAGCATTCACAGCATAGATGTTGTTATAGCGATATGCAGTTAGAACTACTTCACCTGTATCTTCTTTGCGCACTAGACATCTTTTCTTGTTAAATTCAACATCATTACCACTATCACATAGTTGAGAAACACTAAGCATATTATACTTCAAACCATTAACAAGATAAACATTTTTAATACTATGGTTAGGATCACTCCCAACACTACCAATACCAACGATGTCACACTTTCCTTTGTCACCAAGAGTGATTGTTCCAGTGGATTGCTTCTTTACATCATGAAAGAGAGAACTCTTCCCACTCATATACCTCGAGCATCCACTATCAATAATCCATTTTTGCTCCTTCACCTTGGTGATCTTCTCAAGCTTCTCATCGTGGGATTCATCTCCTGAGGCCATAAGATAGATGTTGGCCTTCTCATCATCGGAGTCTGAGTGAAAATCGCTCTAAGTTGCCACCATGGCTCTCTTTTTCCATCTATCACCCTTCTTGGACTGGCTCTTCGCCTTTTGAGGGCAGTCTTTCACAAGATGATCTGTTTCACCACATTCAAAACAAGACAAAGGTTTAGTCTTCTTGTCATATTTGTTGTATTGAGACTTACCTCGAAATTTAGAAGACTCTGATCCATCCTTGTTGTTGAATTGTTTCTTCATTTTGAGGATTCGAGAGAGGCCTCTTGTGATAAGAGCAAAAGGATCATCCTCATCGTCATCCTCATCTTCGGAATCAGATACATCTTTGGGCTCATCCTTCTTAGACTTGAGCGCCAAGTTCTTAGTGTTTGCTGGAAGTTCTCCATCGTCTTCATTGAGAATCATCTCATGTGTGATCAGCTTCCCAAGCCATCAAGGGGCAGAGTGGTGAGATCTTGTGCTTCCTCTATGTTTGTTACTTTAGGACCCCATTTTTCTTTCGGGAGGCACCTCAATATCTTCCTCACTTTCTCAACGTTCTTAAAGCTCTTTCCGAGAGAGTCAAGGTTGTTGGTGATTTCCGTGAACCGTGTGAACATGGCCTTGATAGACTCATTAGGCTTCATTTTGAAAAGTTCTTACTTTCGAAGGAAGATACCGATCTTGGAGTCCTTCACTTGGCTAGTTCCTTCATAGGTGACAACCAGCTTTTCCCAAATCTTTTTAGCTGACCTACAAGATGAAATACGGTTAAACTCATCAGTGCTAAGACCACAATAAAGTAAGTTAATAACCCTGTAGTTTTTAGAGACGTGTTCAAGATCCGCTTGGATGTATTCAGCCTCAGTCTTCGCAATTTTGGTTCCATTTGGTCCGTCTTTCTTTGGAACCTTCGGACCATTCTCTATAATGTTCCAAAGTTCCAGATCTTGATCTATAATGAACATCTTCATCAATGATCTCCAGTGGACAAAGTTGTTTCCAACAAAGAGTGGTGGTCTACTGGTAGAACTCCCTTGTGCAAATCCTCCGCTTGCTTCACCAGACATGATCAAAACTCACAAGATTGTTCGATCGAAAGGAGTGAGTAAAGCTCTGATACCAATTGAAGGATCGATAAAGTATAACAAAGTAATATAAAGATACTCTAGAAGGGGGGGTTGAATAGAGTATGCCGGTTTTTCGCAGATAATCTCAAGACTTTTGAAATGCTCGCAAAACACTTTGAGATTAGACTTAATCTTTTCTCTGGAAACCTGAATCACAAACAAGTTATACAATTCGAAACAAGTGCGGAAATATGGTAAAGCAGTAAGTAAAGGACGCAACGAATTGTTAACGAGGTTCGGCACGAACTTGGCCTACGTCCCCGCCTAGGGTTCGTCCACAACCCTACGATTCAACCGGCTTTATTGATTCACAAGACTTAGGATCCTAATAGCTCACCGAGAAGACTCTCTCCTATACAATTGCAATCTAGTCAACTCACGTTCCCTTTGAGTCCTAGACCAATCTAGAAGAGCCCCACCTCTCTCAGCTATCTAGTACAATCCTCTTACACTTAGTGAATCAATTGCATAGTGTCCACTTCCTGAGTTACAAACTCTCGAGTATAACACTCACTCGAAATATATCCTATAAGCTCACAGTGTAACTCTCAAATTCTTTGAAACAAAATAACAGAGAGCACACGAAGAAGACAGATTTGACTTGAAGGCTTGAGTGTATGAAAGCTTGTGTTCAACAAATCTTTTTTGTCTTCCCTTCTTCCTTTCCTTTATATTGAACAAATCGGCGCCAAGGATCTCCACCAACGGCTATAGCAGATTATGGCATAAGATGGATTCTTCACGATCTTCTATGTTTGGAAACTCTGAAGCCATGATCACGATTTTATTCTTCTAAGCTTTGAGCGCTTAAGGAAGGAGATATATTTCAAAAAGCTTCCTGAAATGTTAGTGAATATATAATAATATCTGGAAGCATATAATAACATATAATAATATTCATAATAAGGTCTAGGTTTTGTGTTTTATCAACACATCTGTAGCTTCAAGACCTTTGACACAAACTGTGTATCAAAGCCTTTGAAATTTATTTCGATTTTCATCAAGGGAGTGGAGTTATCAAAGTGCAGTGCTGACATAGCACAATCAAAGTGCAATAAGGAAGTGTAGTAATGACATGAGCAATCAAAGTCTAATAAGGAATGGATACTTCATTATATTGCCAAGATTCAAGTGTAGCGATGACATGAACACAATATTGGATGACATGAACACAATATTGGATGCAACAGTGTGGAATCTATATCTTTAAATCAACTAGATGAATACAATACACCTGTTATGAAAATAATTCTATAAAACTTGCACTTTCGGTGCAAAATTTCTATGATTCAAGTGTAGTGATTACTTGAACAATCATAGTGCAATCACAGTGTAAGCAATCATAGTGATGACTTGAGCAATGTAAAATATTAACAAGCATAAATAAGCATAAACATACACAGATTCGATTGGAAACTTGAAAATTACACATATATAGCAAAAAATGATCATAATCAGTAATTCATGCTTCAAAAATCAATCAAAATTTGCGCCAAGGCGCAAATTTTGACGCCTTCCATAACATTAATCATTTGATTCTACTGTATGTGTGACTCCATAACATTAATCACTTGATGCTTAAAAAATGAATCAAAATTTTCGCCAAAGGCACAAATTTTGATGCATTCAATAGCATTCGATTCAACTATATTTCATACAGGTATAGCATATACAAGCATAAATAAGCACAGATTCGATGGAAGACTTGAAAAACACACACACATATAGCAAAAAACGTGCATAATCAGTAATTGATGCTTCAAAAATCATTCGAAATTTGCGCCAAAGGCGCAAATTTTGACGTAATCTATAGCTGTAATCACTCGATTCAAGTCGTCTTCTATAAGTTAAAAATTGAAGGAAAACTTGAAGGAAAAATTTACGTAATCCATAGCAGTTATCCAAAGCAATAATCAATCGTCTTCTTTAAGTCAAAAATTAAAGGAAATTTGCGCCTTCGGCGCCAATTTTATGTGATTCTTCAACATAATTGAAAATTAACTTAGATTTTTTCATAGGGAAGCACAACATTGTTAGAAATCAATTTGCCCTGAAATTACAAAAACCTCAACATTGTTAGAAATCTCCTGGAGGTTGCCCTGAAATTACAAAAACCTAAACATTGTTAGAAATCAATTTTTCATAGGGAAGCACAATATAATCATTTGAATTAGACACATTCTCATGTGGTTTAAACAAATTCTCAATTTTTCTTTCAATCTCATCTTTTCCTAAGTCATTTTTCTCTTTGTTAGAAGACTCAATAAGGAATGATTCATTCTCAATAGAAGCATCTAAAAAACTATTTGATCCATTCTTTCCATCCTTATCATTAGAGTCAAGAACATCCACATAAGCATTAGGAGAAAGAGTAGTAGGCTCGAATATAGAAAATTCAATCTTTCTACCATCAAACTCCATGGTTATGGAACCTCCATAGCAATCAATCTTAGTCTTGGCCGTTTGCAAGAATGGACTTCCCAAGATAATTGAGGTTTCAGGTGTACCTTGTTCCATATCCAATATAAAGAAATCAGTTGGAAATATCAAATCATTAACCTTAACCAAAACATCTTCAACAACTCCTCTAGGCTTAATACTAGAACGATCGGCGAGTTGTATAGTAACACCAGTTTCAAATAAAGCATTGAGACCCAGAAACATGTACAAGTTGTATGATATCACATTGATTGAAGCACCTAAATCTAGCATAGCTTTTGTGAAGCTAGCATTACCCATTGCGCATGTTAGAGTAAACATACTTGGATCTCCGCACTTTTCAGGCAATTTTTTCTGAAGCAAAGCAAAAATATTTTCATTCAAACTTACCTTTCCCTTCCTTCGCATCCTTTGCTTTTGTTTCATCGTACATAGTTCTTCCAAAAACTTCGCATAGCGAGGCACCATTTTAATCAAATTGAAAAGTGGAATATTTACTTCACAGTGAGCAAAGGTGTCGTAAAGGATTTGTTCATCTTCCCACTTACGATTGGGTCTTAAGGCATGAGGAAAGGGTGGTGCAGGTCTTGAAACCTCAAAAGACCACTCCTTGGATGAATTCCTTGGGGATGGCACAACGCCAAAATTCAGATCAGACACTGGAGGGGGCGGCGAGTGCCGTCATCAACAGAACGTGACTCCGAGCTTTTGTTGTCTTCCTCACCCACATCAATCACTTCCTTAAGCCTCTCTTCAACATTCCTAGTGGGTGTACTCACTTGTTTTCCTCCTCTAAGGATCATGACACTTACATTCTCCTTCAGATTAACTACCACTTGTGATGGCAACTTCCCCGAATCCTTCGCTTTTAACTCTCCGATCTCCTTATCCATTTGACTCAACAACTTTTCTTGAACACTCATCTTGTCCAACAATAACCTCAATGTATCATCTCTATCCTCTTGTTGAGTGTTTCTCTAACGATTCTCAAATTGTCCTCTTCCTTGATAAGGAACTTATTGCTGCTGACCCCTGTCGTTGAATCCACTTTGATAATTCAAATCGTAGCCCTGATTGTAGACATTGCTACCAAAGTTGCGGCGATGTCCATAATCCATAGAACTCAAAAATCAGTGACATCCTCTTGAATCGAAGGACACTTATCATTCGGATGAGTTGGATCTCCATAGACACCACAAGGTCTAAGCTGCTGAGGTTGATTCATTTGCGCAACCATCTTGCTCACCAGCTCAGTAAGCCTATCTAAATCATCATTGCGACCATCTCTAGAACTATCCAACTTATGCACTCCTCTAACTCCTTGATGTTTCCTATATTGTTGCGATGCATTAGCCAACCATTCGAAAATATGCATTGATTCCTGAGGTATCTTATCCAAAATATCTCCTCCACTGGTAGCGTTGATGAAACTCTTGTCGGTATCAAGCAAGCCCTCATAAAGATATAACACTAGATCATCCTCGGGTATACCATGTTGTGGACAACTACTCGTAAGCTTTTTGAACCACTCAATATACTCATAAAGACTCTCTGTAGGTGATTGCTCAAAATACTAGATAGCTCCTTCTTTAGTTTGTTGAGGTGAGTAGCAGGAAAGTACTTCTGAAGAAAAGCTTTCTTCAATTCAACCCAAGTAGTAATGCTTTCGAGGGGTAGGTAATAAAGCCAATCGCTTGCCGAATCTTTCAAGGTAAAGGGGGACACTCTCAACATCAATTGGTCATCGGTAGGGCCTTGGGGTCTAAGTCTATCACACAGGCTCACAAAGGTTGCAAGGTGTTTGTTTGGTTCCTCCTTAGGCAATCCATGAAAGTAGGGTAAAATAGTACACCAATTCGACTTATACTCAAATCTTGAACCCTCAGGTTTCTTCTTGGTGGATTAAGAATTTCGTCTCCCATCTCCTTATGTGTGTCAAATTCGAGCCTTCTTTTCAACCAAAGATATCTTTCCATCTCGGGATCAAAAGACAAAGGTAGTGAATTTGATGAACGAGTTTGGAACATACAAGGTGACGGAAGGGAAACGTCGTTAGATTTCACCTCGCAAAAGAAATAACCCAAATTAACAAACTAACTAGCAACCTATAATATAGCGGATAAGTAAGGGGTCGAACCCACGGAGAAACAAGTACCTCAATGCAATGTGTATTTACCAATTATGATAACAAAGATGGAAAATGAATATGAATAAAGATAGATAACGCAAATAAACTAAGATAAAGATGTGAATAAGAACAAAGAGACAATAAAAGATAAGAGTGTAGCTTCGCATACAATTCGCAACATTGGTTAGCTCATTGATCCTTGACTCTATCCTACCTTTTCTTATTTGATTCATCCAAACATGGATCACTCCAAAGCTTTAGCAATTAAACAATATCAATAACATAAGCAACCAAAGATAGAGGTGCAACTCCCTAACCCTAATCGATGCAATTGATAGAGCGTAATTGATGATCAATATCTCCTACACACCCATTTGATGCTTTAACGGGATCGATTGATTATGTTTGCTACTTTCAATCAAATCGCAAGAAGTAATCAAACTTAGCAAGAGACCAAATTCCGTCAAGGTAGCTAATCAAGAGGGAATATATGCAATCAATCAATTGAAGAACAAAGATATTGAATCAATCAAACATAGAATAGATAGAAATCAAGTCTCACAAATCATCTAACCAAGTCTTGAATCATAGCAGAACCACAAGAATTCTAGGCAAGCATAACGTACCTCAAATCCCTAAACTAAAATCCTTTCATTGTATTGAGTTTATGGGGAATAGAATGGATGAATTGAATGATCAAAACCTACTGAGATATGTCTAATATAAAGCCAAGGATGTCGGCCAAAAACCCTAGATAGGATAGATAAGAGTTCCCATAAAGATATACTTGGGTCGCGTATCACAAATCCGGATCTGACGAGCACGGCGGGCGCCGTCCGCACGGATTGACAACATCGACAGACTGAACTTGTAACGCACTTTCTGGAGTCACGCTTCGACCAATTAATGCATATGAATATGTGTTGGAAAGCTCTTTCCAAGCACTACGATTCTCATGAAGACCTCAGAAGCTAATTCCAACTTCTCAGAACCTTAAAGATGAGAATTCTTCATGTTCTCTATTTCCACTCTTGTTCCTTAGCTCTTCTTTGTCCATTTGCTCCATGCTTTCGGCACCTTTCAAGGCCGAATCATATAACCTACAAATAAACACTAAAAATCGTAGATTCCGAACTTCGAATACCAAATGACCAAGAATATGAATAAGTTTATTAAACATGCAATATGAATACTTAATGCACCTAAGACCACCTATAAATGACCATATGAAGTATGCATTATCAAACTCCCACACACTTAAGCTTCGCTAGTCCTCTAGCGAACATAGAGTAGAGCAAAAAGATAGAGACTTCTTCATATCTAAACAAATTTTTTTTATTTATCATAACAACTGCAAATTAAACATGAAAGAAGCAAACAAATTGTCATAACTCCAACTCCCCCACACTTAAGCCTTTGCTTGTCCTCAAGCAATGAAAAACATAGCAATAACCAAACATCCCACAAACATATTCATCATGCATTCGTCTCATCAAAAGTAACATCAAATTTAAATGAACTCAAGATCAAGTGAATAAACATCGTAGCATGTATTTAGCGATCAAAGCGTAGAGTAGAAATCATCCAACTTTACCAGGAACATATGTTTCACTCATGCTCTCATGTGTTTAGGCTTTAAAGTACAACTCTCAAATCAATCCAAAATGCAACTAAGCTCGTAGAAATTGACAACAATATCACCAAATCTCCACCGAAATGTCATTACTTGCGGAAAAACAATAAAAATAAGCAATTTGGCTCTAGATTTCCCTCTTTTCTCTCTTTTTCTTTTTTTTCTTTCTTTTGGCTCTTTTTTTTTTTCTTCTTTTTATTCCTTTTTCTTTTTTTTTCCTCATTTTCGTGTTTTGCTTTCTTTCCGCCTTGGTGTATTCCTTACGCGAGTCGCAAATATGGGTGTCATGAATGACCCCAGTCTATCAACACCTTAACTTACTTGAATAAAGTCTACTTGAACATCTTTTGACGCGAGTTCCAACCATGGGTGTCATGAATGAACCTGCTTACTTAATGATCAAGCTTCCTTCCTTAGGGGCTAGCTTTTCACATCGTTTTGCGCGAATCATACCCATGGGTGTCATGCGTAGATCCGGTTACTAAGGGTCTCAACCATTGCCACATCATTTCACACTAAACTCTTAATAAGCAACTAAAGCCAAATATAAACATAAAAGCACAAAATTCTGCAAGCAACAAACATGTGAGTCGGTCTTGACAATAGATGATGAAGTCAATATCAAGAGGTAGAAACATAAGGAGAGTAAATCACACATACAAGCAAAAAGAATTATATGATTCCAATAAGGCAAAAACAATCTCACAAGGGTCATGTTTTGACGAATTTCAATCATACTCAAGCTCAATCATACATGCTCAATTGCATTACCAAATCATGTTTCATAAGAAAAACATTTTAAAGCGATAAGGCTAAACGATCCAAACATGCTATGGAATTTATATGATCATGCTCAAATATAGAGTAGAGGAAAAACATTGCAAGATGGATAGTTGAATAACATATATTTATGTAATGCATGATATTTTTGGATTTTTGACATTTTTCTTTTTTTTTCTAATGCAATAAGAAAATGGAAAATTAAACATGAATTTATGAATATATGACAATGCAAACAAAACTATAGAACATAAACATGAATGCAAACAATAGAACATAAACATGAATGAATGAATCTAAGAATGCAACTCTCCCCCCCCCCCCCCCCCATCCCACTTAAACTTTTCATCATCCTTAAATGAAAATCAAATAAATACAACAAAATTTAAGATAAAATCACAAGCGAGGGAAAAGGTAACCTACTTGATCATGGTAGTGGTGGTTTCCATTGTCGGACAAACAAGCTTTGGAACACTAACGGCGGCGGCGGGCAGCGGTCAGAGGGCGGCGGGTGCCGTCAGAACCGTGAATCCGAGTTGAAACGTCAATGATCCGACATCCAAACTCCTTCCAAATTGCTATTTGAAGATTAGGACTTGGTTTCAAAGGCTTTCTTTGATGATAGGGATGATGATGGTGTAAAAAGAATCGAATTTGATGGATGAAGGGTAGTGATAAATGTGAATGATGGATGGGAAAAGAAAGGCTTTTGATTGAAACACAAGGCTTAGGTTTTGGAATTTCGATTCAAGTTGGAAATTGGGGATCTTGTATTTACTTGGAGACAAAGGCTTTGAATGACCAAAATTAGGGAATTTAGATATATAGTTAATTGGAAAGGGAAATGATCATCTATCAAAAAAGAAAAAGAAATATTAGAAATATAGACATAATAAATGAAATATCAAATAGAAAGAAACATAAAAATCTAATCCTAAAGATAGAAAAAATAAAATCTAATTCTAAAATAGATAAATAGAAGATATCTAATCCTAAATAAGATAGAAGATATAAACTAACCTGAAAAACAAAAATAATAAAATGATAGAAAATACTCCCTTCCAATGTTACCAAAATCCGAAAACGTGTTACTGACAACCACGACGGGCATCAATTTTTAGGCGGTAGGCGCCGTGTCATGCAGAACACCAACTCCGTCATTTGATCAAGCAAATCTGCCATGGTTAGCTCAAGACTCTTCCAAAAACACATATTATATGGAACTCTATCATTTTATTGAATTTGAAAGACTAAATACCTAACTAGAAATTGAAAAACTTGCAAACTAGAAAACTTACCTTGGGTTGCCTCCCAAGAAGCGTCCTTAGTTAACGCCATAAACTTGACGGTTTATTCTATCCTTCCTTCAAGACTCATTCAGACATTGTTAACGCCCTTAAAAGCAAATCAAATTCTTGTGCCCAACCAAAATTTGAAGGAACACTAAACATGAAAAACTTGGCAATTAAGGATACCTTGTAGATAAGCTTTGACACGTCCTTATTTACCTGAGTTTGGTCTTCTCTGGAGGGAATGTAAGACCACCAGCACAATTTCGCTGGTGTCTTATACAAGTAATGCTCCTAGGGATCTAAATATTCACCATAATCCACAAAAGTGTTAGAAATTTCATTACCTTGCTCAGGAGCCACATAAATCGGCTCTAGAATTGGTTCTGTCATTGGCGTAATCGAGATGATCTCTTCGGATGAATAAGGAGCCAAAATATATAGATCCCCATGCGTGCATTCATGAGATTCCATTTCAATAGGCATTGGGATTTTCACTTCACTGGGTGATGGGTAAGAAGAATTAATGGATAATGAAACAGAAGGTATGATAGATGATGGAGAAGAAGGCACACTGGGTGATGGAGAGGACCACATAATGGATGGTGAAGGAGAGGGCATAAAAGATAATAGAGAAGAAGGCGTAATAGATGAAACATCACGCGTCGACTCATGAGACTCCGTTTCAAGAAGCACTAGATCCTCTTCTTCATTGCATTCATCGTCAGCGAATAGATGCGTCTCTCATGATTCCTTAAATCTTTTGCATTGTTCCTCCCATTCTTGCTTAGTTAGCCTTTCGTATGGCAGAGGTTCTGAGAGGGACAACGGGCCCTGGTCCTCAGTGGCGGCAGGCGCTGGTTGTAGAGCGGCGGACGCCGTCCTATGTCGTGCGTCCTCCTCCTTGTTTTGCTCGGCTACTTCCTTGTGTTCTTTCTCCAATGCTTCATTAGCCAGGTCATGGAAAAGATCCCACATTTCTGACAATCCGGGGTTGCACAAACCATCGTCATCCATTTCATCGATAAGTTCTCGCATTTCAGGACTTACACCTTCATAAACACAAAGAACCATATCTAACTCACTATCATAGATACCCCATGATTTACGCTCGTTCACTAATTCTTGCACTCTTTTGAAGTAATGGTGAAAATATCCTCCCTCATTTTGATACTACCTCAACATTTTTTAAAATTTTTTCGAAAGAAACAAATAAACAATATAAAGAAATATAAACACAAAACTATGGAAATATAAACAAAAATCAATAAACAAAACAAAGAAATAAACTTGCTTCCCCGGAAACGGTGCCACTTTTTACGGAAGGGAAACGTCGTTAGATTTCACCTCGCCAAAAAAGTAACCCAAACTAACAAACTAACTAGAAACCTAGTATATCGGATAAGTAAGGGGTCGAACCCACAGAGAAACAAGTACCTCAATGCAATGTGTATTTACCAATTATGATAACGAAGATGGAATAGGAATATGAATGAAGATAGATAATGCAAATAAACTAAGATAAATATGTGAATAGGAACAAAGAGACGATAAAAGATAAGAGTATAGTTTTGCATACAATTCGCAACATTAGTTAGGTCATTGATCCTTGACTCTATCCTACCTTTTATTATTTGATTCATCGAAACTTGGATCACTCCAAAGCTTTAGCAATTAAACAATATCAATAACATAAGCAACCAAAGATAGAGGTGCACCTCCCTAACCCTAATCGATGCAATTGATAGAGCGTAATTGTCAATATCCCCTACACACCCAATCAATTCTTTCATGGGATCGATTGATTATGTTTGTTACTTATTCAATCAAATCGCAAGAAGTAATCAAATTTAGCAAGAGAGCAAAGTTCGTCAAGGTAGCTAATCAATAGGGAATATATGCAATCAATCAATTGAAGAACAAAGATATTGAATCAATCAAACATAGAATAGATAGAAATCAAGTCTCACAAATCATCTAACCAAGTCTTGAATCATAGCAGAACCACAAGAATTCTAGGCAAGCATAACGTACCTTAAATCGCTAAACTTAAATCCTCTCATTGTAATGAGTTTATGGGGAATAGAATGGATGAATTGAATGATCAAAACCTACTGAGATATGTCTAATATAAAGCCAAGGATGTCAGCCGAAAACCCTAGATAGGATAGATAAGAGTTCCCATAAAGATATACTTGGGCCGCGTATCACAAATCCGGATCTGACGACCACGGCGGGCGCCGTCCGTACGGATTGACAACATCGACAGACTAAACTTGTAACGCACTTTCTGGAGTCACGCTTCGACCGATTAAAGCATATGAATATGCGTTGGAAAGCTCTCTCCAAGCACTACGATTCTCATGAAGACCTAAGAAGCTAATTCCAACTTCTCATAACCTTAAAGATGAGAATTCTCCATGTTCTCTATTTCCGCTCTTGTTCCTTAGCTCTTCTTTGTCCATTTGCTCCATGCTTTCTGCACCTTTCAAGGCCGAATCATATAACCTACAAATAAACACTAAAAATCGTAGATTCCAAACTTCGAATACCAAATGACCAAGAATATGAATAAGTTTATTAAATATGCAATATGAATATTTAATGCACCTAAGACCACCTATAAATGACCATATGAAATATGCATTATCAAACTCCCCCACACTTAAGCTTCGCTAGTCCTTTAGCGAACATAGAGTAGAGAAAAAAGATAGAGACTTCTTCATGTCTAAACAAATTTTTTTATTTTTCATAACAACTGCAAATTAAACATGAAAGAAGCAAACAAATTGTCATAACTCCAACTCCCCCACACTTAAGCCTTTGCTTGTCCTCAAGCAATGAAAAACATAGCAATAACCAAACATCCCACATACATATTCATCATGCATTCGTCTCATCAAAACTAACATCAAATTTAAATGAACTCAAGATCAAGTGAATAAACATCGTAGCATGTATTTAGCGATCAAAGCGTAGAGTAGAAATCATCCAACTTTACCAGGAATATATGTTTCACTCATGCTCTCATGTGTTTAGGCTTTAAAGTACAACTCTCAAATCAATCCAAAATGCAACTAAGCTCGTAGAAATTGACAACAATATCACCAAATCTCCACCGAAATGCCATTACTTGTGGAAAAACAATAAAAATAAGCAATTTGGCTCTAGATTTCCCTCTTTTCTCTCTTTTTTTTTCTTTTTTCTTTGGCTCTTTTTCTTTCTTCTTTTTATTTCTTTCTCTTTTTTTTTTCTCATTTTCTTGTTTTGCTTTCTTTCCGCCTTGGTGTATTCCTTACGTGAGTCGCAAACATGGGTGTCATGAATGACCTCAGTCTATCAACACCTCAACTTACTTGAATAAAGTCCACTTGAACATCTTTTGACGCGAGTTCCAACCATGGGTGTCATGAATGAACCTGGTTACTTAATGATCAAGCTTCCTTCCTTAGTGGGTAGCTTTTGACACCGTTTTGCGCGAATCATACCCATGGGTGTCATGCGTACATCCGGTTACTAAGGGTCTTAACCATTTCCACATTATTTCACACTAAACTCTCAATAAGCAACTAAAGCCTAATATAAACATAAAAGCACAAAATTCTGCAAGCAACAAACATGTGAGTCGGTCTTGACAATAGATAATGAAGTCAATAACAAGAGGTAGAAACATAAGGAGAGTAAATCAAACATACAAGCAAAAGGAGTTATATGATTCCAATAAGGCTAAAACAACCTCACAAGGGTCATGTTTTGACGGATTTCAATCATACTCAAGCTCAATCATACATGCTCAATTGCATCACCAAATCATGCTTCATAAGAAAAACATTTTAATGCGATAAGGTTAACAATCCAAACATATAAATACAACAAAATTTAAGATAAAATCACAAGCGAGGGAAAAGGGAACCTACTTGATCATGGTAGTGGTGGTTTCCATTGTCGGACAAACAAGCTTTGGAACACTAAGGGCGACGGAGGGCAGCGGTCAGAGGGCGGCGGGTGCCGTTAGAACCGTGAATCCGAGTTGAAACGTCAATGATCCGACATCCAAACTCCTTCCAAATTGCTATTTGAAGATTAGGACTTGGCTTCAAAGGCTTTCTTTGATGATAGGGATGATGATGGTGTAAAAAGAATCGAATTTGATGGATGAAGGGTAGTGATAAATGTGAATGATGCATGGGAAAAGAAAGGCTTTTGATTGAAACACAAGGCTTAGGTTTCGGAGTTTCGATTCAAGTTGGAAATTGGGGTTCTTGTATTTACTTGGAGAAAAAGGCTTTGAATGACCAAAATTAGGGAATTTAGATATATGGTTAATTGGAAAGGGAAATGATCATCTATCAAAAATAGATAAATAGAAGATATCTAATCCTAAATAAGATAGAAGATATACACTAACCTGAAAAACGAAAATAATAAAATGATAGAAAATACTCCCTTCCAATGTTACCAAAATCCAAAAACGTGTTACTGACAACCACGGCGGGCATCGATTTTTAGGCGGCAGGCGCCGTGTCATGCAGAACACCAACTCCGTCATTTGATCAAGCAAATCTGCCATAGTTAGCTCAAGACTCTTCCAAAAACACATATCGAATATCAAATGACCAAGAATATGAATAAGTTTATTAAAATGCAATATGAATAATTAATGCACCTAAGACCACCTATAAATGACCATATGAAGTATGCATTATCAAACTCCCCCACACTTAAGCTTCGCTAGTCCTCTAGCGAACATAGAGTAGAGCAAAAAGATAGAGGCTTCTTCATGTCTAAACAAATTTTTTTTATTTATCATAACAACTGCAAATTAAACATGAAAGAAGCAAACAAATTGTCATAACTCCAACTCCCCCACACTTAAGCCTTTGCTTGTCCTCAAGCAATGAAAAACATAGCAATAACCAAACATCCCACAAACATATTCATCATGCATTCATCTCATCAAAAATAACATCAAATTTAAATGAACTCAAGATCAAGTGAATAAACATCGTAGCATGTATTTAGCGATCAAAGCGTAGAGTAGAAATCATCCAACTTTACCAGGAATATATGTTTCACTCATGCTCTCATGTGTTTAGGCTTTAAAGTACAACTCTCAAATCAATCCAAAATGCAACTATGCTCGTAGAAATTGACAACAATATCACCAAATCTCCACCGAAATGCCATTACTTGCGGAAAAACAATAAAAATAAGCAATTTGGCTCTAGATTTCCCTCTTTTCTCTCTTTTTTTTTTCTTTTCTTTGGCTCTTTTTTTTCTTCTTTTTATTTCTTTCTCTTTTTTTTCTCATTTTCTTGTTTTGCTTTCTTTCCGCCTTGGTGTATTACTTACGCGAGTCGCAAATATGGGTGTCATGAATGACCTCAGTCTATCAACACCTCAACTTACTTGAATAAAGTCCACTTGAACATCTTTTGATGCGAGTTCCAACCATGGATGTCATGAATGAACCTGGTTACTTAATTATTAAGCTTCCTTCCTTAGTGGGTAGCTTTTGAAACCGTTTTGCGCGAATCATACCCATGGGTGTCATGCGTAGATTTGGTTACTAAGGGTCTCAACCATTGCCACATTATTTCACACTAAACTCTCAATAAGCAACTAAAGCCAAATATAAACATAAAAGCACAAAATTCTGCAAGCAACAAACATGTGAGTCGGTCTTGACAATAGATAATGAAGTCACTATCAAGAGGTAGAAACATAAGGAGAGTAAATCACACATACAAGCAAAAGGAATTATATGATTCCAATAAGGCTAAAACAATCTCACAAGGGTCATGTTTTGACGGATTTCAAGTATACTCAAGCTCAATCATACATGCTCAATTGCATCACCAAATCATGCTCCATAAGAAAAACATTTTAAAGCGATAAGGCTAAACAATCCAAACATGCTATGTAATTTATATGATCATGCTCAAATATAGAGTAGAGGAAAAACTTTGCAAGATGGATAGTTGAATAACACATATTTATGCAATCCATGATATTTTTGGATTTTTGACATTTTTCTTTTTTTTTCTTTTTTTTCTAATGCAATAAGATAATGGAAAAGTAAACATGAATTTATGAATATATGACAATGCAAACAAAACTATAGAACATAAACATGAATGCAAACAATAGAACATAAACATGAATGAATGAATCTAAGAATGCAACTCCCCCCCCCCCCCCCCCCCATCCCACTTAAACTTTTCATCATCCTTAAATGAAAATCAAATAAATACAACAAAATTTAAGATAAAATCACAAGCGAGGGAAAAGGGAACCTACTTGATCATGGTAGTGGTGGTTTCCATTGTCGGACAAACAAGCTTTGGAACACTAAGGGCGACGGCGGGCAGCGGTCAGAGGGCGGCGGGTGCTGTCAGAACCGTGAATCCGAGTTGAAACGTCAATGATCCGACTTCCAAACTCCTTCCAAATTGCTATTTGAAGATTAGGACTTGGCTTCAAAGGCTTTCTTTGATGATAGGGATGATGATGGTGTAAAAAGAATCGAATTTGATGGATGAAGGGTAGTGATAAATGTGAATGATGCATGGGAAAAGAAAGGCTTTTGATTGAAACACAAGGCTTAGGTTTCGGAGTTTCGATTCAAGTTGGAAATTGGGGTTCTTGTATTTACTTGGAGAAAAAGGCTTTGAATGACCAAAATTAGGGAATTTAGATATATGGTTAATTGGAAAGGGAAATGATCATCTATCAAAAATAGATAAATAGAAGATATCTAATCCTAAATAAGATAGAAGATATACACTAACCTGAAAAACGAAAACAATAAAATGATAGAAAATACTCCCTTCCAATGTTACCAAAATCCGAAAATGTGTTACTGACAACCACGTCGGGCATCGATTTTTAGGCGGCCGGCGTCGTGTCATGCAGAACACCAACTCCGTCATTTGATCAAGCAAATCTGCCATGGTCAGCTCAAGACTCTTCCAAAAAGACATATCTATATGGAACTCTATCATTTTATTGAATTTGAAAGACTAAATACCTAACTAGAATTTGAAAAACTTGCAAACTAGAAAACTTACCTTGGGTTGCCTCCCAAGAAGCGTTCTTAGTTAACGTCATAGACTCGACGGTTTATTCTATCCTTCCTTCAAGACTCATTCAGACATTGTTAACGCCCTTAAAAGCAAATCAAATTCTTGTGCCCAACCAAAATTTGAAGGAACACTAAACATGAAAAACTTGGCAATTAGGGATACCTTGTAGATAAGCTTTGACACTTCCTTATTTACCTGAGTTTGGTCTTCTCTAGAGGAAATGTAAGACCACCAGCACAGTTTCGCTGGTGCCTTATACAGGTAATGCTCCTAGGGATCTAAATATTCACCATAATCCACAAAAGTGTTAGAAATTTCATTACCTTGCTCAGGAGCCACGAAAATCGGCTCTAGAATTGGTTATGTGATTGGCGTAATCGAGATGATCTCTTCGGATGAATCAGGATCCAAAATATATAGATCCCCATGCGTGCATTCATGAGATTACATTTCAATAGGCATTGGGATTTTCACTTCACTGGGTGATGGGTAAGAAGAATTAATGGATAATGAAACAGAAGGTATGATAGATGATGGAGAAGAACGCACAATGGGTGATGGAGAGGAAGACATAATGGATGGTGAAGGAGAGGGCATAAAAGATAATAGAGAAGAAGGCGTAATAGATGAAACATCACGCGTCGACTCATGAGACTCCGTTTCAAGAAGCACTAGATCCTCTTCTTCATTGCATTCATCGTCAGCGAATAGATGCGTCTCCCATGATTCCTTAAATCTTTTGCATTGTTCCTCCCATTCTTGCTTAGTTAGCCTTTCGTATGGCAGAGGTTCTGAGATGGACAGCGGGCCCTGGTCCTCAGTGGCGGCAGGCGCCGGTTGTGTAGCGGCGGACGCCGCGTGATAGAGCATATTTAGTGTTGCATAATAGATTGCATTTAGCATAGTTTAGTTGTGAATATTGCATTTATTTAGTTGAATTTACATAATTATTTGTTGAGTTAGAAGAGGCGGAATCTACATGATTTTATGGTTTATTTCAGGTATAGTAGATTGAAGGTAGAATGAATCGGAAAAGAGCGAAAATAATCTAAGGGAAATGCATAGGAGTTGCTGGAGTAACAGAAGGAGAGTTCGGAAAAATCGCAGGCCGCCCCGCAGGATCGCTGGCCGCCCCGCGGCTCGAAGACAGAAACTGAAGACTTCGCTGATCGCCGGCCGCCCCGCGGCCCGTGCAGAAACTAAACATCAAGTCCGGATTTTACTTAGGGTTTTTTTGTTAAGTTATTTGGCCGACTTTCTAAAGACTATTTAAGGCTTTTCTAGTTATTATTTTCATTCACCTTATGCACTTTATTCCATTGTTGAGAGCGCCGTTGAGCATGAGCAACTAAACTCTCAAGGTTTCGCCTACAGTATGGATCTTTGATTGTTGAATTGTGAGTTTCTTAATCTAGTTCTTATTCCTATTCCAATGTTTTGACTTCTTTGTGCTTAATTGCTTGAATGTGTTTTATTCTCTCTGGCCTGATCAACTAGTTAGAGTAGATTCATTCAATTGCTAGGGTTTTGCATATTCCTCGTAGCGAACCTTAACCCATGTGGCAACCATATCCCTTTAGGACTCGTAGGACTAATTGGATGTGTAGGAAGTTGAATACATGTTGAATATCGACTCGTAGCTTGATATTATGTGTACCTTGGTTAATTCATAATCTTAATGCTATCTCTAGGTTGAATCTTAACCGTGTTAGGGTTATTTAGAGATAAGGGTTGCTAGGACTCGCAGGACTAGTAATTTACCTAAGATCTGGACAAGGACATTGATAGGAAAAGACAAGAACTAGAGGCTGAAACAAGGATTGAATTCATCAATCGAAGTGATAAATTGTAGGTGAACCTATTTCTCTCCACTGCATTCTACAATCTATTTTGTTTGCTTACTTCCGCTTTGATAAAAGGCGGACCTTTTACACACCAAAAACCCCCATATTCTCTGTTAGCGATTAGAATTATACTTGAATTGAATAGATTTCCCTGTGGATCGATCTCTTGCTTACACACTATACTAGTTGTGAGTTTGAGTATTCTTTGGTAAGAACAACGACATGTTTTCCTCTTGTCAAATTTGGCGCCGTTGCCGGGGACTTTTTATTGAATTCTTATGTTGTTTTAATTGCTAATCTTGGTGTGGACCACCTATATGGTCCACACTCGTGCTACTAACTCATCTTTATTGTCTTTAGATTCAGAGATTGAGAGGACCCTCTCTAGATTGAGGCGAGAAGCTCGTGATCACTTTCGCGAGTTACCTTTCGATCAAGGAGAAGAAGGGAGTGAAGAGATGGCTAACAATGATAATCGAACGTTGAAGGAGCTCACAACACCAAACTTAGCCCAACAACCATTGGCTATCGTGTTCCCTGAACTTGATGAAGGTGTCAATTTTGAGCTAAAGTCTGGGGTGGTTCATCTCTTACCCAAATTCCATGGGTTGAGTGGTGAGGACCCCCACAAGCACTTATCTGAGTTCCATACTGTTGTGGTGGGGATGAAACCAGGCAACGTCACGGAGGAGCAAATCAAGTTGAGGGCATTTCTCTTTTCGCTTAGGGACACTGCTAATGAGTGGTTCTACTACTTGTCACCAGGTAGTGCAACAACATGGATACAGTTGAATCGTCTCTTTCTGGAAAAGTACTTTCCTGCAACCAAGTTGAACAGTCTGAAGAAGGAAATCAGCAGCATTGACCAGCAGGCTACAGAGACACTCTATGAGTACTTTCAGCGCTTCAAGAAGCTTTGCTCTAGTTGCCCACACCATGGTTTTTCAAAGAAGGATTTAGTGCTATTTCTATTCAATGTATTGCTTGACGAGGAGCGCAAGACGGTGAACTCTGCCTGTGGAGGCAACATCTTGAACAAAACACCCAATGCTGCTTGGGAGGTGTTTTCAGAGCTTGCTGATGGCTCTAGACAATTCAGCAAGGGACTTCATGCTAGAGGGGTACTCGTCATTGACTCCTCAACTTCCGCATTACATAGCGACGTGGCTGAATTGAAGGATATGATGTAAAGGTTCATGCTGCAAGGAACCCCACAACAACTTAAGGCATGTGGCATTTGCGCTGATCTTTATCACCCGACGGACACTTGTCCAATGCTGCAGGAGCCAAATGTGGAGTTGAATGCCATGGGGAACTTTGTTCCTCATCGACCAAGGTATGGTAACTATCTGATGTCTCTAAAGTAGCCATGTTTTTATGCACAATTTAGTTCCATATTCTATACACTTTGCATATTTCGGGTTGGGAATATGTCAAATTTATGTAATTTGTGCTTATTTGCAAGAAATAGAGATCTACATAAGTTTTGGTTTAATAATGCAGAATATGGAGCCATTTCGGGAGAAAACCAAGAAGCAAAGACGGAAGCTGAAAGCTACTCGATATCGACTAGTCTTTGTCGATATCGACTAAAGATGTCCGGGCACGACACTGATAGAGGACAGCCATATCGAGAAGCTGAGGAACGAAGCAACCCGACTCCAAAGCTTTACTCGAGATCGAGTAAGTTACTCGAGATCGATAACAACCCTGAAGGTCACACCCGGAGTCGAGGAGGAGAGCCTGATCGAGGAGGCCGAGGACAGCTACTCGACTTGACTAGACACCCGGACACCAAGCAACACCAGTCCTCGATATCGAGGAAACTTCTCGATATCGACAAGTCAAAGTCACCTGGCCGAGCAACATTGAGAAGAAGCTACCCGACATGCCGAGCCAGCCAGGTCGATAGAGCCACCCTACTCGATATCGAGTACGATACTCGCGATCGAGGAAACCTGAGAGCCAACACCCGAGCCAAGTCGAGAACCTGCTACCCGAGATGCCGCTGAAGCTGAAGTCGACATCCGAGTTACTCGAGATCGAGTAGATTTACTCAAGATCGAGGAAAGATGCCTGAAGCCGCGTTACGCGGTTTGAGCTGTCCTACTCGGATTGGGATTCCTTGGGGCCGAAGATTGCCGAGTTCTATCCGATTTTATCAAGATCCATCATGGAGGAGAAGATTTATCCACTTGAAGATATTTTAGGATTTTAGATATAATTTCCCTTTTCGGATTTAATTATGTTATTCCATTATTTATCTTTAAAGTTTTTAGATATAGAGAGAGATTTCTATCCTTGAATAGCAAGGAATAGAAGCCTATAAATAAAGCCTTAGGGGGCTGAGTTTTATTCATTCAATCACACAACAATTAGTAATAGAGAGAGAGAGAGAGAGAGAGAGAGAGAGAGAGAGAGAGAGAGAGAGAGAGAGAGTGGCCAAGAGGAGTTGGTGAAGCGAGAGCGGAATTGGCTTCCTTTGGTTGTAAGCTCTGTTTGATTTAATGCAAATAGTTATTTCCTTTCAATCAATGTCTGAGGTTGCAATGAAGCGCGAGTAGTCCACCCACTTCTAGGGTTGGGGCGAGCCCGACGATAGCCTTGCGTGTTTGAGGTAAAAATCCGACTTTTATCATATTTTGAGCATCTACTACTTGTTATATGTTTATTACCCATAATTGGAGGTCCATGCTAACAACTTGGATTGTAAACATAAAATCAGTAGAGACAATTAGGGTTTCTTGAAAGAGTTGTCTAATTGTTGGAAAAGGCAAAAGCTTAGTCCTTTGATGCAATTTACATGATTATCTGTTTATTTCTACCTTATGCATGCTTGGTTATCGTTGTTGCAAACCCCAATCTTGGAAGTCTTTTACATATAGTTTATTTTCGAAATCCCAAAGCCTTTGCCTTTACTTTGTTTCATTTTCACTTTCTGTCTTCCTCGATATCGACTAGCACTTGTCGATATCGAGTTACTGATGCTCGATCCCAGATCGATGTAGCTTCTGTGTGCAGGAACTCGACAAAAGACTTCTCGACATCGACGCGCCTACTCGATATCGAGTAAGCTGTCCTCGATATCGACGAAACCCAGCGACTGTTGCTGCGCTGTTCGACTTGTCCGATCTTCTGTCGACTAACCCTAGTCGAGATCGAGGAAAACCTGTGGTCGACTTCTGTCCGTGAGATTTCACCGCTGCCTAGGATCCGCTGACACGCTTCCTCGTGGATCGATCCTGACTTCCCACTACTGCATCGGGAGGAAGTCTTGTAATTATTTGCAAGGGACGGAATCTGGTTTGATGTGCTTTATTTATATTTCAATTTGCATTCTCGATTTCCTCCTACAACAAATTGGCGCCGTTGCCGAGGAAGCTATCATTCGCGCCTTAGTTAGTTAAACCTCACGTCTACTTTGAGTTACTTTATAGGTGTATGCGCCGTTCTGGTCAACCACCTGAGTTTGACGGCTTAGACGATCCGGAACGCCTCGTACACATCCAAGCTAAGTTAAAAAGAGCCATGGCGGCCGCAGAAACACAGGAACAGCTGATACAGAGGCTCACAAGGGAACTGGCCGCTAAAGATGCTGCTATCGCCACTGAGAAAGATGCCAGGGAACAAGCAGAAGCTGAGCTTGCCCAATACCCAACCACGGCAGAGGATTATATGCACCCGACTCTCGTCGTGCCTGAATCGGCTATTCTAATCCCTGAAAACTCTTTTGAAATTCGCACTCAATTCCTCATAGAGCTTAAAAATAATGCTTTTTATGGCAAATTTAATGAGTGCCCTCTTGAACATATTACAAATTTTTCTAACATGTGTCGTACTCTTGCTGAAGGTACAACTCTGGAATATGTCAAGATGAAAGCTTTTCGCTGGTCTCTCGCTGGACCTGCACTGAAGTGGCTAGAAGGACTGAAACCGCGATCCCTCACAACATGGGCCCAAGTAGAGCAAGAGTTTCTCAACAAATTCTTCCCTCCTGCCAAGACAGCACTCCTCCGCCAGAAGATCACAACTTTCAAACAGAAGCATGGGGAGCCGCTAGCAAAAGCATGGGAATGATACAAAGAGCTGCTGCGATCTTGCCCTACTCATGGACAGCCACCTTACGTCATTTAAGAGATCTTCTTCAACTCTCTTGACCAAGTCACTAAGGACAGGATCAACCAGTACACTCGATATGAGTACTTGACGATGCCACCGATTGACGCATGGGGTGTACTTGATAAGCTCACCAATTATGACAACAAGTATGGGTCTACTGCAAACTATGAGGAGAACTCCTACGCCAGGCCAGCACCATCTATGCCCCTCTATGAAGCTTCCAAGGAGATAGACCCAGATGTCAGGGAGCAATTCTATAGAGACCAGAATCGCAAGCTCCTCAAGCAAGTCAAGTATCTCTCTATCAACCAGCCTTGCATCGAATGCGGATCACAGCGGCACACCACTACTGAGTGCCCACACACTGAGCAAGTCAGGATGGCAGAGACACATGAAGAGGTGGCTTACGCAGGGGGTCCCAATCGCTATATGGGGGATCAAAGGTTCTACCAACCACAATGGAACCAAGGTCCTCCTAGGAACCCTCCCGCCATACAGAGCTCCAGGACATCCAGAAAGGGATCAAAAGAAGGATGACTTACAGCTCATCCTTGAGGAGATGCGTCGGAATCAAGGCACCATCAACAACCAGTTCCAGAACATCACTACAAAATTTGGAGAGCTGGACATCTGGAAGAAGAGCATAGAGACACAGATGGGTCAGTTCGCGGCGCAGATTCCACGACCATCCGAACAGCTCCCTGGGCAAACAGAACCAAATCCTAAAGGGAAGACTGGACACGTCGCAGCTATCAAACTCAGAAGTGGGTACCAATTACACGAGTCAGAGGTCGGAAAGCACCAAGACAAGGCAGAGCAGCAACTCGACAACGAGCAGCAGCAACTCGATGTCGACCAACCCTTGGTAGATATCGATAAAAAGCTCCTCGACACAGACCTGAAGCCCAGCTCGGACTCTACTGCACAGCCCAGCAACCCGAGATCGACAACACTTGTCGATATCAAGGAGGCCCTTGTCGATATCGAGGAGAAGCAGGTTGATGTCGAGGACTCTACAACACCATCGATAACTGTTTTGGCTCCGAAGCAGAAAAAGACATTGCCTTTCCCTTCTAAAGCACTGAAAGATCCCACTGCAGGTAGGTTTAACCGTTTTGTTAATATGCTGCAAGAACTGAATGTCTCTATTCCTTTTACAGAAGCCTTGCAAGAGATGCCTGGATATGTCAAATTTCTGAAGGAAATCCTGAGCAAGAAGCGATCCATCTCAAAGATCGCAGACGAATGCAAAGTACTCCACTTCCCTGAAAAGAGACCTGACCCTGGCAAGTTTTCTGTTACTGTGGGATTCGGTCAATATAAATATGAGTCCTTGTGCGATTTAGGGGCAAGTGTGAGCATCATGCCCTTATCAATCCGATGGAAGGTAAAGATAGGATGCATAGAACCTGTAGATGCCAAGCTATACATGGCAAACAATACAGTGGTCATACCTACAGGTATAGTTGAGAATGTCCCTGTCCAGGTTGGTAAATTCTTTGTTCCAGCAGATTTCCTTATTATAGACTGTGCTGAAGATCCTACTAGCCCTATTATTCTTGGTAGACCATTCTTAACTACTACAGATGCCAAGATTAGTGTCAAAAAGCGATCGCTCACCTTCACCATAGGCGACGAGGTCTTAGACTTCTCTTTTGGCCATGCAAAAGAGGAAATTTCATGGCTGGAGGTGAAAAGCATCAGCAACCACGGGATCAAGCAAACAACGGAGGAAGGCACCAGAACTGTACTCGATATCGACAAAGGCTTCTCGATATCGACAAAGGTGCTGCTCGATATCGACAAAATTTCTTCGACATCGACTTCTTCCTCTGCTGAGAACCAAACTTGCCAAGAGCCTAAGTATGGGGTCCCTATACTCGATATCGACCAGTTCTGCCCGATATCGACTAACCCCAAGCCTGAAGATTTCTCTTTTGGGCCCGAAAAGGTAAGTTCAGGTATAAATCCTACTCCTCCTCAATCCATTAAGAAATTTATCAATAATTTAAGGGGAGGTAAGGCCCCGTGGCGAGAGAATCTGCGGAAACTGAGAGCTAGGAAGAAAAAGAAGAAAGAAAAGGAAGATTATGCAAGCAACCGTCTATCAGCTGAGCTTGCATACTACAATCAGGACCTAGATGATCCAGGAGAAGGGTCAAGCACAAGCAGACCCCACATTAATGGTCCTTGAGCGCAAACAGAGAAGTCGGCCTAGCGACTCTTAAATCTACATCATGTATATAAAACTTTATGAATTTTGGGACTTTTGAAACTTTTGATTTTGGTTTTGGTTTTTGTTTTTTGTTTTGATTTAGAATATTTCATGTGGAGAGTCTTGTCTTTGTGTACAATCTAACACTTTTAGGTCAGCAAGAATAGAAGGATCGCGAAAGGTGGAATGAAGAAGTCCCTAAAAAATAGTCAGAATCGACGAAGGCCAAGTCGAAATCGACTAAGAGGAGCAGCCCAGAAGTTCGTCGATATCGAGTAGGCCAACTCGATATCGACTAAGCCAGACGAATCTCCTCGACTTCAGAATCCACTGGATGCAGACACCTTTCTCGATATCGAGTACTATACTCGATATCGACAAGAAATTTTACTCGACATGCCTGTTTTGCCTTCCTCGATGTGTTATTCGGTGAGTTCCTTCCTTTACTCTTGTTTTTATTTGATTTTATACAGTGGGGACATTGTATATTTTAAGTATGGGGTGGGGGAAGGGCTCATTGTCATTATTATATGTTTTAGTCTTGCTTTTTGGTTATACATGATGAAATTTTATTTTTATGTTATTCATTCATGTTTAAGTTTTATGCATTTAAGTCTTTTGTCATACTTTAGTCTTCTTTTTTCATTTAAATAAAAAAATTAAAAAAAATGTCGAAAAAAAATAAAAAATTGCATGTTTAAATTTTTGCATCGTCTTAGTTTTTATACCCTAACTTAGATGTCCTATGATGATAAATAATGACTGACTTGATCATGTAAATCCTATGGCATGTTTGAAAGGTTTAGCCTAAGTCCTCAGAATTGTTTTTATCTGGATTGTGAACTTGTGATGAAATTGAGCACATATGATCCTAAGCTAAAGGTTGAGATCCAACAAAAATTGTCCTAGTGAGAATTTTGGCCTTATAGGGAGAACATTAAAAATCCCTCCCTCTGCTTTCTTGATTGTATTTACTCTTCCTATGCATCTCTAAATGTTGTGATAGTTATTCAAAACCAATGCATTTATATGTTTAAGTGAATAAGGATTAAATGATGGAGGCACCTTTTAAGCCAATTTTATCCTCTTTTTACCTACCCTGCATTATCTCTGCTTGAAGCCAGAACATTAGCCTGAGACTTTTATTATAAACTCCACAAAATTATCCTTAGCCAAATTGAGCCTGACCCCATTTGGGAATTAAGACTTAGAGTTGGTTGAAATAATGGTTTGTGGAAGAAATGAGCTTATGTTTCATTTCAAGTGAGAAGGATTTTCGGAATTTATTGAGATATGGGTTGGTTTTATATTTTTATCTTGCTATGCATACTATGTAAAAGGATTTTTGGCTCACCCTATAAATGCACTAGTTATTTTCGTTCAAAAAAAAAAAGAATGTGATCATGAATAAAGTGCATGAGCCAAATTTACCTTATTTCTTTCATTTTTGCAAGATTCATACTTTGGAGGGGTTAATTAAGTTTGAAAGGTTACGTACTTCATTTGAGATAAGTTGGAGAGTTTGGTTGATGCATATGATTGAGAGTTATGGTTTGGTTGAGTTGTGTTGGAGATTTAGGAGTCTTGATTCCCCAATTTTTTTAAGCACCACATGGCCAAATAATTCCATACCCTTTTATTTCTTACCAAGCCCCATTACAACCCCGCCGAATGGAATCTTCTTTGAAGACTTCTATTGAGCGAAGTCCTCCGGATAATTCTTGTTGCATTTACATAATTGGTTGCGAAGTGGATTTATATTTAAATTGCAATGTTTATGAGATTGTATATGGAATTGAGTTGAGAGTTGATCTTCATAGCCTAAACACATTGAGAGTTGAGTGTAAACACATTATCCTTGTGAGGTTGGATTTATATTGCATATGCCCATGGATCGCTCATATATGTGTGATGACGTTAAATTCACTTGTCTTACATTGCTACTACTTGAGATGTTGCTTTTGATAAAAGGCGAAGACTTGAAGGATGTGTTGTAGGTCTTGGTTATTGTTCGATTATTGCTTGAGGACAAGCAAGTCTAAGTATGGGGTGATTTGATGTCTCTAAAGTAGCCATGTTTTTATGCACAATTTAGTTCCATATTCTATACACTTTGCATATTTCGGGTTGGGAATATGTCGAATTTATGTAATTTGTGCTTATTTGCAAGAAATAGAGATCTACATAAGTTTTGGTTTAATATTGCAGAATATGGAGCCATTTCGGGAGAAAACCAAGAAGCAAAGAGGGAAGCTGAAAGCTACTCGATATCGACTAGTCTTTGTCGATATCGACTAAAGATGTTCGGGCACAGCACTGATCGAGGACAGCCATATCGAGAAGCTGAGGAATGAAGCAACCCGACTCCAAAGCTTTACTCGAGATCGAGTAAGTTACTCGAGATCGACAACAACCCTGAAGGTCACACCCGGAGTCGAGGAGGAGAGCCTGATCGAGGAGGCCGAGGACAGCTACTCGACTTGACCAGACACCCGGACACCAAGCAACACCAGTCCTCGATATCGAGGAAACTTCTCGATATCGACAAGTCAAAGTCACCTGGCCAAGCAACATCGAGAAGAAGCTACCCGACATGCCGAGCCAGCCAGGTCGATAGAGCCACCCTACTCGATATCGAGTACAATACTCGAGATAGAGGAAACCTGAGAGCCAACACCCAAGCCAAGTCGAGGACCTGCTACCCGAGATGCCGCTGAAGCTGAAGTCGACATCCGAGTTACTCGAGATCGAGTAGATTTACTCGAGATCGAGGAAAGATGTCTGAAGCCGCGTTACGCGGTTTGAGCTGTCCTACTCGGATTGGGATTCCTTGGGGCCGAAGATTGCCGAGTTCTATCCGATTTTATCAAGATCCATCATGGAGGAGAAGGTTTATCCACTTGAAGATATTTTAGGATTTTAGATATAATTTCCCTTTTTGGATTTAATTATGTTATTCCATTTATTTATCTTTAAAGCTCTTAGATATAGATAGAGATTTCTATCCTTGAATAGCAAGGAATAGAAGCCTATAAATAAAGCCTTAGGGAGCTGAGTTTTATTCATTCAATCACACAGCAATTAGTAATAGAGAGAGAGAGAGAGTGAGTGGCCAAGAGGAGTTGGTGAAGCGAGAGCGGAATTGGATTCCTTTGGTTGTAAGCTCTGTTTGATTTAATGCAAGTAGTTATTTCCTTTCAATCAATGTCTGAGGTTGCAATGAAGCGCGAGTAGTCCACCCACTTCTAGGGTTGGGGCGAGCCCGACGATAGCCCTGCGTGTTTGAGGTAAAAATCCGACTTTTATCATATTTTGAGCATCTACTACTTGTAAGTGCGAGGTAAACATCCCCTTACTCAATCTGATTAAAAGTATTCCTCGTTATGCCAAATTTCTAAAGGAACTTTGCACAATAAAGAGGAATCAAAAGTTGAAGGGGAAGCAGAAAATTAAGGTAAGCGAACATGTGTCTGCTGTGTTTCAAAAGCGTATGCCTAAGAAATGTAGCGACACTTGCATGTTCACAATCCCATGTGTGATAGGTGAAACTAAGTTTGATAAAGCTTTGTTAGACTTGGGTGCATCTATTAATGTGTTACCTTATTCTCCGTATGAATCATTGGGTTTAGGACCTTTGCATGAGACTAGAGTAGTGATTCAATTAGCTGACCGATCAAATGCTTTTCCTAGAGGCATAGTTGAGGATGTTTTAGTTATGGTTGACAATTTGATCTTTCCTGCTGATTTCTTTGTCTTAGACATGGAGCATGGTAACCAAGAGGCTCCTATTCTCCTAGGAAGGCCCTTTTTAAAGACTGCTAGAACAAAAATTGATGTGTATTCTAGCTCTTTGACTATGGAATTCGATGGTGAGAAGGTTGAATACAATATATATGATGCAATGAAATTCCCTTCTGATGATCATTCCTTATGCTTTATGGATGCCATTGATACTTGTATGCAGGATACCTTTGATATGAGTTGTGTAGATGACTTGCAGGTAGCTTTAGAAGCTCCTATTGAGGAGTTTTCATTGAACTATATTTTGACTACTAACCTGCAGGATACCATAAGAGACTTGTCTTCCCTCCCTTCGAAATCACAAGAAGAATCATTTATGGCATTAACCATTCCAAATGAAAAGCTCTTACCTTCTATCGTACAGGCACCTGAAGTTGAGCTCAAGCCTCTTCCTGAGCATCTGAAATATTCATTTGTGGGGGAGGGTGATACCTTGCTTGTCATCATCTCTAACAAGCTTACCAAAGAACAGGGAGATAGGTTGGTAGGAGTGCTCAAAGAGCATAAGACAGCTCTGGGATGGACCATAGCGGATATCAAGGGAATCAGCCCAGCTACTTGCATGCACAGGATCTTATTAGAAGAGGGAGCCAAACCTTCAAGGCAACCTCAATGGAGACTCAACCCACCTATGATAGATGTAGTGAAGAAGGAGGTGCTCAAACTCCTTCAGGCAGGTATGATCTATCCCATCTCTGATAGTCAATGGGTTAGTCCAACGCAGGTAGTACCAAAGAAGGGAGGCATTACAGTGGTTGAGAATCAAGAAGGTGAGTTGGTCCCTACCAGAGTCCAATCAGGCTGGAGAGTTTGCATCGATTATCGTAAGCTGAATGCGGTAACTCGAAAAGATCACTTTCCCTTACCATTCATTGATCAAATGCTTGAAAGACTTGCTAGTCATCCATATTATTGCTTTTTAGATGGATATTCAGGGTACTTTCAGATAGCCATCACACCAGAGGATCAAGAAAAGACAACATTCACTTGTCCGTTTGGCACTTTTGCATATCGCAGAATGCCTTTTGGCTTGTGCAACGCTCCTGGGACATTCCAACGGTGTATGGTAAGTATCTTCTCTGAATATATAGAGCAATTTATTGAGGTTTTATGGATGATTTTACAGTCCATGGTGATAGTTTTGATGCTTGCCTCAACCAGAAGATGTGTTGACACTAATTTAGTGCTCAATTCAGAAAAGTGTCACTTTATGGTTGAGGAAGGCATTGTTTTGGGTCACATTGTCTCCCATAAAGGGATTGAGGTTGATAAAGCAAAGATTGACATCATTCAATCATTGCCTTATCCTACTAATGTGCGTGAAGTGCGTTCCTTTTTAGGCCATGCAGGATTCTACCGCAGGTTCATTAAGGACTTCTCAAAGATCACCTCACCCTTGTGCGAGCTGCTGAAGAAGGAGGTCATATTTTCTTTTGATGAGAAGTGCAGGACGGCGTTTGATGAGTTAAAGACTTGTCTTACTAGTGCACCAATCATGCAAGCACCAAATTGGTCTCAGCCGTTGGAATTGATGTGTGACACTAGTGACTATGCTGTGGGAGCCGTGCTTGGACAAAGAGAAGGGAGAAGCTCTCATGTCATATACTATGCATCTATGACCCTGAATGGAGCTCAAAGGAATTACTCAACCACAGAAAAGGAACTTCTTGCTATAGTTTTTGCACTTGAGAAGTTTAGATCATATTTGCTTGGTACAAAAGTTATTGTTTATACTGACTGACGGAGGTAAAACCTATCGTTGAATACCGCCAAAGAAAACTCAAACCTATAGCAAGTGTAGCGATAAGCAAGAGGTCGATCCACAAGGAAAATTATAACTCAAGTATGACGTAAGTGTCAATCAAAGTAACCAAAGAGGGGGGTTTGAGTGTGAAAGTTTCGCCTTTTATCAAAGCAAAGTAAAGAAAGCAAAGCAAACGAATTTGGTTTTTAGACAATTTGGAGAAGCAATTCTACCTACAATTTTCCACTTTATTGGATTAAAGCGATCATTGTAACTTCGTCTCGTCCTATTAAGTTTCCTATGAATGCCCTTGTCCCGACCTAATATAGTTACTAGTCCAACAAGTCCTAGCAACCCTTATCAATTGAACAGTCCCTAAAGAAGGATTTAACCCAACTGATAGCTTTAAGTTCAGAGATTAGCCAAGGTATTTGCAGTCCCTAAAAAAGGATTTAACAACACATTCAACTTCCTACTCATTCAATTAGTTCAACCAGCCCTAAAGGAACAAGTTTGCCACTTAGGTTAAGGTTCACAACCAAGAATCTACAAAACCTTAGCGATTGAATTGATCTAACAAGTTGGCCAGACAAGATAGAACAAAACAATAACAATCAAGCACAAAGAAGTTAAAACATTTAAATATAGGAAACAAGGAACGAGAATTAGAAACTCACAATCAATCCGAATAAAGCTTCAAATTGCAGGCAGAATAGATGAGTTTAGTTCCTCATGGAAGACATCGCTCAAAATCTCTAAAGTGTCTAATGGTAGAATGAATAGAATAGAAGTAAGTGAAAAATAACTAAAAATGGCCTTAAATATCATCCAAGGTCGGCCACAAAACAACTAAGAATAAAACTAGGGTTTTCATTAAATAAAACGTTGCGTCTAAACGTTGTCGGCATATGCGGCGGCCGCTGCATGGATGCGGCGGCAGCTGCATCAGTCAGGTTCCCTTCAGCTGCTGCGTTGGTGCTGGCGGCCGCCGCTGCACACCATGCGGCGGCCGCTGCATTAGTCATTTATTTGCAGCTCGCTGCATCAGTGCTGGCGGCGGCCGCTGCACACCATGCGGCGGCCGCTACATCTCTTTCAATGATTTTTCTCGTCTTCTCCGAGAGTAGCTCTAAGTGATTTGCTCTTTTCTTCTTTGCGTCTCTCCGATGTCTCTTATACTCCTCTTCGAGATACTGCATCTCCCACCTGTGTTCCGATTCAATCTGCAAGATAAACACAAATTTGCGTAGAATCCGAACTCTTCGAGAATAATCATAAGATGTAATTTAGCAACAAAGAACGAAATAAATGCAACCTATCTAAGCTAAAAATGCCTATAATGCCTATCTAAGATATGCATTATCAAATTCCCCCACACTTAACCTTTGCTTGTCCTCAAGCAATGATAGAATGAACATGCATCAATGTATCCCACAGGAAATCCCTTCAAGTTTCAACTTCATCAAAAGCAACATCATAGCAGGTGGAAACATAAACCAAACAAACAAACGTCATAGCATGTATTTTAGTGATCAAAGCTTAGAAGTAGACATTATCCAACCTCACCAGATACGTGGTTTCCACTCATGTGTTTAGGCTTTCAGATACAACTCTCAACTCAAACCAATCATGCACTAAGCTCATAGATATTGATTACCATATCACCAATTCTCTACCGAAATGTCATTACTTGCGGGACACAATAAAGAAAATAAAATGCAACAATTTTTTTTCTCTTTTTTTTTTCTTTTCTTTTCTCTTTTTTTTTCTTTTTCTTGTCTTGGTGCATTCCTTACGCGAAGCGCAAACATGGGTGTCATGAATAGCCCCGGTCTATCAACACCTCAACCTTCTAATATGAAGTCCACTTGAACATCTTTTGACGCAAGTTGCAAACATGGGTGTCATGAATGAACCTGGTTACTCAATGATCAAGCTTTCTTTCCTAGTGGATAGTTTTCAACACCTTTCTGCGCGAATCATACCCATGGGTGTCATGCGTAGACCCGGTTACTAAGTGCATCAACCATTGCCACCTTATTCACTAAATATTCACAGATTCAACAAAAGACTCAAAATATAAACATAAACTCCGCAAGCAATCAAACATGTGCATCGGTCTCTAAAAATAGATACTGCAGTCAATGCCAAGAGGTAGCAACACTAGGCGAGTAATTCACACAATTGAGCAAACTAATTCAAATAAGGCCAAACATTCTCACAGGGTCATGTTTTAGGACTTCAATCATACTTTAGCTTCAATCATACATGCTCAATTATATTTGCTAGCTCATGTTCCACAAAAATCATATACAGACAATAATCAAAACATCCAGAACTCCATGGGATTTTGATGAATCATGCTTGAAATTTAAAATAGAGGACAAACTAAGCCAGTTGGGTATTTGAATAACACATATGTATGCAATGCATGCTCTATTTTTTGGATTTTTGAATTTTTTTTTTTGAAAATGCAGCAAAATAAATAAATAATTTTCCAAAAATTAAACTTAACAGAAATTAAATAAACTAATTATTACAGAACTTAACATGTTGTGCAGAAATTAAACATGGTCCTATAAATTGCAGAATTGACATAATATACATATAAATCTCCTCCCCCACACTTAAAACTTTCAGTGTCCTCACTGAAACAGTACAGACAACCAAAATAAACATAAACATTCAGAGGGAAGGAGGTAAGACTAACCACTCACTGCGGCGGCGGTTGGTATGGCGGCGACTGGTACGGCGGAATATGAGGGTATTGCTGGCGGAAGTAGTAAGTCTGCTCTCTCCGCATCTCCTCCAAATTGTAGATCGTCTCCCTCCGCATCGCTTCCACGTTGTAGTCCGTCTCCCGCACAGTGCGACCGATGTCATTGAGGGTGAACTCAAAGGAATCCTGGCGTAAGGACATACGGTGTAACTCAGTGCACATATGGTCCCGCCAGGGGTCGTCCTCAGCAGAAGAGAAGCGAGGTCCCGCAGAAGATCCAACGGCCTGCTGTGCATCCCCCATATGGTAATCTGTTTGTGCAGGGGCATCATCCTCATACTCGTCCTCATCATCCTCATTGTCCACATTCAGCTCAGGTGCTATGTAGAGGGAATCGTTGGTAGGCCCATAAGGTAAGGCCATAGGCAAGGTCAGGCGGTGGTCTCCATTCTTCCCCGCCTTCCAAATGACACCCGGCCCATCAGGTACCTCAATCAAAGATGACCGCCTGAGCTGATCGATTGTATAGGTGTACCCACCGGGCATGGGTGCACCACAATGTTCCGGATGTAGAAGTTGGTGGGCGATCAGGCTGATCATTCCACCCAAACCAATCCTCCCCTTCTTCTTTTTCGTCTGAATTTTCAGGCAGTTGTCGATAAAGATCTCAACCCAGTCCGGCGTACCACGGGACTGGGGAGCTAGGCTCCAAAGCCAGGGCAGGTTGTTAGCGGGCACCTTGTTCACGTCGCCCTGGCCGCTGAAAGACATGGCTAGGACTTTGTGAATCAGATGTAGACATGGATGGACAAATTTGTAGTTGTATTCTCCTTGATGTCCATCAAATCTGGTACCAGTAGCTTTGTACCAGACATCATGGCGTTCCTGTTCTGACGCCAAGTACAGCCATTCTGGTGAGGGTGCCCGAGTAACTCCAAAAGCTTGCCTGAGCTGGTCGTGCGAGCAGGTGTAGACTTGGTCTAGCAAGTTAAATCGAACCCTTGAGGCGTCCACACATGCAAATGTGACCAGAAATTCTGCTGCCAACTCTGGATATGTAGGGGCGTTGCACTCTATGAATGCCCCTAACCCGGCATGGGTGAGCATTCGCCGGGTGACATCCATCATACCAAGTGTGTGAAGTGTAGACACATCAAAGAACTTTGTTTGGATGAATCTCTTAAGTTCAAAGCTCTCGAATGCTTTCTTCTGTTCTTTGGATAGTTTCTTCAATCGGCGCACCATTGTTATCAAATCTGGAATTCAACAACAAATTGTCAATACAACTCAAGCCAAACAACAAAAATACCCAAAAAAACATACCTCAAGGAGTTTATTAACCTCAAATCAAAACCCCAACACAAATATCTTTCAATTAAGCTTACCCAAAAAAACCAAATTCATCAATCATCCACCCAACACAAGCATACCTCAAGTAACATATTAGCCTCAAATCAAAGCCCCAACACAAATATATTTCAATTAAACTTACCCAAAAAGCCAAATCCTTCAATCATCCACCCAAACTCAAGAATACTTAACAAATATCAACAATCACACCCCAAATTTACTCAATTTACCACTTTCAAACCAAAGATCCAACTTCAAACCTCACAACCCAAAAATCAGCCCTATATATATACCAAATCAGCCCCCTTAAAGAACAAAATAGATATCCCGCACAAATTTCAATCCTTAAGCAATGAATAAGCAACTCAATATCAAATCTCAACCTAGTTCTGAATATAGCAAATAAAATCTGAAATTGAGAGAGAATAGGGGAGAAACATACCAGGAGAGTTGTAAAAGAGGGTTTGAAACTTAAAATAGCAAATTAGGGGCTGATTGTTGGTAGATCTGGTGCACAAGAGCGGCGGCGAGCAGCGGCGGCGGGCAGGCGGCGGTTGCTGCAGGGGTTCGGCGATACAGAACTGGCTTCGGCCGGGCTTGGTGGTGCTCGTGTGGGGTAGGGGAGGTCGGGATCTTGGCTGAGAATGAGGTGGAAGGGAGATTTGGGGGGTGGTTATGGTGAGTTTGAAGTTTGAAGAGAGAGAGAGGACAATATTGGGGATTTGGTGGAGGTTGAAGGAGGAGAGGGTAATGGGGGCTAGGTTTGAAGAAGGAAGATGCGTGACTAGGTATGTAATATGTTATTTCCTCTTTTCTTTTTTTCTTTTTTTTTTTATTTTTTTTTATTTTTTTTATTTTTTTTTATTTTTTTTTTATTCACGGGCCTGAGAGGCGGCGGCCGCCGCATGGGTGCAGCGGCCGCTGCCAGTGCTGGGTGAAATTTCTGGGGCCTGAGAGGCGACAGCCGCCGCATGGGTGCAACGGCCGCTGCCAGTGCTGGGTGAAGTCCTCGACGTTATTATTATTATTATTATTATTATTTTTTAATTACTACCTATGTCAACTAATCCTAAAGAAGTTAACTAATGAAACTACCTAAGAAGTAATGAAGATGAAAAGGAAAGGAGAACTTACCTCGGGTTGCCTCCCAAGCAGCGCCTTTGTTTCAAGTCGGTGGCTCGACGTGATGGCCCTTGAGTGGCCTAGTCGGTTGGTTCAGCAAGCACCAACTCCTCCTCTTCACTATGTGGAATGTTTTCAAAGTATGGCTTAACCCTATGACCATTGACCTTGAAGAGCTCATTAGACTTGGGATCATAGAGTTCAATTGCTCCGTGAGAGAAAATCCTTGAGATGGTGTAGGGTGCTTCCCACCTTGATCTAAGCTTTCCAGGGAAGAGTTTCAGGCGTGATTTGTATAGAAGAACCTTGTCTCCTATTGTTAGTTCTTTCCGCAGGATGTGTTTGTCATGCCAAGCCTTGGTCTTCTCCTTGTAGATCATTGCATTATCATAAGCATCCAGACGCAATTCCTCCAGCTCTTGCAATTGAAGCTTTCTGAATTCACCCACTTCATCCAACCTCATATTGCAATTCTTGACAGCCCAATACGCCTTATGCTGAAGCTCCACAGGGAGATGACATGCCTTTCCAAAGACAATTCGATAAGGAGACATACCAATGGGAGTTTTATAGGCTGTCCGATAAGCCCAAAGAGCGTCATTCAGTCGTAGACTCCAGTCCTTCCTGTTAGGTGCCACTGTCTTCTCCAGAATGGTCTTTATCTCTCTATTTGATATCTCCGCTTGACCATTGGTCTGAGGATGATAAGCAGTTGACACTCTCTGTGTGACATGGTATTTCTTTAACAAGGCAGTGATCGTCCTGTTGCAGAAATGTGTCCCTCTGTCGCTAATTATAGCCTTAGGCACCCCAAATCTTGCAAAAATGGTGTCTTTCAGGAATTCTGCATACTTTAGAATCATCAGTTCTGGTGGCCTTTGCCTCCACCCACTTGGAGACATAGTCCACCGCAAGAAAAATATATATATTCCCAAAAGAACTAGGGAAGGGACCCATAAAATCGATACCCCAAACATCAAAAATTTCACAAAATATGACAGTTCATTGTGGCATTTCATTTCTTGCCGATATGTTCCCAATCCTTTGGCATCTATCGCATGATTTACAGAAGGCATTAGCGTCCCTAAATAAGTGAGGCCAAAAGAAACCTGCTTCTAAAACTTTCCTAGTAGTCTTTTGGGGACCAAAGTGGCCTCCACATTCATGAGCATGACAAAAAGTAAGGACAGATTGTACCTCATTGTCTGGCAGACACCTCCTAATTACCTGATCAGCACAATGTTTCCAAAGGTAGGGGTCATCCCAAACATAGAAGCGAGAGTCTTGTCAAATCTTGTCCTTCTGAGCTTTGGTGAATCTTGGTGGAAATTCTCCCGTGACCAAGAAATTCACCATATTGGCAAACCAAGGACGAGGAGTATGGACATTCATCAACAACTCAGGAATATCAGAACTTACCTCATTAGAGATGAGTAAGGCTGCAACATCCTCCATTCCTGTTTTGTCCTGCAGCAGTGAAGAGATGGTGTGAGTTATATAGAATAATGTATCATCAGGGAACTCACCGTGGATGGGTCTTTGATCTTCCGGCTTGTCCTCTCCTTGGATAAGTCTGGTGAGGTGGTCCGCTACTAAGTTTTCTGCACCTTTCTTATCTTTGATTTCAATGTCAAATTCACTTAAAAGTAGAATCCAACGAATCAATCTAGGTTTTGCTTCTCTTTTAGTCAATAAATAGCGAAGAGCAGCGTGATCAGTGAAGACAATTATCTTCGCTCCTAGGAGATAGGAGCGGAACTTCTCCAGTGCAAAGACCACAACCAGGAGCTCCTTCTCAGTGGTCGAGTAATTCCGTTGCGCTTCATTCAGCGTCATGGAGGCATAGTAGATGACATGAGAGCTCCTACCCTCCTTTTGTCCCAACACAGCACCCACAGCATAATCGCTAGCATCACACATAATCTCAAATGGTTGAGACCATATGGGTGCTTGAATAATAGGAGCGCTAGTCAAACGAACTTTAAGCTCATCAAAAGCCGCTCTACACCTGTCATCAAACTCAAAAGCTACTTCCTTTTTCAGTAATTGACAAAGTGGTGCAAAAATTTTAGAAAAGTCCTTAATAAACCTGCGATAGAACCCTGCATGGCCTAAAAAGGAGCGAATTTCGTGGACATTGGTGGGGTAAGGTAGAGACTGAATGACATCAATCTTAGCCTTGTCCACCTCAAGACCCTTGCTAGACACAATGTGACCCAAAACAATTCCTTGCTCAACCATAAATTGACACTTTTCTGAATTAAGAACTAAATTGGTGTCTACACATCGCCTAAGCACAAGTGACAAATGATGCAAGCAAGTATCAAAATCATCTCCATGCACAGTGAAGTCATCCATAAATACTTCTATAAAGCACTCTACATACTCAGAAAATATGCTTACCATACACCGTTGGAAAGTCCCAGGTGCGTTACATAACCCAAAAGGCATTCTGCGATATGCAAAAGTACCAAAGGGGCATGTAAATGTCGTTTTTTCTTGATCCTCCGGTGCTATTGGTACCTGAAAGTATCCTGAGTAGCCATCTAAGAAGCAATAAAAGGAACGACCGGCAAGGCGCTCAAGCATTTGATAAATAAAGGGAAGGGGGAAATGGTCCTTGCGAGTAACTGCATTCAATTTACGATAATCAATACAGACTCTCCATCCAGTTTGTACCCTGCTAGGGACCAATTCACCATCCTGATTTTCGACAACTGTAATACCTCCTTTCTTAGGGACAACCTGAGTAGGACTTACCCATTTGCTGTCAGAGATGGGGAAAATCATACCTGCTTGTAGGAGTTTCAGCACCTCCTTCTTGACTACGTCCATCATCGGTGGGTTGAGTCACCGCTGAGGTTGTCTAGATGGCCTGGCATCATCCTCTAGTAGTATCCTATGCATGCAGAGGGTGGGACCGATGCCCTTAATGTCCGCTATCGTCCATCCTAATGCCTCCTTGTTCTCCTTTAGAACAGTCACCAATCGCTCCTCCTGTCCAAAAGTTAGTTTGTTGGAAATAATGACAGGCAGAGTATTATTTTCACCTAGAAAAGCATATTTAAGGTGAGTAGGAAGTTGTTTCAATTCAACGTCAGGCGCTTGGATAATAGATGGAAGAAGCTTTTCAGTAGGAATGGTCAGCTCGATGCGGTCTCCCCTTGGTGGCACATAGGTGGGAGATCGATGGTCTAAAGCTACTATAGCCTCCTGCAAATCAGATGACAATACATAATCTCTAGCAATTTCATCAATAGGAGCATGTAAAGCAACTTCCATCTCATCAACACACTCCAAATCAAAGCAATCATGTGCCATAGTGTCAATAACATCCACAAAGCACAGAGAAGGATCATCAGATGGGAATTTCATGGAATCATAAATATTATATTCAACTCTTTGACCATCAAATTCCATAGTAAGAGATCCTGAATAGACATCTATCTTGGTCCTAGCAGTTTTCAGAAAAGGTCTGCCCAACAGAATAAGGCCTTCATTGTTACCAGGACCCATGTCAATCACAAAGAAATCAGCGGGGAATATTAAATTGTCAACCATAACCAAGACATCGTCAACAATCCCTTTCGGGTTGATAGTAGATCGATCAGCAAGTTGAATCACTACCCGAGTATCATTCAGAGGTCCCAATCCCAAAGCATGATAAACATTAGAAGGCAAAACATTAATAGACGCTCCTAAATCTAACATGGCTTCGTTAAATTTAGTATCACCAATCACACATGTAATAGCAAACATACCAGGGTCACTACACTTCTCAGGCATACGCTTTTGAAATACAGCAGTGACATGTTCGCTTACCTTCACCTTTTGCTTACCTTTTAGCTTCTGGTTCCGCTTGATAGTGTATAGCTCCTTCAAAAATTTAGCATATCTAGGAATGCTTTTGATCAAATTAAGCAAAGTAATGTTTACCTTACACTTACTGAATGTCTCGAAGATCTCCTTGTCGTTCTCATACCTTCGTGTATCCTGCAAAGCTTCCGGAAAGGACGGAGTCGGCTTCGGAACCTCCATAGGGAGGAGGAAGAAGGGGGAGAAGAAGAAGAAGGAGGAGGAGGAGGAGGGAGATAAGAGGAAAGAGGGGAGGAAGAGTTACCTGGAACGGATGACGCAGCGGGCTCGCAGGCGGCAGGCGCTGCATGGTGCGGCGGCCGCTGCATGGGCCCCTGGCAGCGGGCGCTGCATGGTGCGGCGGCCGCTGCATGGGCCCCTGGCAGCGGCCGCTGCATGGTTGCGGCGGCCGCCGCACGGTAGTTTTCCCGTCTTCTTCTTCTATTATCTCGATCTCTTCGTCCATTATCTCCTCATCCTCCTTTTGACTCGTGACAACCAGTTCCTTGCCACTCCTAAGCGTTACAGCACTGACATTCTCCTTCGTTGGATTCGTTGGATTTTCGATGGTCTGTGATGGAAGCTTTCCTGAACTATTTGCCTCCTTAGCACTTATGATTTGAATGAGCTGACTCATTTGATTCTCAAGATTTGTCAACCGCTCTGACTGTTGTTTATCATTCTTCAAGACCAATCGTGACAGTTTTTGTAGTGGATCCTCATTGTCCTCATTTGATTGCCGCTGACCTCCCTGTCGAGGTTCATATTGTTGTTGAGGCCTTGCCTGTTGCCCCCCTTGCTGATTAAAAGAGGTTTGGTAGTTCCCATAGCCCTGCTGATAGCCTCTGTTATAGTTGTTGTTATTGAAATACTCAGGATTTCCAAAATTGACTTGCCTAGGCCTTTGTTGAGAGAAATTCCCGATGGCATTCAAGTCTACATTAGGATCTTGCAGGAGCGGGCACATGTCCATAGGGTGAGTATATTGATTGCAAAGGCCACATGCCTTCAACTGCTGAGGGGTTCTATCGGCAACCAACTGTTTGATCATCTCCTTCACTTCTGTCATATCCGTTTGAAGTGCAGCTACAGGGGCATCAACAGCGAGTACACCCCTAGCATGAGGGCTCTTATTGAACTGCCTGGAGCCCTCAGATAGCTCCTTAAACACGTCCCAAGCTGTGGCAGGTGTCTTGTTCAGCATGTTTCCTCCACAAGCAGAATTCACTGTTTTGCGCTCTATATCAGTCAACCCATTAAAGAGAAAGAGAACCAGATCCTTTTGAGAGTACCCATGGCATGGGCAGCTGGCGCAGAGTTTCTTGAAGCGCTCAAAGTACTCATGTATAGACTCCGTCGCGTACTGCTCAATGCTGCTGATTGTCCTTTTCAAAGCATTGAGCTTTGTTGCAGGGAAGTACATCTCTAGGAAGATTCTCTTCATCTCAGCCCAAGTAGAAATAGAGTCAGGTGGTAGATAGAAGAACCATTCATTTGCCTCATCCTTCAAAGAGAAAGGAAAAGCTCTCAGCTTGATTTGCTCTTCAGTTACGTTCTCTTGTTTCATCCCAACAACCACCCTATGGAATTCAGACAGATGCTTGTGGGGATCCTCCCCACTCAACCCATGGAATTTGGGTAGAAGATGAACTACCCCAGACTTCAGCTCAAAGTTAACTCCTGCTGCAAGCGTAGGGAACTGGATCGCCAAGGGTTGTTGTGCCAGATCAGGAGCAGAAAGATCCTTAAGAGTGTGGTTTGCGTCGTTAGCCATCTCTGTTGTAGGTTCTTCTTGATCAAAAGGGAGTTCGCGAAAGCGATCACGAGCTTCTCGCCTTAGAGCGGCAAGGGTCCTTTCAATCTTTGAATCTAACGGCAACAAAGAAGAATTAGTAGCACGGGTATGGACCATATAAGACGGTCCACACCAAGATCAATACTAAAAACACACAAGAATTAAATAAAAGTCCCCGGCAACGGCGCCAAATTTGACGGAGGTAAAACCTATCGTTGAATACCGCAAAAGAAAACTCAAACCTATAGCAAGTGTAGACGTTAAGCAAGAGGTCGATCTACAGGGAAAATTATAACTCAAGTATGACATAAGTGTCAATCAAAGTAACCAAAGAGGGGGGTTTGAGTGTGAAAATTTCGCCTTTTATCAAAGCAAAGTAAAGAAAGCAAAGCAAACGAATTTGGTTTTTAGACAATTTGGAGAAGCAATTCTACCTACAATTTTCCACTTTATTGGATTGAAGCGATCCTTGTAACTTCGTCTCGTCCGATTAAGTTTCCTATGAATGCCCTTGTCCCGACCTAATATAGTTACTAGTCCAACCAGTCCTAGCAACCCTTATCAATCGAACAGTCCCTAAAGAAGGATTTAACCCAACTGATAGCTTTAAGTTCAGAGATTAGCCAAGGTATTTACAGTCCCTAAAAAAGGATTTAACAACACATTCAACTTCCTACTCATTCAATTAGTTCAACCAGCCCTAAAGAAACAAGTTTGCCACTTAGGTTAAGGTTCACAACCAGGAATCTACAAAACCTTAGCGATTGAATTGATCTAACAAGTTGGCCAGACAAGATAGAACAAAACAATAACAATCAAGCCCAAAGAAGTTGAAACATTCAAATATAGGAAACAAGGAATGAGAATTAGAAACTCACAATCAATCCGAATAAAGCTTCAAATTGCAGGCAGAATAGATGAGTTTAGTTCCTCATGGAAGACATCGCTCAAAATCGCTAAAGTGTCTAATGGTAGAATGAATAGAATAGAAGTAAGTGAAAAATAACTAAAAATGTCCTTAAATGTCATCCAAGGTTGGCCACAAGGATGTGGCGGCCGCTGCAAGGATGTGGCGGCCGCTGCATCAGTCAGGTTCCCTTCAGCTGCTGCGTTGGTCCTGGCGGCGGCCGCTGCATTAGTCATTTCCTTGCAGCTCGCTGCATCAGTGCTGGCGGCGGCCGCTGCATCTCTTTCAACGATTTTTCTCGTCTTCTCCGAGAGTAGCTCTAAGTGATTTGCTCTTTTCTTCTTTGCTTCTCTCCGATGTCTCTTATACTCCTCTTCGAGATACTGCATCTCCCACATGTGTTCCGATTCGATTTGCAAGATAAACACAAATTTGCGCAGAATCCGAACTCTTCGAGAATAATCATAAGATGCAATTTAGCAACAAAGAACGAAATAAATGCAACCTATCTAAGCTAAAAATGCCTATAATGCCTATCTAAGATATGCATTATCACTGACCATGCAGCACTTCGTTACCTTTTGACGAAGAAAGAGGCCAAACCAAGACTGATTAGATGGATCTTGCTTTTAAGCGAGTTTGACATCGAAATCAGGGACAAAAAGGGTGCTGAGAACCTAGTTGCTGACCATCTAAGTCGTATTGTGCAGGGGAAAAATGGACAAGAAGGCATAGTGGGGAGTTTTCCTGACGAAGAACTCTTTCAAGTCTTCCCAATCGCCAGCCGCCCCGCGGCCACCCTAAGCTGCCCCGCGGCCGAGTCTTGGGAGGAGGATTTCTCCGCAATCGCCGGCCGCCCCATCGCCACCCCTGGCCGCCCCGCGGCCCCTGCAGAATCCGAAATTGAACAATTTTTAAAGGTTAGTTCTCTTCCACGCCCTTTGTATGCTAACTTAGTTAACTTTTTAGTGTCGCAAGAGTTTCCACCCAACTTTTCAAAGGCTCAAAAGGACAAGATACGCCACGATGCTCGCTTCTACGTTTGGGATGACCCTTACCTATGGAAGCATTGCGCCGATCAAGTGATACGTCGGTGTATTCCCGACAATGAAGTACAATCTGTCCTTAATTTTTGTCATTTCCATGAATGTGGTGGACACTTTGGACCACAAAAGACAGCTAGAAAGGTACTTGGTGCAGGATTCTTTTGGCCACATATATTTCGTGATTTATATGCTTTTTGCAAATCCTGTGATCGCTTTCAGAGAGTTGGGAATCTTTCTAAGAGGAATGAGATGTCACAAACTCGCATGATATTTTGTGAGATTTTTTATGTTTGGGGCATCGACTTCATGGGACCATTCCCTAACTCCTTTGGAAACCTATATATTTTGCTTGCGGTGGACTACGTCTCCAAGTGGGTGGAGGCGAAGGCCACCAGAACTGATGATTCAAAAGTAGTTGCAGATTTTCTCAAGGAGCTATTCTCTAGATTTGGAGTTCCAAAAGCACTAATCAGTGATAAAGGGACCGATTTCTGCAACAAGACTGTGAGTGCGCTCTTAAAGAAATATCATGTGACTTAGAGGGTGTCTACTGCATACCAACCCCAGACCAATGGGCAAGCTGAGGTGTCTAATCGTGAGATAAAGACTATCTTGGAGAAGACTGTTGCCCCAAACAGGAAAGATTGGAGTGTTAGACTTGATGATGCTCTATGGGCTTATCGAACGGCTTACAAGACTCCCATTGGGATGTCTCCGTTTAGATTAGTCTATGGAAAGGCTTGCCATCTTCCTGTCGAGCTTGAACATAAAGCATAGTGGGCGGTGAAGGAGTGCAACATGCAGATTGATGAAGTTGGGGAGTTCAGGAAACTACAGCTGCAGGAGTTGGAAGAGTTGAGACTGGATGCCTATGATAACTCCGTAACCTATAAGGAGAAGACAAAGGCATGGCACGATAAACATATCTTGCGAAAGGACCTCAAAGTTGGGGAAAAGGTCCTTCTATTTCAATCGCGCCTACAACTCTTCCCAGGTAAGCTTCGTTCTAGATGGACAGGAACATATGTGATTACTAATGTCTTTTCTCATGGTGCAGTAGAGCTACTAAATGAGAGGAATGGAGACATCTTCAAGGTAAATGGTCATAGAGTTAAACCCTATTATGAGAGTTTTGTCAAACAGGACGGTGATGAGTTGGTTCTTACTGAACCAAGTGCTGAGGATCATTAGGGGGTCATAACGTCGAGCCAACGACGGTAACCAAAGGCGCTGCTTGGGAGGCAACCCAAGGTAATAGTTTAGGTATTATTTTCTTTTTGCATTACGTTTTTAGTTTATTTTTGGTTTTGTGGGGCATACTAACACTGCAGGGAGAAAGAACAAAGGAAAAGGTCGAAAAAGAAGTTGGCCGCCCCGCGGCTAGGTCACAGTGAAATCCCTTCGCGATGATCGCCAGTCGCCCCGTCGCCTGCCCTGGCCACCCCGCGGCCCAATTCGGATAGAAAATTTTAAAGGGGCCCGAGTGGGCCCCCACTTACCACACTAAATAAACCCTAACCACTCCTTTTTCTTTCCTCTTTCTCACATAGCCGCCCCCTCGCCATAAACTTCTTCTTCTTCCTCCTTCAAACTCCCTTTCCAAAACCTCCATTAAAACTCCTCCTCCGAGCTTCCTTCTTTCACCAAAATCATCCTTCTTTGCCATTATTCCCATCTCCCTTCTGCAAAAACTCCACCCCACCACCTCATTCTCCTAGATCTACACACAAACCCGCACTCCCAAGGTTTTTCAAGGAGGTTCTTTCGGATCCACGACGGAGTGAGAGAATTTGGGACGTCGGAGAGTCCAGATCCGGAAAATCACCGGCCGCCCTGTCGCCTATCGAGCCGCTCCGCGGCCATCCTCGTCGGCGGCCGCCTCGTCGCCCTTCTCGGCTGCCCCGCGGCCTCTGCAGTGTCTCACCATTTGTAAGTTTTTCTTCGCTTCCATTCTTTTGGGTCAATTTTTCTTAGCTCGGATTCACAATGTCTAGACCCCACGGCATGAGTAAGAGTCAGAAAGAGATGTGGACTGCTCTGAACACTAGAAACTTCTTTGTAACAAAATTCTTTCATGAGCCTACCTTAAGATTATTACAGATGGATGTATGCACTAGGCAATTATTAGAGCATGGGGGCCTAGGTGAGTTTTTAGGGATGAATGCTCCGACATATCCAAGCTTATGTAAAGAATTTTTAGCCACTTTGAGTGTGGGGCGTACATATATTGAGTTTCGATTGCTGGGGAGGGATCATCAACTATCGAAGGAGAGATTGACACAGATTTTTGGTATTACTGATGCGCCGACTGCTGGCTGGCTTGATGTGTGCAAGGGGGAGGGCCCTATGGCTTTTTGGATGGCATCTACTAGGGTGCCTTTTGAGGCCAAGAAGGGCCAGTATAATTCAAGAATTCGCCACCCTGCATTACGACTGATTCACAAGGTTTTGGCGAACACCTTCTTTGCACAAGCTGAGGTCAACAAGATCTCGCTTAAGGATATGTCATTTCTATGGTGTCTGACGCCAGAAAGTCCAGTAGTTCCAGGTTGGGTGGAACTATTTCTGATGAACTGCAAGGACATCCTGGACAAGCGCAACAAGGCGACCATTAGCTTTGGGGGTCTTATCACCCTCATAGCTCGAGCATGCATTGATGTGAGCGAAGTCCATGATGCTCAGCATGGCTCATTTCTGTATGATGAAGCCCAGCTGGGGAAAGCTGGCCACCTGGAGGGCAGGGCACCGATGTGGATCTGGAGGGCAGGCCATCAGGGGAGGATTCAGTTGAGATTGCCCCATCATCTCCCTTTTGACCCTACAGCAGTTGATTTTTATATGGGGGATGAGATGGATGAGGATGATGATGATGAGGAGGAGGAGGCCCCTGTTGCAGAGTAGGACGATGCTGAGGATGTTCCCAGAGTTCAGACGGATTTTGGGGGTAGTGGTGTTAGACCTTCTGGCACAATTGGAGGTGCTGGTCCAGATTACTACTCGCTGGAGCAGAAGATGGCTGATATGTATCTCCAGCAGAACACTATGTGGGAGCATCAGCAGATGATGTCGCATCGTCAGGACGCCATGTGGGAGCACCAGCAGAGGATGTCCCAGCGCCAGGACGTGATTTGGGACCATCAGCAGCAGCTATATGTGGAGATTGGCGACATTCATCGGGATGTACGTGGCTTGACTTCTCACCTGGAGGATATCTCTGAGGGCCAGGCAGCAATCAGACGGATGCAGGAGCAGATGTGGCAGAGGCAGGAGGACTTCTATCGATTCGCCTATCCACAGTTTCCACCATACCCGCCGCCGCCGCCACCTCAGCAGTGAGCATGTCAGTTGTTTCTTTTCTTTTCCCTTTTCTTTTTATTTTGATATTTTTGTTCTCTTTTCTGCTTTGAGGACAATGTCAGAACTAAGTGTGGGGGAGAAGACTTGCATATCACGTTTGTATTTTGGTTTGCACTGCATTTTAACTTTTAAGTTTGCATGTTTATTTCTATTGGTTGTATGCATATTTAGTTTCTACCATTATTTCTTATTCTAAAAAAAAATTAAAAAAATGAAAAAAAAAACAGTTTTAGTTCTTGCATTATTAGGAATAGGTCTTATTTCCCCATATGGATGTCGTTTGTCCTCCATTTTATCTATTGAGATTTATGCCCCATGATGTGCTTGGATTGTTGAAGCCTTTGATATATGTTTTCTATACTATTTGGTAGGCATGATTGATTAATGATTGAAGTTCTAGACATGACCTGGTGAGCTTATTTTGGCCTATTCAGGACTACACTTTATTGAGTCCTCTTGCTTATTGTGTGTACTCTCTTCAATTACTTCCTCTTTGGCTTGCATTTAGATATCTTTTTCAAGGCTACATATTATGATCTCTGCACATGACTTAAACATGATTGAGGCACCTTTATTAGCCCTATTTGACTCTATTCCCATCTTACATATTATCCTCTGCTTGAAGCCAGTTTGAGCCTAATTGCCTATTCTTTTGTAGCTCCACAAGATTTTTCCATAGCCAATGATAGCCTGACCCCATCTAGGAATTTAGGAATAGTTGGTGAATATCTATAGTGTGGTTGATGGTTTGTAGTGGTGGATTGTATGTTTCAGGTGTATTTATGAGATGTTTGATTCTTGCTAGCATATTTATTACTTGGGAACTAAGGAGGATAAAATTCACTTAGGGGCAAAAGTCAAGGAAAATCATTTGATATAGCATGAATGGAAAAAAAAAAGAAAAAAAAAAAGAGAAAAGAAAGAAAAAAAAAGAAGAAAAAAAGAATAAAAGAATGAGTTGAGTATGGTTTCTAAAGTTTTATGCTTGAGATTGGTGTTGTTTGGCATTATAGAGATATGGTATGAGAAGTTTATGAGTGGTTTTATGATTTGGTAGCTTCCTTAGTTCCCGGATTATGAGCACCACATGACCAAAATTGTTCCATACCTTATATGGTCTACCTTGGCCCCATTACAACCCAATTGAAAGACCTCATGATTTTTGTTGTGTGTAGAGTCACCAGCGGTGGAGAATTAGAACACTGGTGCAAGACTATTGTAGCTAAGTTTTTGAAGATTGAGTTTTGAGCGTAAACATTTAAACCCAAACACTTGAGCGAGAGTGAAACACATCTCCTTTGTGAGGTCTAGAATGGATATGGTTGCCTGATTTCGTTGATTATTCCAATTATGTGCTATGATGTTGTTAATCTATTGTGTTTGCTAGTTTTTCATGAACTTAAAGAATATTGAGGTGTGGATACATGAATTGCTATTCTGTGGGGCTGCAGAGTTGAGTTTTCTATTGCTTGAGGACAAGCAAAGGTTCAAGTGTGGGGGAATTTGATAGAGCATATTTAGTATTGCATAATAGATTGCATTTAGCATAGTTTAGTTGTGAATATTGCATTTATTTAGTTGAATTTACATAATTACTTGTTGAGTTAGAAGAGGCGGAATCTACATGATTTTATGGTTTATTTCAGGTATAGTAGATTGAAGGTGGAATGAATCGGAAAAGAGCGAAAATAATCTAAGGGAAATGCATAGGAGCTGTTGGAGTAACAGAAGGAGAGTTCGGAAGAATCGCAGGCCGCCCCGCAGGATCGCTGGCCGCCCCGCGGCTCGAAGACGGAAACGGAAGACTTCGCTGATCGCTGGCCGCCCCGCGGCCTGGCCTGGCCGCCCCGCAGCCCGTGCAGAAACTGAACATCAAGTCCGGATTTTACTTAGGGTTTTTTTGTTAAGTTATTCGGCCAACTTTCTAAAGACTATTTAAGGCTTTTCTACTTATTATTTTCATTCACCTTATGCACTTTATTCCATTGTTGAGAGCGCCGTTGAGCATGAGCAACTAAACTCTCAAGGTTTCGCCTACAGTTTGTATCTTTGATTGTTGAATTGTGAGTTTCTTAATCTAGTTCTTATTCCTATTCCAATGTTTTGACTTCTTTGTGCTTAATTGCTTGAATGTGTTTTCTTCTCTCTGGCCTGATCAACTAGTTATAGTAGATTCATTCAATTGCTAGGGTTTTGCATATTCCTCGTAGCGAACCTTAACCCATGTGGCAACCATATCCCTTTAGGACTCGTAGGACTAATTGGATGTGTAGGAAGTTGAATACATGTTGAATATCGACTCGTAGCTTGATATTATGTGTACCTTGGTTAATTCATAATCTTAATGCTATCTCTAGGTTGAATCTTAACCGTGTTAGGGTTATTTAGAGATAAGGGTTGCTAGGATTCGTAGGACTAGTAATTTACCAAACAAGGACATTGATAGGAAAAGACAAGAACTAGAGGCTGAAACAAGGATCGAATTCATCAATCGAAGTGATAAATTGTAGGTGAACCTATTTCTCTCCACTGCATTCTACAATCTATTTACTTTGTTTGCTTACTTCCGCTTTGATAAAAGGCGGACCTTTTACACACCAAAAACCCCCATATTCTCTGTTAGCGATTAGAATTATACTTGAATTGAATAGATTTCCCTGTGGATCGATCTCTTGCTTACACACTATACTAGTTGTGAGTTTGAGTATTCTTTGGCAAGAACAACGACAGGTTTTCCTCTTGTCATCGTGCGTCCACCTCCTTGTTTTGCTCGGCTACTTCCTTGTGTTCTTTCTCCAATGCTTCGTTAGCCAGGTCATGGAAAAGCTCCCACATTTCCGACAATCCGGGGTTGCACAAACCATCGTCATCCATTTCATCGATAAGTTCTCGCATTTCAGGACTTACACCTTCATAAACACAAAGAACCATATCTCACTCACTATCATAGATACCCTGTGATTTACGCTCGTTCACTAATTCTTGCACTCTTTTGAAGTAATGGTGAAAATATTCTCCCTGATTTTGATACAACCTCAACATTTTTTTTAATTTTTTCGAAAGAAACAAATAAACAATATAAAGAAATATAAACACAAAACGATGGAAATATAAACAAAAATCAATAAACAAAACAAAGAAATAAACTTGCTTCCCCGGAAACGGTGCCACTTTTGACGGAAGGGAAACGTCGTTAGATTTCACCTCGCCAAAAAAATAACTCTAACTAACAAACTAACTAGCAACCTAGTATATCGGATAAGTAAGGGGTCGAACCCACAGAGAAACAAGTACCTGAATGCAATGTGTATTTGCCAATTATGATAACGAAGATGGAATAGGAATATGAATGAAGATAGATAATGCAAATAAACTAAGATAAATATGTGAATAGGAACAAAGAGACGATAAAAGATAAGAGTATAATTTTGCATACAATTCGCAACATTAGTTAGGTCATTGATCCTTGACTCTATCCTACCTTTTATTATTTGATTCATCGAAACTTGGATCACTCCAAAGCTTTAGCAATTAAACAATATCAATAACATAAGCAACCAAAGATAGAGGTGCAACTCCCTAACCCTAATCAATACAATTGATAGAGCGTAATTGTCAATATCCCTTACACACCCAATCAATGCTTTCACGGGATCGATTGATTATGTTTGTCACTTATTCAATCAAATCGCAAGAAGTAATCAAATTTAGCAAGAGAGCAAAGTTCGTCAAGGTAGCTAATCAAGAGGGAATACATGCAATCAATCAATTGAAGAACAAAGATATTGAATCAATCAAACATAGAATAGATAGAAATCAAGTCTCACAAATCATCTAACCAAGTCTTGAATCATAGATGAACCACAAGAATTCTAGGCAAGCATAACGTACCTTAAATCCCTAAACTTAAATCCTCTCATTGTAATGAGCTTATGGGGAATAGAATGGATGAATTGAATGATCAAAACCTACTGAGATATGTCTAATATAAAGCCAAGGATGTCGGCCAAAAACCCTAGATAGGATAGATAAGAGTTCCCATAAAGATATACTTGGGCCGCGTATCACAAATCCGGATCTGACGAGCACAGCGGGCGCCGTCCGTACGGATTGACAACATCGACAGACTAAACTTGTAACGCACTTTCTGGAGTCACCCTTCGACCGATTAACGCATATGAATATGCGTTGGAAAGCTCTTTCCAAGCACTACGATTCTCATGAAGACCTCAAAAGCTAATTCCAACTTCTCAGAACCTTAAAGATGAGAATTCTCCATGTTCTCTATTTCTGCTATTGTTCCTTAGCTCTTCTTTGTCCATTTGCTCCATGCTTTCTGCACCTTTCACGGCCGAATCTTATAACCTACAAATAAACACTAAAAATCGTAGATTCCGAACTTCGAATACCAAATGACCAAGAATATGAATAAGTTTGTTAAACATGCAATATGAATACTTAATGCACCTAAGAACACCTATAAATGACCATATGAAATATGCATTATCAAACTCCCCCACACTTAAGCTTCGCTAGTCCTCTAGCGAACATAGAGTAGAGCAAAAAGATAGAGACTTCTTCATGTCTAAACAAATTTTTTTTATTTATCATAACAACTGCAAATTAAACATGAAAGAAGCAAACAAATTGTCATAACTCCAACTCCCCCACACTTAAGCATTTGCTTGTCCTCAAGCAATGAAAAACATAGCAATAACCAAACATCCCACAAACATATTCATCATGCATTCGTCTCATCAAAAGTAACATCAAATTTAAATGAACTCAAGATCAAGTGAATAAACATCGTAGCATGTATTTAGCGATCAAAGCGTAGAGTAGAAATCATCAAACTTTACCAGGAATATATGTTTCACTCATGCTCTCATGTGTTTAGGCTTTAAAGTACAACTCTCAAATCAATCCAAAATGTAACTAAGCTGGTAGAAATTGACAACAATATCACCAAATCTCCACCGAAATGTCATTACTTGTGGAAAAACAATAAAAATAAGCAATTTGGCTCTAGATTTCCCTCCTTTCTCTCTTTTTCTTTTTTTTTCTTTTCTTTGGCTCTTTTTTTTCTTCTTTTTATTTCTTTCTCTTTTTTTTCTCATTTTCTTGTTTTGCTTTCTTTCCGCCATGGTGTATTCCTTACGCGAATCGCAAACATGGGTGTCATGAATGTCCCCAGTCTATCAACACCTCAACATACTTGAATAAAGTCCACTTGAACATCTTTTGACGCGAGTTCCAACCATGGGTGTCATGAATGAACCTGGTTACTTAATTATCAAGGTTCCTTCCTTAGTGGGTAGCTTTTGACACCGTTTTGCGTGAATCATACCCATGGGTGTCATGCGTAGATCCGGTTACTAAGGGTCTCAACCATTGCCACATTATTTCACACTAAACTCTCAATAAGCAACTAAAGCCAAATATAAACATAAAAGCATAAATTTCTGCAAGCAACAAACATGTGAGTCGGTCTTGACAATAGATAATGAAGTCAATATCAAGAGGTAGAAACATAAGGAGAGTAAATCACACATACAAGCAAAAGGAATTATATGATTCGAATAAGGCTAAAACAATCTCACAAGGGTCATGTTTTGACGGATTTCAATCATACTCAAACTCAATTATACATGCTCAATTGCATCACCAAATCATGCTTCATAAGAAAAACATTTTAAAGCGATAAGGCTAAACAATCCAAACATGCTATGGAATTTATATGATCATGCTCAAATATAGAGTAGAGGAAAAACATTGCAAGATGGATAGTTGAATAACACATATTTATGCAATGCATGATATTTTTGGATTTTTGACATTTTTCTTTTTTTTTTCTAATGCAATAAGATAATGGAAAAGTAAACATGAATTTATGAATATATGACAATGCAAACAAAACTATAGAACATAAACATGAATGCAAACAATAGAACATAAACATGAATGAATGAATCTAAGAATGCAACTCTCTCCCCCCCCCCCCCCCCTAATCCCACTTAAACTTTTCATCATCCTTAAATGAAAATCAAATAAATACAACAAAATTTAAGATAATCACAAGCGAGGGAAAAGGGAACCTACTTGATCATGGTAGTGGTGGTTTCCATTGTCGGACAAACAAGCTTTGGAACACTAAGGGTGGCGGCGGGCAGCGGTCAGAGGGCGGCAGGTGCCGTAAGAACCGTGAATCCGAGTTCAAACGTCAATGATCCGACATCCAAACTCCTTCCGATTTGCTATTTGAAGATTAGGACTTGGTTTCAAAGTCTTTCTTTGATGATAGGGATGATGATGGTGTAAAAAGAATCGAATTTGATGGATGAAGGGTAGTGATAAATGTGAATGATGGATGGGAAAAGAAAGGCTTTTGATTGAAACACAAGGCTTAGGTTTTGGAATTTCGATTCAAGTTGGAAATTGGGGTTCTTGTATTTACTTGGAGACAAAGGCTTTGAATGACCAAAATTAGGGAATTTGGATATATGGTTAATTGGAAAGGGAAATGATCATCTATCAAAAAGAAAAAGAAATATTAGAAATATAGACATAATAAATGAAATATAAAATAGAAAGAAACATATATAGATCCCCATGTGTGCATTCATGAGATTCCATTTCAATAGGCATTGGGATTTTCACTTCACTGGGTGATGGGTAAGAAGAAGTAATGGATAATGAAACAGAAGGTATGATAGATGATGGAGAAGAAGGCACAATGGGTGATGGAGAGGAAGACATAATGGATGGTGAAGGAGAGGGCATAAAAGATAATGGAGAAGAAGCCGTAATAGATGAAACATCACGCATCGACTCATGAGACTCCGTTTCAAGAAGCACTAGATCCTCTTCTTCATTGCATTCATCGTCAGCGAATAGACGCGTCTCCCATGATTCCTTAAATCTTTTTCATTGTTCCTCCCATTCTTGCTTAGTTAGCCTTTCGTATGGCAGAGGTTCTGAGAGGGACTACAGGCCCTGGTCCTTAGTGGCGGCAGGCGTCGGTTGTGTAGCGGCGGACGCCGTCCTATGTCGTGCGTCCTCCTCCTTGTTTTGCTCAGCTACTTCCTTGTGTTCTTTCTCCAATGCTTCGTTAGCCAGGTCATGGAAAAGATCCCACATTTCCGACAATCCGGGGTTGCACAAACCATCGTCATCCATTTCATCGATAAGTTCTCGCATTTCAGGACTTACACCTTCATAAACACAAAGAACCATATCTCACTCATTATCATAGATACCCCGTGATTTACGCTCGTTCACCAATTCTTGCACTCTTTTGAAGTAATGGTGAAAATATTCTCACTGATTTTGATACAACCTCAACATTTTTTTAATTTTTTCGAAAGAAAAAAATAAACAATATAAAGAAATATAAACACAAAACGATGGAAATATAAACAAAAATCAATAAACAAAACAAAAAAATAAACTTGCTTCCCCGGAAACGGTGCCACTTTTGACGGAAGGGAAACGTCGTTAGATTTCACCTCGCCAAAAAAATAACCCAAACTAACAAACTAACTAGCAACCTAGTATATCGGATAAGTAAGCGGTCGAAACCACAAAGAAACAAGTAGCTCAATGCAATGTGTATTTACCAATTATGATAACAAAGATGGAATAGGAATATGAATGAAGATAGATAATGCAAATAAACTAAGATAAATATGTGAATAGGAACAAAGAGACGATAAAAGATAAGAGTATAGTTTGCATACAATTCGCAACATTAGTTAGGTCATTGATCATTGACTCTATCCTACCTTTTATTATTTGATTCATTGAAACTTGGATCACTCCAAACCTTTAGCAATTAAACAATATCAATAACATAAGCAACCAAAGATAGAGGTGCAACTCCCTAACCCTAATCGATGCAATTGATAGAGCGTGATTGTCAATATCCCCTACACACCCAATCAATGCTTTCACGGGATCGATTGATTATGTTTGTCACTTATTCAATCAAATCGCAAGAAGTAATCAAATTTAGCAAGAGAGCAAAGTTCGTCAAGGTAGCTAATCAAGAGGGAATACATGCAATCAATCAATTGAAGAACAAAGATATTGAATCAATCAAACATAGAATAGATAGAAATCAAGTCTCACAAATCATCTAACCAAGTCTTGAATCATAGCAGAACTACAAGAATTCTAGGCAAGCATAACGTACCTTAAATCCCTAAACTTAAATCCTCTCATTGTAATGAGCTTATGGGGAATAGAATGGATGAATTGAATGATCAAAACCTACTGAGATATGTCTAATACAAAGCCAAGGATGTCGGCCAAAAACAAGATAGGATAGATAAGATTTCCCATAAAGATATACTTGGGCCACGTATCACAAATCCGGATCTGACGAGCACGGCGGGCGCCGTCCGTACGGATTGACAACATCGACAGACTGAACTTGTAACGCACTTTCTGGAGTCACGCTTCGACCGACTAACGCATATGAATATGCGTTGGAAAGCTCTTTCCAAGCACTATGATTCTCATGAAGACCTCAGAAGCTAATTCCAAATTTTCAGAACCTTAAACATGGGAATTCTCCATGTTCTCCATTTCCGCTATTGCTCCTTAGCTCTTCTTTGTCCATTTGCTCCATGATTTTTCCACCTTTCCAGGACGGATCTTATAACCTACAAATAAACACTAAAAACTTTAGATTCCGAACATCGAATACCAAATGCCCAAGAATATGAATAAGCTTATTAAACATTCAATATGAATACTTAATGCACCTAAGAGCACCTATAAATGACCATATGAAATATGCATTATCACAAGAACACAAAAGACTAAAAGAAAAACTAAAACAAAAATGAATCATTGATAGAAATAAGGAAAAGCAAACTCTTTTCTTCCCCGGCAACGACGCCAAGAATTTGGTGCGGGGCGAACGTCGTTGGCAATTTCGCCCTTTTTCAAATAGTAATAATATCCTAACTCAAAACTGAAAAACCAATAGATTAGTAAATCGATGAATTGATAAACCAAACAACTACTAGTATACCGATGAAGTCCAGAGTCGAACCCACAGAGAAGAACGATTGCTATGCATTGTTTCTAACAATTATTCTGATGACAAAGGCAATGATTTGTAACAAATTGATGACAAAGTAAAGTAAAGAGAAATATGATTGCAAAGTGATTGATAATAAGATAGAGGAAATATTTCACCTGTAATTCTCTGACAATGGTTGAGGTTCATGGTCCTAGGATTGATTCATTAATTATTTATAAGCATATGTCGACTTGACTAAAATTGAAGGATCTGTAGGGATACAATCACCTTATTCAATATGACTAAATAATAGCATTAAACACTCAAGTTCTTAGACCAATTGACATATCGATTCAATGCAATTAAGACACAATTGGAACAACCCTAATCGGCATAATCAACATTTAACGACATAAATCAATCAAAATCATCCACTACAAAGACAAAGAAATATGACTACTTCAATACCTTTGTTTGCTATCAAGAAAACAACAACGAATTTATAGCTTAAATGCAATTTCTAATATGGTAATCAATCATAGAAAGGAACACTAATATAATAAATAGACACAAGATGATAAATATACTCATAAATAACCAATAAGAATCAAATCCTCATAATCTATTCAACCATGTCTTCGAATCACAGGCGAAACTATGAGTTTAGCAACTCATAGGCCAAAAACCTCTCTTCTCTCTCAAAACGTTCATTGTCTAACCTCTATGCCAACACACGGCTGAAATGGAATAATAAAACCCTAAATAGAACATGCAAACGTTCATTCGCTGAACTCGACGTAACGGCGGGCGCCGCCTGAGAAACGGCGGGGGCCATCCTATGCAGTGAACGACTTTCTTCTTCTCTTAGATGTTGTGCTTCCTTGCTCCTTTGTAGCTCTTTCCTCAACCTTCATATGCTCCAAAATATATCTCCTAAGCTCTTCCAAGATCTCATCCAAGGTCGGAATGTAAAACTGCTGAATAAACACTAAAAACGCGTAGATTCCAAACTCGGATACTTCACAAGCAAGATACGAGACTAGACTTAAACACATGAAAAACTCCTATCTAAATGAAATAAGAAATACCTATAATGCCTATATTAAATATGCATTATCAGTGACCTTGTGGCTAGCCAAAGTCGGAGGTGGTGACCATGTCCTCATCCCCCTACGCTCGAGGGGAACCTTGGCTTGAGAGCCATCAGGTGCGTCAACATCATCCTACAACCACAAACAACACCCACTTCAAGGTTTTCAGCTACATGACACTTAACAATGGTGTACATGACACCTATGTAAATAGATATGATGGTCAGAATGCTCTGAATTACCTCGCATGTTTTCTGGGTGGGTGCATCAAACGCTCCCTCCTTGTCCTTGCCCTTAGTAGTGTCCCGTCGCTCCGCTACCACTTCCTCACCCTTCTCCTTCCCGTCGTCCCCAACCTATGGACAAATAACATTAGGGAACATGACGCTTGTAGTATATTACATGACAACCATAAGAACTAACATGACTAATGAATATTATTACCTAATTCGCCTCCTTCGACTGCACCTCCTCATGTTCGCCAGCCATCACATGTTGGGTTCCATCCCCTCCCAAGGAGTATGCTTTCTCATCCTTAGCCGGCCTCTTCCCCTAACAACCCTCTTCAACACCTCCACCCAAACTCCCCCAATAGTTTCATCCTCGCTGCAAACTTTACCATTATTGTCCTTGCCATGTCGTCCATCTTAGACATAATCCTTAACTCCATCCCTGATATATCGCCCTCAGTCTGCATCCCTGACCCGGATGCATGCGTCGGCCACGGGGCATCCCCTCTAGCTTTCGTTCATTCAGCAGCAGCCACTATGAACTCTCGGACAATATCATCAAAGAATTTGTCAGGCCTGTCTCGATGGTAGAGGGCACCCCGTGCCTCAGGGAGGAGGATCGTGAAGACAGCGTCGACCTTGTCGAAGCTGCCGTCCTCCTTCACCTCCTGCATCCAGGTCTCGGCAGCATCATACTAGATGTTGTCGTCTTTGGATGAGTACCGCAGACACCTTGGGTACACATCAGGGTCAGTTAGTTGAGTGATTTGAACGACGACTGGGGCGAGGGCTTCGTAAACCCACATCTGCACAGAATGGAGGTCAGCAACGGTCAACATATGTCCAGTGTGAATTACAAGGATGTCCAGTATACAAGAGTGACTGCCCAATAAGTTTTATCCTGTGCTACAGTTTCCTCTCTATTGCATTTTTTTAGGAATTTGTGGGTTGGCTCGTAGCACATCTGCCCCCACAGATATCGCAAGAAGGAGTCAAATTCCAAAACAAGATTTACCACCCAGCGTGATAAAGTTCTTGGGTTCCTTGCCTAATGATGTACGCCTAATTTGTCATGTTTTACATTAACATTTATATCGATTTCTGTACATATTTTATATTTCTGGGTTAGAATAATGCAGGAATTGTGTAGTTTATGCTTATTTGCCAATTATGGAGATCTACACTAGTTCTTGTTTAATTTTGCAGAAATCGAGACATTTTACGAGCAATTCGGAGAAGAAGAGAAAGTTGTCTGAAGCAGTCGATATCGAGTACATATGGTCGATATCGAGTACAGCAGAGCCTTAGAAGTCGAGTACCCAAAGACCAGAAATCGACCAGATGAAGAAGGAGGTCGACGTCGACTACTTTGGTCGAGGTCGAGTGAGACACTTAGTTGATTTCCACCTCTGAAGATGAGATCGAGTGAAGCTGAGAAGACTGGTCAACGTCGAGTAACTTATTCGATGTCGAGTACCCCACAGAGGCCAATCCGAGTCGACTTCGAGCTTGAGTCTGAGTGTGGGATTTCTTAGCATGGAAGGCACGAGATCTTTTATCAACACATGAAGACATCTATCCACATTAGTAATTCCCGCTTTTACTTAGGGGAATTTTAATTGTTTTATTTTATTTATTTGGAACATTTTATCTTAAGCAAGTAGATCTTTTATCTTAGGAAATAGATAGAGTTGTTCTTTCTTTGGATAACAAGGGTTGAACACTATAAATAAAGGCCTAGGGGCTGAGTTTTTCATCATCCAAGCACACAAGCAATGTGCTTATATAGTTAGGCAATTTAGAGAGAGAGAGAGAGAGAGAGAGAGAGAGAGAGAGAGAGGAGGTGGAGAGCGGAAGTGATCTGGCTTTGTTCGATTTGTACTTTCTTTATTTCAGTTTAATGCAAGTTATTTCCTTTATATTATTAATGTTTGTTACCATGATGAGAAGCAAGTAGTTGCCCTACTTCTAGGGCCAGGGTGACCTCGACGGTAGCCATGTAGGGTTATGCATCAAATGTATGATCTTTATTGCGATTTCATCTTCTATCCCTAATTGCATGATTCTTCTACGACAGTAGCAGGTGATCCTTATTTGTATTATTGAAGCGAAGGTGATCTCAATATGAATTTGGATTAATCATTAAAAAATGGGGTAGTAACAATTAGGGTTTATGTGAAAGCCTCTATCTTCTTAATTGTTAATGATGAAAGCTATTTGATGAAAAGGTATAATCTTTTATAACTTGGCATAATTCTTACATGGTTATCGTTGTGGCGATGAAACCCTGATCTTGGAAGTCCTTTAAATTATTGAATTCAATCCTATAAATCTGTGTTATTTATTTTCATCATCTTCTCATCCATCCTATATTCTTCGGACATCTTTTCCGACATCCTTTATTTTATTGCAAGTTACGTTTTTTCTGCACAGACACACTCGACATCGACTACTTTAGTCGATATCTAGTTAACCAGGTTGACATCGAGTGCCTTCACTCGACGTCGAGTGAAAGCTAGAAATGACAAGCTTTTTTAAGGCAAAGTGTGGATCCCTGCTGAGCTTGTTCACCTAATCACTCGACGTCAAGTGAAGGCCAGAAATGACAAGCTTTTTGAAGGCAAAGTGTGGATCCCTGCTGAGCTTGTTCAAATCAAGACACATGTTTACCGAGCACTAAGCCATGACTTCTTAGTGGTGTTCAGAAGCTCTTCAATCCTCTAAGAGGCACACCTACAAAATGAGCCCCCCTTTGAAGATGGCCAGCTCCTCCAGAATGAGCTCCTAACCATGCTCACACGAAGACCCTTCACATAAGGGCGGAAAAGATGCATTGTTGATCCTAGCGAAGTGATGTGATTGTAGTGGTCAATGAGCTTGACTCATTTATCTTAGAAAGCTGTGTCACTGGAGTCGAATATCAACTCTCGTTTGAGAAAACAGCATGCCGACACCGTGGTATTTTGGCTCTTTTGGGCTGCATAAAATTCTGATTGAAGCCAATGAGCACTTGTTGGAAAGCTACTTTAAGTGGCTACAACTTCGATGAATAACACTCTTCCTAAATCAGCTTTTAAGATGCTCGAATTCGACATTCTTTCCAGCAGCTCAAATCTGAATGTTTTTCATTCTCTTATTTCTATCAAAATAAATCCCACATTGATTAGAGTAGCTTGGGGGCTACATTTTCACTCTATATATTTCTTGTAAGAACATCATTTTAATGAAGTCAAGTTTAGTTGAGTTAAAGTTTAAGCCACTAATAGCTTTCTATGATTCCGGGTTAAGGATCAACTTCTTGGTGAGAGGCTAAGAGTGAACCCTTTGGTGAGAGGCTGAGGGTGACACCTTAGTGAGAGGCGAAGGTGTCAAAGGGTGAGAGGCCTGCGAATCTTGCTCCACATATCCCTTTTTTCAGTTTCTAAAAATCCCAAAATTCAGCCCACAAAAAAAGTGTTCGAAAGCTCGAGCCTTGGTCGATCCCGATCCTCGGGTCTCATCAAGTGGTATCAGAGCTAATCGACTCGAGTCCGTCGAACTTTTGATAACTGAGTTGTTTCTTCCCAGTCAAAATGTTCAAGAAGACGAGTTCTAAGCCTTTGTCCGAAGAGTACATCCGATGGGTCATTCGAGCCTATGATGATGGGTATCTTCATTGGAGCGACATGGATGATGCTACATATGATGTAGTTGATCAAGAGCTTCGGAGGAGATATCGAAAGAGAAGGACTCGAGAGGATGAGGCTCGACGTAAGAAGAAGGTTGAACCACCTTGGCAAGAGATCTGCAAGCTCGCAGAAGACTCAATGCAACAAGTATGGGAAATTCGAAAACTCGTCATCTCATTGGGGTCGGCCCCATCGAAGCCCACAACACCACCACCTCTTTCTTCAAAGACAACATCCTCTACCATCATGGGTGAAGCACTTGAGATTAAATAAGGCAAGTCCAAGGATGTTTCGATTGAGACTACAAAGGTCATGCCTGAGCTTAAGAAAGATGAGGAAATCATCCAACTTCCTAATGTTGCGCTTTCCATGAAGGAGAAACGAACGCCAACCGAGGTTACTGTCTTTCTGAATTTCATGTCAACTAAGTGGTTGGATGCGACCTCATTCATTCCGTCTTGCTTGCCTTTCACGATTCAAGAAGAAGAGGGGATTCAAGATCCGTTCAAGGAAGAAAAAGCATGTTCGAAGAAGACGCTCGTTTCCATCACGGATTCGAGGACGAATCCTTTTCAAGGGGAGGAGAATGATCGATGTGATCCTAGTGGTCAATGAGCTCGACTCGTTTATCTTAGAAAGCTTTGTCACTGGAGCCAAATATCAACTTTCGTTTGAGAAAACAGCATGGTGACACCGTGGTATTTTGGCTCTTTTGGGCTATATAAAATTCCGATTGAAGCCAATGAGCACTTTTTGGAAAGATATTTTAAGTGTGATGAAGAACACTCCTCCTAAATCAGCCTCGAAGATGCTTGAATTCGACATTCTTTCCAGCAGCTCAAATCGGGACGTTTTTCATGCTCTTATTTCTATCAAAATAAATCTCACATCGATTAGAGATGCTTGGGGGCTACATTTTCACTATATATATTTGTTGTAAGAAAGTCATTTTAATGAAGTCAAGTTTGGTTGAGTTAAAGTTTAAGCCACTAATAGCTTCCTATGATTTCAGGTTAAGGATCAAGTTCTTGGTCAGAGGCTAAGAGCGAACACTTTGGTGAGAGGCCGAGGGTGACACCCTAGTGAGAGGCGAAGGTGTCAAAGGGTCAAGATCCTCGGAGTGCGATTTCGAGAGGATTGAGATTGAGTGTAGGGGGTTCAAGGGTGAGAGGCCTGCGAATCTTGTTCCAGATATCCCTTTTTTCAGTTTCCAAAAATCCCAAAATTAATCCCACAAAAAAGAGTCTTCGAAAGCTCGAGTCTTGGTCGATCCCGGTCCTCGGGTCACATCACGAAGTCCACTTCAACTTAAGGAAGATCCTAGATTTGATTGCTATGCCCAGTGTCAACCTTTTGCTTTTGTTGACACTATGTTGTAATGATACTTCCAAAGAGCTACTTACACTGAAATTTTGACAAGGGTTGCCAAAGTACTATGTTGTAGCTTTCTTGATGGCTTAACCAAAGGGGTTGCTCGATCCAACATGCTACTTTGGGGGTGTATCCGAATTCTGATAGATTTGGTTTGATGAGAATGGATCCACCCATGGCTATGCCAAACATCCCCATAGGAATCATTAAGATGCGAGCCTCACTCACAAGGCTACACAAGAAGGCTATGCCCTTCTTTTTGGTGTCTATGGTTTTCCTAAGACTATCCCTATGTTTGTAAATATTTCCTTCTAGTTTTTCAATATATTTTAACCTTGAAATAAAAAAAAATAGTTAATGATGCTTTAATTTAATTAATTGGTAAAGCCCCCATGGAAGCTTAAAATGATCGGGTTTGTCATCAACAATCATTAGGTCATGATTTGTTAAATGAAGTATCAAATGAAATAAATAATTATGTTGAACGATATGATCTAAATACTAATGCAAAATTACTAGATATTAGAGTATGGTACTCAAATAAATAAAGTTAAAAAACTACATATAAATATTATTTCATAATCTTTCAACTTTTATTTTACACAATTTTTCAATTTAAGCTTGTTTATAATTTTAGTCATTTTTCCTAACTCGCTCCATTCGTACCCATTAAATCCTCCAAATCAAATATGCGTTAAAAAATAAGATCAAAAGATTGGTTTATGAGAAATGTTTATAATCATTCGAGGATTATAAGATGTGCCACCCACACTGCCCGATAAACAATAAACCAATGAACCCGAAAACATATACCGTTTCAGAAAAAACCACCACTAGCCCCTAGAACCCTGACCCTAGTGTTTGGGGTTCACCCCCAAAATCCTTGGACCTCTACTGGTCGGAGGCCCTGTCCCTGAACCCATATCATTCACTTAGTCAGAATTCAACTAAATGGTGTTGAATACATCTAGAGTATATATGTGCCCACATGAGATTATAATTAACTTTACATAATTCTAATCCTACTAGAATAAATTTATCAATAAAACCCATAAGTATAAATATAAATCTAAATAAAATTTATCTTATCTAGATTCTATTCTCTCCGTCCGTCTATACATGTCTTTCTAGCCATATACACCACAATTAAGAAAACCTTTAGACTATCCATAATGGTTGTGTGCAAATGTGTATTTTTTAGATTGGGCAGACTATCCACAATGGGTTTTTTTTAATGATTTTATTTTTCTTTTTATTTTAAATAAATTGTATTTGAATGGTGGGTAAAAAATACACATTTCACCAATGGAATAAATTATTAAAAAGTGAGTGTATTTTTATACATCTTGTGTGAATGTGTACATTTCAACCAAAACCATTGTGGATGATAGTTAGTTGGTCAAAAAAATTAGATTGGATTTAAATGGTTATAAGTGAAAATTAAGTATAATGATTAACTAGTTAGTAGATTAAGTATAATAATTAACTCTAAACATACATGTACTACTATTAACAAAATTATATAAACTAAAAATACATATATTGACGGAGAGAATCATTTAAAATAAATCATACTCCCTCCGTTTTAAAATATAAGTCGTTTAACTTTGTGATACGTTTTTTAAGAAGCAAAAAACTATATAAAATATTAACTTTTAAAAATAATATTATCCTTAGTAATACCAAGTATAATATTGTTTTAGAAAATTAATTAAAAAAGTTAATATTTTATATAATTTTTAATTTATTAAAAAACGTATTACAAAGACAAACGAGTTATATTTTAAAACGGATGGAGTAGGTAATAGATTAAGTCATCCCTCCCACCGTGTCATCTGTATATTGTATTGTATCACGATTACAGGATGAGAATTGAGTCTCATCAGCGGTGTTGTGGAAGCATCATCGGCTAAGACTACAAGAAACAAGACTAAATCCTTTGAAGTGTGTGAAAGAAACATTGAATTTCATGTCTGCAAATCCCGGTACGAGTTAAACACAATTCCATTCCATTTAGACAAAGTATATCTTTTTAAAATTCTCTGGTAGGATATTCCACGGCTTCAATAGAGACTGCTGTATAGGTTGGGCGTTGAATGTGTCGTATCTCTCTCTCTACCTTTCTCTGTGTTTTTATGGCGTGGGGTCTTTCAGCAGAATCCCACTCTATCATCTCCTCCCCTTCTCCCACCCTCCATCCTCAATCCCCTACTAAACCCAAACCCCAGGAATATATGTACGGCCTAAACCTTCTCAGCTCGATTTTCCCATAAGAACAAGAACTCGATTCCCGCCGCCGAATCACAACCCACGCAAATACCTACTGCTGCCGGATTCATTTGTCCCCCCCCCCCCCCCCCCCCCCCCGAACTACTTCTCCGGATTTGATTCTGTGTGCAAGATTGAAGGAACTCAACAGTTAATGCTTGCAATTTTTCTTTCAGAGTTAATTGGCCAACTCTGAATTCAAGGCGGTTTGCCGGGTTGAGCTCAGATTTATCTGTGTCTAGGAACAAACTTCTAGAAGAGCTGCAAGAAACCCTTGTCAAGTTACTGGGTAATCCTTTTTTCCTGACTTCTTTGGCTGGCTAACTATTGAATGATCAATTGAAACATCCGAGTGTTCATCTTGCTGGCTTTCTGCTTTGCTTCTGATAGTTACTTGGAAAAAGGGACCAATTTTTATCATTTTCAAGTGGCATGAAACCGAAACTTTTGTGATCTTGAAGGCCTGTGTATTTTGAATCCTGATATATCTTTGAAGCTGTGCAATAAGTATTAATGTTTCATTAATCATGACCAAGAAAAGGAATATTATCCAAGTCCATACTGAAAGAATTGTTTTTCAACTAGTATTTAACTTTTTGCGTTGGGCACTTCATCCAAAAGATGCCATGCGAGAAGTATTGTTTGAAGCTTCTGCTTGGATTTGGCAGAATTTTTTGTGCCAAACTAAATAATTGAGTTTACAATAGCCAAGTGTTATGCACAATATTGCTATGTGCGGTGTAGCTGTCCAAGTTCTTCCAAAACCATTCGTTCATATCTCTCTGTCTCATGTATGCTCTTCAGGATCTCACCCCTTGAATGGGGACTGATGCTATTGAAGTGGATGGAGAATCACCCTATCCTTGCACCATTAAGGTAATAACTTTGTTTTCTGCATTTGGATCCAATATTCCCAATTACATCTTGCTAACATTACCCAACTACATCAATATATATTTAAATGAATCCATTCAATTATTATCAGGAAGTGAAAAAACACTTATTTTTGAAGGATTGCATTACATACTTCATTCCTTCATGGACTTGATAATTGCATTCCCCCTCCCCCCTGATTCGGTTGAGTAATTCCTATCTGTTGCATGGTTTCAGGTGCATCATGCTATGTGTATGCAAGTTAGAACATTGATTGACAGAATCTTGAGGATATTTCCAGATATAGAAGCAGCGCGACCGGGATGTGCAGCTGGAATGCAGGCTCTTTGCCTTTTACAGGGTTCTGTTGGGAAAGCCAAGATATTGCTTCAAAACTGCAGCGAGTCTAGCAGGTTTTATTTGGTATGTCTTTTCTGTTACTGTTTCAGAATGCAAACTTAGGATAATTTGATAGTACTTTCTTTATGGCGATCTTCACTAGTATCTTTGTGTTTCTGAATTGCTCCCGACAGTGGAGTACTTGTTACCATTTGGATCGTGCTTTTCTCTGTGCATCTTGATTGTTTCTGTTCTTGCTCATTTATCCTTTGTTTGAAATGCAAAATGTAGGATGTAGAACTCGTGAAATGCTACTGCTCTATATCGTGATTGTCAGTATATTTGAATGACCTTTTTATTAATACTTATAAATTTATAATCTATCTAGGTAACCAGGGAAGATCTTACTTTGTAAGCTGTCGATTGTTTTTTCTTTATCCATATGATCATATCTCATTTTTCTTTTCCACATATTGCATTTTGAACAGTATTACTTGATGTTTCAGGCAATAACAGGTGATACAACTGTGTCAAGATTTGAAAGAACTCGGAAGCAGTTGGTGCAAAATCTAACTGATCTTCAGTCTATGGTCCCAATAAATTTGAAATTGGAGGTCTGCCAATTATGCTCGTTTGTTTTCTTAGTTTTAGGTGTATTTTTTTGTTTCTATTTTGGTCTTCTTCTCCTGGATTGGAATTTAAAAGACATTTTCATAAGTTTTTTATGTTGATCCTAGCTATTGAACGGCTGTTGGAAAATGGCAAATGCTTTTGATTTTGTGCCTTTTTTCCATTTTATTTTGGTACATTACAGCAATATGATTATTTTGCAGATAACCCAAATCATTGACGACCTTAGGAGTGCAGTTTTTATCCTTGAATCATCCGAGCAAGAGGCTGGGAAGGTTATCAGAGCATTGCTCCAGAAGGATGAGTCGATCCTTTCCTTATTTGGCAATTCTGAACTTCGTGCTGTGCAGTTTGCAGCTTCAAGGCTTCATCTTGCATCACAGAAAGATCTCTTAATCGAAAAGAGATCCATCAAGAAGATGTTAGATAAAGTCGGGGATAGTGAGCGATCAAAAAGGACAATCTTGAAGTACTTGCATCATCTCTTGAAGCAGCATGACAAGCTAATTTTGGAATGGCAGTTGCAATATCCCTCTATCAACCATGATGAATCCTTCACCTCTGTGATGATGTCTGACAAGAAATCTATAGCTGATCAGTTTGTTGATGTAGAATCCCGGTTAAGCCACAAAATGGATGAAGCCCGACCAGATACGTTTCATAGTGCTGTACCTCCTGTGGAATTCAAGTGCCCCTTGTCGTCAAGATTAATGTGTGATCCTGTTGTCATTTCATCTGGACATACATATGAAAGAGTGTTTATACAGAACTGGTTTGATGAAGGACAAGATACTTGCCCAACAACTGGAATGAAGTTGCCTACTCTCGCTTTGATGCCAAATACAGACATGAGGAATCTGATCTCAAAGTGGTGCAAGGAGCGAGGCATTGACGTGCACGAGTCAACTGCTCACCCCTCAGCATTTAGGTCTTTGGAAACTTCCAGCAGTTCCATCAGTAGCTGCAGTTCCTTAGCGGGTCTACATCTCCAAATAGATCTCAGCAGTGTATCTCTTGGATCGGTAGATTCAAGTTTCAACTCCGCTGATTTTCATTCTAAAAATGAAGGGAACTTTGGTTTGTCTAGGAATAGTTCTTCCCCAGAATACAAATTCTTCTCTAGCGCTCGTGAAATAGAAACAGAGCTGTTGTGTAATATCAGTCATCTTCCTTGGGAATCTCAGTGTATGGCAATTGAAGATACCCAAAAGTATCTGGACTACAACACTCATGCTCGTGTGCCTCTATCCTTGAAGAACTTTCTCGAACCAGTGGTTGAGTTTATTATATTAGCTACTGATAGGCAAGATACAGCGTCTCAGATTGCCGGCTCCCGGCTGCTTTTGACGGGTTTACGAGCTAGCAGGTAAATAATGCAATTGGTTAGTTGTTCAGAAAGCATCAAGTCACTTTAATGTGATTCTCTGTTTCCTAGTAGTTTTCGTTGGATTTTTTTTTGTTTGTCTTTGGTTCAATTACAAGTTTTATTTCATCTTCTGACATTTATTTTCTCACAGAAATGCGATAAGATGCATGAATGAGGACATGTATGCTCGCCTGGCATCCTTTGTTGGAACAGTCATAACAAGAGACGTGCTTTCCATATTCGAGTTGTCTATTGAAAAGAGCTGTGGAACCAAACTTGCACAATCCAATGCATTGAATTCCATCTTTCAAATCTTGGATACCCAGTACAAAGAATTCCATGAAGCAGCCATCAGTATACTTTACAATCTGTCCTTGTGTGCGGATCCTTGTTTACCGAAATTTTTACCTTGGACGTGCATCCCCAGATTAGTTCCTTTCTTGAAGGAGAGCTCTTCTGCTGGGCGTTGTATAGTGATTTTAGAACAGCTATTTTACACTGAAGAAGCTCGGGCTCTCGCTGTTGAAACAGAAGACTGCATTGCTGCCATTGTGGAATTGCTTGAGACTGGCTGTTGCGAGGAGCAAGTGCATGCACTGTCGATTATGCTGTCGTTGTGTTCACAATATGAAGAATGTTGTAAATTGGCCATGGGGGAAGGGATTATTCCTTCTCTTTTCGGTATAGCAGTCAATGGAAATGATAAAGGAAAGGTGATTGCATCAGAGTTGCTGCGGCTCTTGAGAGACATTGCCCATGAAGACAAGCAAGAAGATTCAGCATATAACAATGATGATGTTAGCAGAATTCCATACTGTGAGAATAAGAAAGTGTCCTCCAAGCGAAATGGGTTTTTGAGCAAATTTGCTGTGAAACTGAAGACAAAACGGTGATGCTCACTGCTTTGGAAGTTTCAACCCAAGCCTTGGTCTTACTCAGCACTGAATGAAGATAGTTTTGCAGCTTTTGTATATATATTTTTTCGTGTTTGATGCATTGCATAGCTACATATGTGTTGTTTGGATTGTAAATTGACACATAGCCGTATAGTTAGCTCCTGGCATAAACTGGCCACTTGTGGAAACTGATTGACATTGGAGGTTCATTCACTTTTTTGTGCAAGTGATGGTGTACTTGTATGGTGATTGAAATTCGACGCACTTGCAGTTGTCTTTCTATGATGATTGACGAGACTGAGATCATTGTGTAATTGGCATCATCTAAATATGGGCAGAATCAGAAAACTAATCGCAACCCATGTATACTGATATCATACTTCATATTTGTTGAAGAACTTCGTGTTGTTCATAATCAACCATATCAACCCGTTGAAACCTTGATCATTGATCCAAAGGCATGAATGAGTAATAGAGAAATATACCAAAAGATTAAAAATAGGATCTAAGACAACCATAACAAGAGTTGATTATAATCATCAAATAGTACATAGAATTGATCATTCAAGGTTTTAAATACATAGAAAAAACTAGTTTCAACTGCAATGAACAGGGGAGAAGAAGTTGGTTCTGATTACTTTCAACAACTGGATTCCTGAAATACCATTTGGCAGCACAGCTCCTCAGTGGATCAAGAAACAAGAGAAAGTGGAAGGTGGGTGTTTATTCACACGCTGGTTTCGTATCAAAGCTGCTAAGGCAGATAGCAAAGGCTTGTAAGGCAGAGAGTGGGTAATGGTAATCCATGGTAAAAATGTCCTTTCCTATCTTCCCGAACTGCAAAATTACCTTTTCCTGCTCTTCTGCTGGGATATTGTGGTGTGGTTCCACAGCAGCCACAAGCTGGAAGTTCTTGACCGACGCTACTGTGACACGCCCTCTGAAATTCAAGCACCAGCATTGAAGCTGCTCGTGCCATCTAGGTGCCTTGTTTTTCAGTATCAGTGGATCTTCTAAGACAACTGAGGGCTCAACTAGGCTTGTAGAGCTAAAGCTAATCCCAGGGTCCTTTCTTTGTGAACTCAATGACAGTGAAGAAAATGAATCATCGAAAGCATGTGGTAGAGATTTGGGGGTTGGTGCAGTACCCCCCTCTTGGATAGCTGAGACAGGGAGAGAATGCATCACGCATTGTAATCTCCTGGGCCCTCTAGTACGTAGGACATTGAGCTCATAAGAGATGGTAGCTATGCTGTAGCTGCATGCAGGTAATTGAGGTGAGACCTGCTTTGAATTGAATCTCCGGCTTGATCGACCACTTTGTTTAACTGCAGTATCGGATGGAGGTACACTATCATAGATGGTGAACTTGGTCCCGAGAAAATTAGACCTAAATATTCCATTGTTATGATAATGTCACAGCTAAATGGTTAAAGTTTATAGGTAACAATATGGTACATAGCCAAACTTGCCTCAATTTTCCGACATTTGCATTACTAGCTCTGGAGAAGTCACTTGAAACCAAAGATATGGCAAAGACTGTGCTTGTTGCTCGTCTCATCTTTCTAGCTGCCATAAGTAGTTTATCATTCTCATCTTCAGCTGAAAAATTAACATTATCTTATGAGTGCTCCATGCACATAATCACATAAACGATGCTGAAAACCCTTAAAGCCATTACATGAAGGCAGAAGAGAACAGGCATTAGGATGAACAAGGATACAGGGAACTTACAAGGGGTCAGTCCAAAGAATAAGCGAAATGTTGATGTTGCCCTGTCTCTTTTGATAAAGCACTGCATAGGAGACTCACGAGGGCCAGGCTGTAACATAATTTCTGTCAAGTCCTGAGACAAAAGAGAAAAAGAAAAGAAATAACGACACCAATGAAATCACCTGTTTTAGTGAGATTGGAAATGTCAACCTTCCACATTGTTCAGGAGGTTGAACAATCTCCTTGGTGACCTCTCTCCATGACTTGCAAACAGAAGCACAGGATATAACAACAGTTCTAGCAGGCCACGATATCTCACTTGCTTCAACCCTCCGTATAATATCCAAAAGTAATTCTGGAGGTAAATTTGCCCAACGCCCCTGTTCAACAGACTCCAAAGAAGTGGCTTGATCAGGAGCAACATGTGTCTTGGTTCGGCTACGCCAATTTTGCCTTTCTGTTCCTCTCCGTGATAAGTTTCCAATTCCATCTTTCATCTCTTTTAGTTCACGCACAATGCCTTTGAAGGACATTCTTACTTGATATATGACAAGATGCTTGCAATGTTAAAATGTAAAACAAAATACAAGGTTAGAATTGTATTATCTAAAACAAGAAGAGATGTACATCCATATGAAAATAGGCATTGATGACGTAGCTACATATTAGAACAACTACCAAGGGAACACAAAAAAAAAACACATCAAAAAAGTGATCCACTGTTCTAATTTGAACTTGAAAATCATTTCCTGTCATAAAAATATTCACGGATGTTCTCCTTTCAACCCATCCAAAACCTATCCAATTAGAATTCTTCAAAGTTTTCTGTATTCCTTTCCAGGCATAACTGCAATTTGAAAGGCCAATTAACAATATTCTCTTAACTTTGTTCATCTATACTGAGATGAATGGTAAGAGAAACGCAAAAGCTTTGAGGTATATATAACAGCAATTTCAAAGACCACATAACAAGAAAAGCATCTAGAAGATATTCTAGAAAACAAATTCCAGATATATTCTAACATAGTGCTACCTAATCCATCTGTCTAACAACAACAAGCCCTGCACAATGCACATAATACCATGCCAACAGCTGGCATAACACTGGAATTGATGATGACTTTGATATCCAAGTAAGGGTTTGACTAAAGGACCAGTTCAAATACCATCAATTTGAAAATATTATACAAAAAATTAGACAGGGAACGAATACCAGGCAATTGAAAAGCAAATTGTGCCCCATGTAAAGAAGTATGAAAGGCTTTATACGCTATGGTAGAAAGGAATACACAATTGATTCATCGACCATCAAAGAAAAGAATTAGTCGTTAACAACTTAACGTGTGATATGGTCTTAAAGTGTTAATGCTGAGAAAATTCAGAAGTCATAACCAACAAACAAAGACGACAATGAATTTGCAAAAATGTTTTTTGTTTACTGTAAGACCATATCTTGGCCTAAAGACCTAAATTTTGGATGAAGCCGTGAACGGCAAGCCTGGCGAAATGCAATGCAGAACTCTTGATAACTTCATGGAAAATGCCATCAGCCGTGAACAGCAAGCCTGGAGAAATGCAATGCAGAGAACTCTTGATAACTTGATGGAAAATGCCATCACCAATTTAAACGGAAAGCCATACAAGGTCGTAGTTTGCCCCCCCCCAAACACACACACACACAAGAATGCAGCATCAAATAACACATTATACAAAAATATGATCTGGTTCACAGATTTCCTAAAACGCAAAAATAACCCCGCATCTCAGGCAACGCTTTGACTAAAAGCAACCAGGGGAGCATCTCCTTCCTCCATTTTATCCAACTCCGATCAACAAAGAACAAATATTTCTACTGTCGACACTGTTCAAAGTTTTTGTGCAACAGCACCAAATGGATCAACATTATTTAGTAGTACCAATGAATTGATCCCCCGATAAAAAGAAAAACCTAAAACTGATAATTTCATCAATAAAAAAAATGAAGAGAAGAACACAACCAAAACACGCCAGGTATGGACAATGAGAAATAAAAAGGGGGGTCTTAATCTTACCAATCACAAAGATCAAGAGACAACGCAATTTGAGAAATGCAGGTAATCACATGAGAGAGCTGATTGGTGAAATTTCAGCGGAGCAGGCGGGAAGAAGTTGAAGCGATTCGGCAAAATTCCCCCATAAAATCAACAAATTCGTCGTTTGAGGACCTCAAAACGGCGCCGCATTTCGTCGCCACCCTCGGCGAACGACGAGCAAGAGCTTCGCAACAGTGGAGCCCCAAAACCTTTGAGCTTGGGGAATTACTAATTAGCCTCTCGTCGAGCTATTCTAAATTTGCAGCCCCTTGATACTGTTAGAGAAGGTGAGTCCCACGCATTCACGGATCATAGGGTACACGTGGCAGTCGATAGATGAGTTAAGTGTGATGGTATTGGGAAATAGACGGTCAGATTTGTGCACAATTTTTGCCCAATTGTGAATATGGGTGCAGAGGATAAAGGTGTAGATAAAGAGGTTTGACTAATCAAAAGGGAGCTATTGGAACTAAACCTGCGAAAACATAACCCCTGAAAATCCGATCCGATCGTCCAGAATTTTTTGGGTCAAGATCCAAAAATTTTGACCCGGAATTTTTTTTCGACCCAAACCCGAAAAACTGGAAATTTTCCGGGTAATCTGGGTTTCGACCTAGTGACCCGATTGACCCGGTAATTTTGACCTGATTTACCCGATTGACCCGGTTGATTTATAATTAAATATAATTAATTTTTTATATATATAATTAAAATTTATTGCAAAATTATCAAATCTGTTATGAAACCATATAATTATGTAGGTGGATGTTTCACCTCCATGTCTCTCCACCTCCCTTAACTCCCACAGGGTGGAAGACCAAAGGACCAATATTTATGTCTTTGTTATCCTTGACTTGTAACCTATCTCCATCTATGCCTATATAAGGCTTTATACTTCTCCTTTGTGATATACACAAGCAATAGAGATATATTATCTCTCTTCATCCTCTCTACTCTATTATTTTTACACATATTATAACACGTTATCAGCACGAAACTCTACCCAAATAAAATAAGTCTCTACCTCATCAACCCCTAATCCGATTGTTTTTTATTGACACATCACCGACTCTAAATCGACCGTAGCATTGTCATCGATCGTACAAACTCGATCAAATCCTAATCCGATTGGTACGATGAATCGATGATGAAGGGGATAGACGTTGAACCAGTCCGAGGCAACCCAGCCAGTGACAGAGACGCCCTGCTGGTGCAAGCAGTGGCCATCGGTAGCAACTCTTCGCAGCCATCGACCCGCGATGAGTTTTTTTTATTCCTTTTATTTAAATTTTCAATCTATTTTCTTCTGTCATGTTCTCTGCGTTTTTTTTTTGTTTTGATTACTTATCCAACTAAACCCTAAAGAAGATCGCAGATCAGATGCCCTGGTGGTCCTCTCACTAGTCGGAGTATGGAGCCCTGACGTAAGGAGCCCAGAACCTGTGTCGCCGTCGACGCCTCTGCAAATCCAAAACGGGGAGAAAAGTTTTGTTTCTAATTTTTCATCAATTAATTGATTAGCATCTGTATATAGATTGGTCGGAGAAGGAGCAATCGTTGACGGCGTCCGCTGCTGGTTCCACCGCTGAACCTGCACCGTGAACGAAGGAGAAGATGCGACGCCACGGCTTGGAATCTTTATTTCCGAAGGCCGAAGCTCAGCCGCCATTGCCATTCCAATCTCGGGCAATTTGATTTGAAGAACGAAAGGAGTGTTTTAATTGTTTTAATTAATTACGAAATTGGCTCGTAATTTTTAACAAAATGCAGATTGGCCCGTATATTTTATATAATTATAGAAAACGGCCTAAAACTTTCAAGGTTGCATATTTTGCCCTGAAGTATATGAACACATCCTTGAAGGTGATGTGTAGACATAAGAATTTTATCCCTGAAGCGGATAAAGTAATCTCAATTCCTGGAGTGTTTGAATCAATCGAAATTATAATATAAAGTAATATCAATCCCTGAAGTGATTGAATCAATCAAAGTTGTATCCCTGAAGCGGATAAGGTAATATCAACTCTTGAAGTAGTTGAATCAATCAAATTTGTAGTATCCCCTGAAGTGGATGGACACATAATCATAAATCGTTCATGTAGTAACGACAATCATCTCCTGAAGAGTTGTATATGAATAGGAAACTCATAAAATGTCTCTCTCTCATCAATACAAATTTGTCCCTGAAGTGACAATATTCATTTCCTGAAGTAAATGAATGATAAGAGATATATTGTATATCCTCATAAAGATTATTTAAAAGCATACCCAGAAGTGTATGATTTTTATTTTAAAGTTGCACATTTACAAGTTGTCTTCTCCCTGAAGTGAGTAACAATCGATCATACAATTTCTTGAAGAATATGATCAATGTTTATACGACAACTTACTATATTTTTTAATGCAACTTATCATCCTTTTGGAGTATATGATCGAATTATACATAATAGAGACTAATTGTCACTCGAAGTTGCCAAATGAATTATTTTATGAATAAAATCATTTCTCGAAGAAAATGATAAATTGAAATGTTTCTCCATGACTCCACATGAAGTGGACAAATACAATTTCTTTTATTTACTTATTTATTTATTTTATTCATTGCTTTATATTGAATAAAACTATTATGATTTTACTTATTGTAATTCAAAGTGTTTCCCGAAGAAACTACTTATCATGAGTGTCTAATGCGGAGTTTTGTTTGGCAAATGAACATTTGGGAGAAAAGTTTACCACAATCCTGTAGATTGTGAAGTTTTTCAACACCAACTTAAGAGCCTGAAGACTCTACTGGTGGATTTTTATTAACTCCTGAAGAGTAAAAAATATTTTATGAACTCTAGAAGAGTAAAGGATTTCACAAACTCTAGAAGAGTATATGATCCTAATTTTATCATTTGTACTCCTGAAGAAGTACATGGAATGTGGGTTTTATCATATTCAGAACTATTTTTGTCCGGTTGATACAACCAATAGAAGTAACCACATTACACGATCCGGTTAAGAAGTCCACTTCCTAACTATCCTCTAAGCATTACCTGAAGCATGCCCCTTCAGTAGAGGGTGTGAAAGAGGTTATGGTTAAGCGCTTGACCAAAGTTATTGTTGTGGCTTATAGCTAGGTCTGTTATACGATTAATTCTAAATGTCTTGAAAAACATTATAAATGACTCATACGGGTGCAGAGGATAAAGGTGTAGATAAAGAGGTTTGACTAATCAAAAGGGAGCTATTGGAACTAAACCTGCCAAAACATAACCCGACCTGAAAATCCGATCCGACCGTCCAGAATTTTTTGGGTCAAGATCCAAAAATTTTGACCCGGAATTTTTTTTCTACCCAAACCCGAACAACTGGAAAATTTCCGGGTAATCTGGGTTTCGACCTAGTGACCCGATTGACCCGGTAATTTTGACCCGATTTACCCAATTGACCCGGTGACCCGATTGACCCGGTTGATTTATAATTAAATATAATTAATTTTTTATATATATAATTAAAATTTATCGCAAAATTATCAAATCTGTTATGAAACCATATAATTATGTAGGTGGATGTTTCACCTCCATGTCTCTCCACCTCCCTTAACTCCCACATGGTGGAAGACCAAATGACCAATATTTATGTCTTTGTTATCCTTGACTTGTAACCTATCTCCATCTATGCCTATATAAGGCTTTGTACTTCTCCTTTGTGATATACACAAGCAATAGAGATATATTCTTTCTCTCTTCATCCTCTCTACTCTATTATTCTTACACATATTATAACAAAATCATGTTTTTTTTTAATATAAAGAAGAAAAATTTGACAAACCCGAAATCGACCCGAAATGAACCGAAACCCGGTCAAACCCGGGTTCTTGTCAACCCGGAAATATCCGGAACCCATTTTACCCGGGACCCATTTTACCCGAGACCCAAAGTGACCCGACCCAAACCCGACCTAAATGACCCATTTGACAGGTCTAGTTGGAACCCTTAAAAAGGCAGACGGAGCATTGACTCTTTATAAAGCTACCAACGAGTAGAAAGAGTGGATAAAGGTAGCAATTTAGCTGCTTAGGTCGGATTCGATTATATCCATTTGAGTTTGGTTATATGTCGGATCTGGTTATATATCGTATATATTATAGGTTCAGTTGGGTTTGGATTGAATTGGGTAAGTTTTCGATTAAGTAAGTTTGGGTCAAATAGATTTTGACCTTTCAGGTTGGGTTGGGTTCGGGTTGAGTCAAGTTGGGTCACATTTAGTTTTATTATAAAATGATGATATTTTTTGTTTATCTTAATTATTAATTATGAAACTTTTTTTTATTTTTTTTTTTGATACAAGGCAAGATTTTGGGAGACGTCAGATCCTGCTGATGCACCTCCCAATGGCGTCCTGTCGGACGAGAGAAAGGAACTCTGGATGAGGTGTGATAGCTCCATGATCCATGATGTGTCTGAGATGAGCAACCTTGTCTGCAACACGGTTGATTTCACGGAAGGCGTGGGAGCACGATACCCCTTCAAACTGATGTAGGAGAAGCTGGATATCCATGACAATCATCTCAATCTCCCAAGGGCAGTGCCAGACACCTGTAATCGTCTTGATAATGGTGAGATTGTCCCCCTCAACCTCAATACATCGCAAGCCCAAATCACGAGCAGCTACAAGCCCCAAGTGGAGCGCCAAGGCTTCGGCCATCAGCGGAGAGACGGAGCCACACTGCGAAGACCCAGAAGACATAACCAACCCGGTGTGATCACGAATAACAAACCCAATTGAGGCCACACCAGAGGAGAGTCTAGAGCCATCAAAATTTATCTGTAAATGGTTGACCGCTGGTTTTGACCATCTATTATTTTTCTTGCGTCTAGGTGTCGGTTGTTGTTGAGTTATTGTAGTTTCCATGTCTTCCCAAAATAATGTTTTGGAGTCTTCTACTTGTTTTAGTAGTTGTCGTATATATGATTCTTGCTTCCTAATGTCTGCGTAGTTTTGGTCATTGAAAATAATCTTGTTCCTAATTGTCAATAATCCCCACCAAATAGTGGCTAAAGAAGTTTTTTGTAGTTTGTTTAGTTTGGAGAATATGTCATTTGTGATTTGTCTTATTGTTCGATCTACTTTGGTTACTGTTTGTATGATTTGTCCGATTCTGTCGTCAACTTTTTTTTATCATCTGAAGTGCATGGCTACAACAAGTAAACAAATGTTCTGAGTCTTCAATCGAGTGGTTACAAAAAATGCATGGCATGGGGACAACAACCCCTTTTTCAGCTAGTCGTTTTTTCATTAGGGTACCATTCATCACAAGCTTCCACATAAAATTCTTGACTTTTGATAGGCATTCCAGTCCCCATATCCATGTGATGTCACTTTCTAGGTTTCTTTGATGGCCCGTAATCTTATCTAGTGCAGCCGAGGTCGAAAACCATCCATTGCGGCTTGTTTTCCAATAAATACGATCCTTGATATCAAAAATTGGGATTTTGATATTAAAGATTTTTTCCACAATGTTGGAAAGGAGCACTTGTTGTAGCAGATCAATTTTCCATTGCTTAGCTGCACCTATGTAGGTTTCTACTTTGTCGTCCTCGTCGATTGAACAATTTGGTACTTTGTGATTTATGAGTTTTTCCCCTTCCATCCACTCATCTTTCCAAAATTTTATTGTCTTTCCATTTCCTACTTGCCAAATTAGGCCGTCTAGGAATTCACTTTTTAATTCCATTAGTTTCATCCTTTGCCACGAAGTCTGTGATTTCTTTTTGTATTTCCATAGATTCAAGTCCTTCATATATTTTTCTTTGATGACTTTTACCCATAGGTTTGTTGGTTCTGCCAAGATTTTCCACAACAACTTCATTTCTAAAGCTTTGTTGATGTCTTTAGATTTGTGGAGTCCTATTCCACCTTGTTTCTTAGGCTTACATATTTTTTCCCAACCAATCAAAGGTTTGTAATTGTAGTCTTTGTTCCAGAAAAAGGATTGATTGATTTGGTCGAGTTCCTTATGGATTTCTGATGGTAACATAAAACTTTGCATCACATAGTTTGGTTTCATGGTTAGATTTGATTTGATCAATACTGATCGTCCTTGTTGTGATAAGGCATTTGCCCTCCATTTTGTCAATTGGGTTCTTGTTTTTCCTATAGTTTCTTCGAAGGTGTCCCTATTAACTCTACCGTTAATAATCGGACAACCTAGATATTTGTCAAGAGATGTGTTACTTGTGATATGTAAGATGCTTTGGATTTGGTGTTTTTGTTGGTTTGGAACCCTTGAAGTGACTTGAAATGCTGATTTGTTGAAATTCACCTTTTGTCATGAAATACAACAGTAGTCATCAATTATTTGGTTCACTTTATTGCAGGATTCTGTGCTTGCTTTTGCAAAGATCATAATGTCATCCGCAAATGAGAGGAAGGGAACACTACCGAAAACACAGGAAATAGCCACGGTTAAATAGCCACAAATTGGCCACGAATTTCCGTGGCTAAACGATTTAGCCACGGGCATAGCCATGAATTTTACGTTCGTCGCCATTCGAGGCTATATGCCTCGACGCTAACAGCCACCACCACAATATCTGTGGCTAACAGCAACGATCTGACAAGCTCGTGGCTACTTCCGTGGCCGGTTCGGAAAGGTGCCATCCGTGGCTGTAGCAACGAATAGTGTCGTGGCTAAAGCCGTGGCCACCCAGGGGACATCTCTTTGGTGGGTCGTTGCTAGTGTCGTGGCTATTTTCGTGGCCACGTGTGTGTCCATGTGGCGTAAGGTCCGTGGCTATGCCCGTGGCTACAGACGTGGCCATATTGCCCGTGGCTATGGTCGTGGCCATGTGGCACAATAGCCGTGGCTATGTCCGTGGCTATGTTCGTGTCTACATTTGTGGCTATATATTTTTAATTGTATTTGTGAGCTCGGTAATAAATATAATATAATTATTTATTATAGCTGGGCACAAACACATACAAAATTAACACATACCACTGCCATCATTTGTTCATCCAAAACACATACAAAACAAATCCAGAACCATCCAACACATACAAAACAAATCCAAAACACAACCAGAAGTTCAACCATCCACAACACAACCAAATTAAAAAAACCCGCAAGTTCGATCAACAGCACGACAAGTGCAAATATGACTAAGTCTGAAGACAGTACGTGGGAACCCAAAACAGAAACACACAACTTACTTTGATTTGCCTTTGCCCTTACAGAATTGCATCATGGTGCTGAGGAGCTTCTCCTTCCAAGCTTCATTGGCCTTCCTAGTCTCGTCCATTAGTTGCTCCCCAATAGCTACCATGTCTTGTCGGACACTTGAGCTGACTTGTTCCTACACTTGATCTCCAAATGACGACATTTCTTCCCTTAGGTTTGTGGTCACCTGGCTCTACACCTGATCCCCTAACTCCACCATTTCATTCCTCAAGTCTTGCTTCATGCTTGAAAGTTCAGAGATGATATATTCCTTCAAAGGGGCATCACCAACAGATGCAACAGCTGGTGCAACAGATTCTGGATTCGGCTTTGAGTGCAACATAGCTGCTGCCTCCGATCCCATGCCCAGAACCCGACCTTTCTTCGCACCTCCTGTCGCCTTGAGCCACAAAGCATTCATGTCGACTGAGTGGGATGCATTCTCAGAGACAGCATCATCAACCTCTTCTTCTACCAAATGGTCGAACTTTTCCTAGCCAAAGAACATGACCAAGATGTTAAATGCAATATAACAAAACCAGAAGCAATGTAAACAAAGCAGCAGCAGGTTCGATGGTGTTACAAGTAATTTATCAGACATTAGAAGAGCACAACAGAACCAATTTATCAGACATTAGAAGAGCACAACAGGAAAACAATGTAAAGAAAGCAGCAGCAACAACATTAAAATTAGATCACATCATCATATTAAGGTGTAAAATGTTTAATGCAACCCAAGAAAACCAATTTATCAGACATTCACAATAGGAGACAATATACATGCTCAATAACGTAGACAACCCAACCCAATCACAAACTTCCTGCAAACTGGCCCTTAAAAAAAACACATATATACTAACCAAATTCATAAAACATACATGCTGAATAACATAGACAAGATAACCCAATCACCAAGACACAAAATATGTACCAGTACGTACCTACACATAATAATCACAACCAATTTCCTGCAAACTGACCCTTAAAAAAACAGACATATACTAACCAATTTCATAAAACATATATGCTCAATAACATATACAACACAACCCAATCACCAACACACAAAATATATACGCGTACCTACACATAATAATCACATATTGGAAGCTAATGAACTCAGAACCCATACAGCAGCATAAAAAATACCCAAGTATAGCAAGATACCAAACAAAGCCATAAAGACTATTCACATAACAAGTACATAACATAAAGGGACGATTGAAGTTGTTACTTACCACCGTTTCTTGGCATTGAGCACCGGCCCAAGATCCATCTTTTTTCCTATGGCACTTTTCAAATGTTTCCTTTGGGGTTGGATCTTTTCCAAGCTCCAGCCTCTGTAAGTAAGTATATACATTTAATTAGTGCACATATGCAAACCAAATAGATGGTAAATAATGACTGTAAGAGTGATTAAAACTATATGAAATGGGAAAACAACAGTAACTTATTTAATTTTAACATACCAGTCGATCCTTGATTACAGTTGTCGAAACCGATCCACAACTGAAAATTGGAGTCCCTTTCTCTGTTGCAATGGCTCTGTTTTTCTTGTTAACTTCAGATTGACGGCGAAATTTATCCTCTTTTGCCCATTTCTCCACCATTTGGGCCCATATCACTTGCTTCACCCATGTAGGCTTCTTTGTTTTTCCATTGCGAGCCTTCCCAAATACGTTCCTAAGGTGGTCCCCTCCCTTTGTTTTGAAAGCCTTGTACACAACTGCTTTTGAGAAAAGGTTTTCATCCCATCGTGTTCGCTTCTGGACATATGGAACAAAGAAGTGGAATTGTAAACAATTCACACTTAAGCACTGAATGTTAGCACAAGTAATGAATTTTTTTTTTACCTTGAACATTCCCCACCATAACTATATTGTTGTTTCAGGAACATCACCCCACCTTATGTAGGGTCCATCGAAATGTGAATGAATAACTTGGAGCATGACACCATACGCAAGATTTGTGGAATCAAAGCTTCACATAAAACCCAAAAACATAAAAAAAATGTTATCAATATAGTTGGCTTGAGAAAAATATACAGAGTTGGCTTGACCATGAAACTGGTAACAAGAATTAGCATGAAAAAATATACACAGTTGGCTTCATAATTGAACTCATACTTAACCATGGTTAACCATTAAACTGGTAACAAAAATTAGTATGCATAAATAGACAGAATTGGATTGAGAAATGAAATAATAATTCACCATGCTTAAAGCTTGAGAAATGCAATCATGCTTACCCATGAAACTCAGCAAAGACACAAACATATTTAACAGAAGCACTCTAAGTTCCATGACCATAGATTAAATAATTTCAGAATGCACCCTAAGTTCTCTAATGGAGCAAGAAATTTCAGTTTTTACTCCTTCAACACAGACAGAAGTTCAAACCAGGTATTCAAAGTTCCAGCAAGGCATACAAAACAGATGAAAGCAATTATAAATGCACTCTATGTTCTGTAATTTCAGAATGCAGAACATAGATCAAAGCAGGTATTTCAATAATTTCCCAAACTACTTCTAACCAACAGATGACAGAAGTACATAATCTCTTTTACCAAGCAATTGCAGATGTGCAATTTATTTAAAACATGCATTCAATGTTCCATTACAACATGTATATTATACACATAATTACAGAATTTCTCTTAGCAAGCAAACCAAATCTTAGCTAGCAAAACTAAATCAAGCATAATTAGGCAAAACAAAATATATACGAAGTTGACTTACGATCCATTGACCAGTGAAAAGGAGACTGGTCTGTTCCACCGTGGGGCTTCTTCCTCATTTTCTTGGGCTTCTTCCTCATTTTCTCTGGTGTCTTCCTCGTCTTCTTGTCCTTCGACAATCTCTGGGGCATCCTCATTTTCTCTGGCGTGGTCTTCTGTCTCAAATGATGAGCCCCCTTCACAAACCGGCGATGGAGATGGAGAAGCCGGCAAACCACGAGAGGTTCCAGGAGCTTCAGAGGCAGAGGGCTGGGAGGTAGCAAGCGCTTGGGTGGTTTCAGTACATTGGGAGGCGGAGGGTTGGGTGGTTTCAGTACAATGGGAGGCGGAGGGTTGAGTGGTTTCAGTCCCTTGGGAGGCAGAGGGTTGGGAGGCTCGGGAGGGGGGGTTGTGGGTTGTGGATGCTACGTTCGCCCGTTTGGAGGGCCTGCCAGAGGGACGGGATGTTGCAGGAGCTTGGTTGGGTTCAACCTCTTGGGAGAAGGAGGTCGCTGCGCTTGCACGTTTGGAGCCCCTGGTAGGAGAGGTCACTCGAGTGGTGGCACTTGCCTTTACCCTGGCCGGGGATCTAGCCGATGAGAGCACCGGAGATGTAGCAGGTGAAATAACGGGTTGGGAGGCATTGGCGGGAGAGGGCGCCGGAGTAGAGCCAGTGGCGGCGGCTACTGGTGGTCTTGTCCGTGCCGTGTTCGGAGCTAGTGGTGGTCGGCTTGTGTCATGGCGAGAAGATCTCCTTAAGCCTCCCCTCATCTTCGCAATTTGTGAGATTAAGAGATTGAGAGATTGAGAGAGGGTTTCTGGAGAGATGAGAGATGGAGATTGAGAGATTAAGAGATTGAGAGATTCAATTACCCGACATAGAGCGAGAGAGGAGGCTAGAGATGAGAGATTGAAAGATTTAGAGAGTTAGGGTTTCTGAGGAGGCTAGAGAATGAGAGAGAATGAGAGAGTTAGGGTTTTGGAATAGTCGACACCTTTCATTTGCCGGGTAATTGAAAATTTTGGATTTCCCTCGCCTGCGTCCTGGAAATTGGGAGGGAGGGTTTCTGAATTAGGGAGTGGGCCGGGTTAAAAAAAGGCCCATCATATTTCGGGTAAAAAAAGGCCCATCTCTAATCGGCTTGTGTCAAGGCGAGGAGATGAGTTAGGGTTCCTCAAATCGACGGCAAAGGTAAGCACATTCGAATCTCCGGAGACAAAGGAGAATCGATGAGTTAGGGTTCCTCAAACCTTTCATCTCTGTTTCATTTGAATCGAGCTTGGGTAGCTATCTCATCTCTAAATCCAATTCTTCAAACCTTTCATCTCTGTTTCCTTTCATCTCTGTATGCTGCTCTGGCGGTTGATTTCTGAGATTTGGCTATGGAAGTGTGGTTCCTTCTTTCTTCTGTTTCATTTGCATCTTTCTTTATGCAATTTATTGTGTTTCCCAACTCTGATTTACGGTGTAGATGCACTGCAATGCCAAATTTCATGCCTAATATGTTAAGTGATTTATGAAATTGAAAATTTCGTCTCACTGCTGCATGTTTGTTGAACTGTTGTTGCACTGCTAAGTGGAATTCAGTTTTAGATTGACATAGGGTTTCGGTTTAAAGCTTGGATTAGAGTTTAATTTTACATCGTGCTTGGTTTAGGTAATTTGCTCCTATTTTGCATTTGTGGTTATTTATTTTCAATTGAGTTGTAGAGTACATCAAATTCTTGTTGTTGAATATATAATTATGTGATAATCGGACAGTCATTGGAAAATGCTTACCTGATTGATCAACTAATTGCTTTGTGTCTAAATTCCATTTGTGTGTGTGATGATCTATTATTTGATTCAATGGGAGATGGGAGAAAGAATTGTGATGTTGTTTAATCTGTAGATGCTTCAACCTAAATGTGACTTTAGGGATAACTAGTTTAGGTGTGGTTTTGGTATAGGTTGGTGAATATTGTCAGCTTGTTTGATGCTTCAACCTAAGTGTTGTTGAACTCGAATTTGATGTTGTGGGGTTGTAAAAGTCAGTGTTGATGTGTTGTCCATTGGCTGCTGTCAAATGTACCAGTGTTTTTCAAGTGTTGTTAAATTTTTCTATGGAATTCAGTTTAGGGAGTGGTGTTAATATTCTGTCCATTAGCTGCTATTAAAGGAATATATATAATGTATAGGTTGGTGAATATTGTCAGCCTGTTTCCTAGAGACACTAAGAATGTGAAAGCTTGGCATTTTGAAAAAGAAGATAGGCATACAAATGCATAATTACAAATTTGCGTTGTTCGGCCTGTTAGCTCAATTTGGAAGAGCGCTGTGCATGCACAGTGATGTGGGTTCGATTCCCTCACAGGTCCATATACATGACAAAAAAAATATTGATGGTGCATACATAATGGAAAATCCGTGTTGTTAGGCCTGTTTGATGTCCATGTCTGTCTTCATAAGCAGTGTGTGTCTATTCGGAGTCTTCATCATCAGCAGAAATCTCATCCTCATCGGAGGCATCTCCATCAGCAGGAACCTCATCCTCATCGGAGATCGAGGCATCTCCATTAGCAGGAACCTCACCCTTATCAAAGGCATCTCCATCAGCAGGAACCTCATCCTCATAGGCATCTCCATCGTAGTCATCACAGACATCATATGCACCGAAGGGATCTCGCAAGGAATTGGGTGAGTCTTCTAATTCGATGTCAATGGAGTATTGAGCGTGGTTCACTTCGTCTGACTGGTATGCAGTAGCTGCATTTGTTGGGGTCGTGGATACCCATCTCTCTCCTATCTTGTGTCGAGCCCTTGTCTTGCAGACATGATACCAATCCATTCGCTCACGTGGGGCTCCTGGATATTGAAGGTAGTAAACCTGCACAGCTTGTTGTGCGAGTACAAAAGGCTCGTACCGCTGATAAAAAATTTTATGATTGACTTCAACAAATTGATAGACCGGATGAACTTGTGTTCCGCGTGTCATTGGATCGAACCATTTGCACTTGAAAAGGACTACCTTAAGCGAGTAATCATTTGTACTTAGGTGCTCCAGCCCGATGATTTCTTCAAGGAGACCAAAGAAATCTGACTCTGCATTCGCGTAGTTTGAGCCTCGAACACATACCCCACTATTCATTGTCATCTTTCCAACACCTTGTTGTAGAGTCTCGAACTTGTAGCCGTTGATAACGTATCGACCCCAACTTTTTGCTTCCACATTTGGACCCCATGCCAAACTCCACAAGAGAGTATTTGGAACAATTCCATTGTTTCTATCCATGGCCTTCAAAACAAAATACAATTAATATGGTAAGAAACGATCGAGTTATATATAATATATGTTTATATGCAAAGTATATTTATCCTCGCATATTGTTTAAACCAATCCGCAAATAGTTGTTCAATGGTGTCATCTCTGCATGCATCTCCCCCCATTGTAGCCACGAATAGCCTACATGTTTGAATTTCCATATATACGTATATAAGATGCATGATGACATATATAAAATCAAAAATATATAACTAATTGATAAGAAATGTTACTCACTCGAGGTATGGTTGTACTTCCGGACAATTGACCAACACGTACGTGTGTGCGGCCTTCCACTCATTATCTTCATTCAACCACCTTGTTCTCTCATTGCCACGATCCGCACCAGGGTGATTGAAAATGGAGAAGGCATAATCCTCACCTTCGGAGACATCATTTCTCGCGACTCTCCTCAATTTCGAAGGAACATGCGAAGAAAAGTAGTGAACCGAGAAATATGCTATTTCCTCCCTTAAATATGTCATCACGATTGACGCTTCAACATTACTCTTTTGGACGATCTTTTGTTTTAGATGATATAAAAAGCGCTCGAAAGGGTACATCCATCGATACTGCACTGGGCCGCCTATTTGTGCCTCATACGGTAAATGAACAATGAGGTGCTCCATGGAGTCAAAAAAGGATGGAGGAAAGATACGCTCTAACTTACATGCCAATATAGGAATCATGCGCTTCAACTGTTCCATCCCAGTAACGGACAAGCTCGATGAACAAATAGTCTGGAAGAAGATGCTCAACTCAGTTAAAGGACCCCAAACGGTTGGTGGCAATAACTCTTTGAAAGCAATCGGCAAGAGTCTCTCCATAAACACGTGACAGTCATGGCTCTTCATCCCAGTGAGAGTGCAATCATCACTCATAACACATCTTCCCATATTAGAAGCATAGCCATCCGGAAACTTCACAGATCTCAACCATTGACCCACCTTTTTCTTCGCCTCTCGTGATAAGGTATAAATTGCTTTAGGTTTTGCGCCCCTGTGGTCATCAGCTACCTCCAGCTCAGGTCGATGACAATACTGGCGAAGATCCTTCCGTGCATTCAAGTTGTCCTTCGTCTTACCAGGGATATCCATCACGGTGTTATAGACATTGTCAAACACATTTTTCTCAATGTGCATAACATCGAGATTGTGACGGATGAGAAGGTCCTTCCAATACGGAAGTCTCCAGAAAATGCTCTGCTTAGTCCACTTATGCGAAATCCCATAGTCTGGTGACGTGTGAAAAGGATCATCAATGACCGTTGGCAACTGACATACCCGCTCCCACATCTGCTCCCCCGTTAGCATTGGCGGTGGCAACGCTGTCTCTGCATGCCCTCGATAGAAGTCCTTCTTATTTCTACGAAAGGGATGGTCAATGTCTAAAAATTTTCTATGGCAATCAAACCAGGTAGCCTTCCTTCTATTTTTCAGCCGAAAACAATCAGATCCTGATTCCATACAAATCGGACAAGCCATCAAACCAGCAGTGCTCCATCCCGACAAAATAGCATATGCAGGGAAATCACTTATTGTCCAAAGTAGAGCTGCACGCATAATGAAGTTCTCCCTCCTCGAGACATCATAAGTAGGTACACCGACCTCCCACAAGTGCATCAACTCATCAATGAGAGGTTGGAGGCAAACATCAATCAACTTCTTCGGGTTTTTCGGTCCTGGCACTATCAATGACATAAACATATGCTCCGTTTTCATGCATATATGAGGTGGAAGATGGTAAGGAGTAACAATAACCGGCCAAGAAGAATAAATCTGTCCACTTTTGTTGAAGGTAGCAAAGCCATCAGTGCATAAACCCAAACGAATATTACGAGCTTCTAAAGCAAAATCAGGATGCTTTGTGTCTAACCTTTTCCAAGCATCTCCATCTGACGGATGAGACATCATTCCCTCTTCTGTTACATGTTCTGCATGCCAAGTCATGTGGCTAGCTGTCACCTCAGAAGCATATAATCTCTGAAGTCTCGGAGTTAGAGGTAAGTAGAATAACACTTGGTGTGGAGTGCGTCTTCCGTTACTCGCAACTTTATATCTTGCATGCCCACAAAACCTACACGATTCTTCATTGGCATCATTCTTCCAATACAACATACAACCATTATGGCACATGGCTATTCTTTCCACTGGCAGACCCAAACTTCGAACCACCTTCTCAGTTTCATAGTAACTAGTGGGAATCTTATGGTTAGAAGGCAACACTTCATCAAACAATTGCATGAATCCATTTAAGAGTGGTTGGGAGACATTATATTCACACTTCAAGCTCATAAGTCGACTCACAAAGGATAATTGCGTATGTGAAGTACAACCTTCAAACACCGGGGCATCGGCGGATTTGAGCACTTCTGCAAATTGTGTTGCTAAGAGATCAGCCTCGTCTGTCATCATGTCTTCACCATGATTAGCTTCTTGGAATTCACCATCATTTCCGTCAACATTAAACCAACGAGGAGGCGGAACAAAGCTCGGACCTGCAATTTCGAAAACCCCATGATTTAAATTCTTGAATTGGATATTCAACATCATTTCCATCGAACATTAAAACAGATATATGATATATACAACAAAATTCGGACCTGCAATGTCAAACACCATCCTTTGTTCTCCCGTTAACTGATCATACATAGACAATTGCGGGTTTGAAGGCGCGATAGTTTCACCATGTGCTGTCCAGCGATGATAATCACTCATAAACCCACGATGATATAAATGACTCTTAACCTCATCTGCTCTGTACCATTTGCAATTAATGCATCGCCAATAGGGACATTTAATCTTGCCTTCATCGACATAAAGTGGATGCTCCAATGCAAACTTAATAAACTCATCCACCCATTTGAAGTATTCATCGTTTAATCCTTCATACATCCACGCTCGATCATCCATATTGCACTTCCCCAATTCAATTTCTGTACATATGTAAAATATATAAACTAAGTACTATAAATAAAATTATATTCAACTTTATACAAATTATTGTACATTATATATAATAATAAGTAGATCTATACACAACTACTTAGATCTATACAACTATATAAGCTAGTAATTATGTGGATCTATAGTAACAATTTTAAGTGTTAATTACATTACTCTTAAAAGTCTATATTATTTAAAAATCAAATATATATACACAAATTCCATAAACACAAACACTTTTACACTCTTCAAATTTTCAAATTATTTAGATCTATACAACTAAGTCATGATGTAGATCTATACAACTAATTAACCATTTAAGTGTTAAATTATATACTATTAAAAGTCTAATTAAAAATTCCAAAAATCAAAATACAACTAAGTAATGATGTAGATCTATACACTCTTCAAATTCCATTTAAATACCTATGTATAATTAGTTAAATATATCTCACATAGCACACATAATATATAAATATCTATGTATATACATTCATAATATATTAAATATATAATATAATTTATATATATGTGACACGTACCTCTCTTCAAAAATGGCTCTTCAAACCCACCAATCCTCCATTGCACTGTGGAGAGAGAAGACGACAACTTGCTCTGTGCGAGCAGTGTGCTTTCACCCTCCAGTAAAAGTGACCGAATTGAAGTAGAAAGTACGATTTGCATTGAATGACCACAACTGAAAATAGCCACGGCATTAGCCATGGTCGTATCCGTGGCTACTAAGAATGGGCTCCTTTATACGTCGAGGGCTATTAATTGGTGCTTCCATATTCCTTGGGCTTTGACTAATATTAATGGGCTTGACCCTTTATGGGCTTTGACTCTCTAAAATTGGGCTTGACCATATCTTTTGGCCCTACCTTTTTTTGTGAGATTTTGGGCTTACAAATTGATATTTAATTTGGGCTTGACCATATTCAGATTGAGTGAATATCTTTTGACCCTTTTTGTGAATTTCCTCAATTCGGATACACCAAAAAAGATAATGGGCGTCTTTGTTAGCGTCGAATACAGCCACGGATAATCCAACAGTGGCTAAATTCGTGGCTGTTCACCTCCAACTCTGGTCATATATTGCTAATTACCTCACATTCTTAGCCATGAGTACAGCAACAGATATGATTCGTGGCTAAATTCGTGGCTACATTGACACGCCAGGTAAGAGTCGCCAAAAATGACATCGAATTCGGCCACGGAACATGTGACTGTGGCCAAAGCTGTGGCTAACAGCCATGACACCAGCCACGGCACTTATATTCGTGGCTAAAAACCATGACATTTTGGACACGAAATTATTTCTTCATCCCTAGCCACGGGGATTTCCATGAATATTTTCATTCGACGCTATTATAGCTACGGCTTGTCAGGCCGTGGCTATTTCCTGTGTTTTTGGTAGTGGAATTCTGGTTCCTGATCTAGTTATGTCAAAGCCTATTGTTTTCTTGGATTCATCACATGTACTTTGTAATTTTCTTGCAAGTAATTCTGCACCTATAATGAAGAGGTGTGGTGAGATCGGATCTCCTTGTCTGAGTCCGCGGCTGGGCCTGAACATCTCTGTAGGCCCATAATTTACTAAGACGGAGAAGGATACTGTTTTGATATATTCTTCAATCCATGTAATAAATTGGTTGCAGAATCCGAATTTGTTCATAACTTGGATCATGAAGTCCCATTCGACTCTGTCATATGCTTTTTCCATGTCGAGTTTAATTGTAATCCAGCCTTTTTTCCTTTCCTTCCCCTAAATGAGTGAAATATCTCATGTGCTATCAGGACGTTGTCTTGAATGGCTCTGTTTGACACGAAAGCTCCTTGTAGAGGATGAATGATTTTCCCCAGAACATTTTTCATTCTGCCGGCAATAATCTTGGCTATTGTTTTGTAAATAGTGGAGCATAAACTAATTGGCCTATAATGGTTCGTTGCGTGTGGGTTGTCACATTTTGGTATAAGTGATATGAAGGTTTGATTGATCTATTTTAGCATTCTTCCAGATGAGAAGAAGCCTTTAACTGCTTTGATGACATCTGGTCCTACCATGTCCCAATATTTTTGATAAAATTCTGCTATCATTCCATTTGGCCTTGGGGATTTGTTCTTCCCAATCGAGAAGGTTGCGCATTTGATTTCACTGTTGCTCACCGGTTTGGTCAGCATTTCATTGTCCTCCGTCGTGATCTCCGTATCTATGTGTTGTAGATATTCATTAAGTTTCGCCATGTTTATACTTCCTTTCTTGAATCTTTTATCAAAGTCATTCTTATTTTCTCTTGTTATATTTTCTTCTCCTACGATGATTGTGCCATCAGTCGTTGTTAACTCCCTTATTGTTTTCCTGTTTCTTCTCCATGTCGCTACTCTGTGGAAATAGCCTGAATTAGTGTCAGCTAGTCTAAGGTGTTTAGTTTTAGCTCTTTGGTTCCAATAGATCTTATGATACTCCAGTAATTTTTCTTTTTTTTTTCTGAGTAATCGTACTTGTGTGGCCTTTGTTAGGTCATCTTGTGTCGTGGCATTGTGCTTTTGTATTTGGACTAATTTTTCATCAACATCCTTAAGTTGTCTAAATATGTTCCCAAAGGACCTCTTGTTCCACTCTTTTGTGAGCCTTTTAAGGGCTTGTGTTTTCTGAATAAGCTTAAACATGTGTGATCCAGTTGAGTTTCTTCTCCACGCTTGTTTAACTATGTTTGTGTAGTCTTTTCTCGTCATCCATATTTTTTCAAATTTGAAAGGTTTTCCCTTGTGATTGCTATCTATTTGAAGATCAAGTGAAATCGGACAATGATCTGAGGATGAGAATGCGTGTTTTGTCATCGAAATTTGTGGGAACCATTGGAGAATTTGAGTTTGTACGAGTGCTCTATCAAGTTTTTCATAAATATTGTTTATCTCTGTTTTGTTTTTTCGCCATGTGAAGTCGTTTCCCAAAGTTGGCAAATCATTGAGCTCAACGATGTTTTTAAATTCTAGGAGTCTGTTAAATCTGCTAGGGTTAGGTGGGCATCCACCTTGTTTTTCGGAAGCGGGTTGAATTTCATTTAGGTCACCCAGTAGGATACATGGGAGACATAAGTCATTAATGTGGTCTCTTAGTTCTCGCCAGAACTCATCTTTTTCTCTTTCACTCGGAGGGCCATATGCAAAGCATAAAACAAAGGCAATATTTTGAGTTAGGATTGTAACTTTGAAGAAGAGGAATCGGCGACTTTTTGATATCAATTCAATGTTTTCATTGTGTAATTGGTAACTTTTCCAAAGCACACAAATACCTCCCGATCTCCCCACTGCAGGGATCCATTCCATGTTGTCAAATCCTGGCTTCTTCCAGATTCTTTCCTCCGGTGGTCGTTCTGTTCTAGTTTCCATTAATGATATAATTTGAATCTTGTGTATTTTGCAAAATGTATCTATTTCTGTCCACAAGTTCTTTCGAACAATGCCACATGTATTCCATGCGCTAATCTTCATTGGGACTAACTTTGGAGGTTGGGTCTAGTCTCTTCAATTTATATTTGGTCATCCTTTACTCATTTCGGGTTCGACAGCTTAACCCACCTAAGATCGTCGGAAACAAAAAGGAGCAGAAATTCCTATAGGACACGCCTAGACTACAAAGTGTTTCAACTTCAATTCGGTTCAGCCCACAACTGGATTCAATAAACCTATCAAAGGTCTTACACCAAGATGTTTTACCATCTAAAGGGTTCATTTTATATTTGGGTTCAAACAAATTCAATCGAGGGTCAACTACTACTTTCTTTTCTCTTATGTGTCGATGCTTGTATCTCATTTCTTGTCGTTCATAGTGAGAAAACTTACACAAACTTTGAACAAGGGATCGTCTTTTACTAAAGAGTGGGGTCCGTTTTTCGAGATAAACCATGTTTTGATCCGCTCCCCATTGGTCAAGGAGCTTGGGATTCATCAGGGATCTGATTTCTAGTTGTTCTCTTTTAGTGGTTCTTACCGGGTTGCATTTGTACGCCAAATGTCTCCTGACTAGTTGATTTCTATCTTGTTCTTGTTGGGTGTCACCTTCTTCATCCCTGCCAACACAAATCAACATATGTGCAGTAGTTTATTCATAGATTAAGCAGTCATTGATTCAGTTTACCCCTTCAACTTTCTCTGAAAGAAAAAGAGGATCATTGGATGCATCAACAAGTAACTTCTTTTGTCGGTTGGATTTGTTCATGTAACACACAAGGTAAACACAATTGAGTGCACACCTCGGTTGGAAAAGATATACTAACAATAGGTCATACGGGTTGGAAAAGAAAAGGAGTGCACACCTGGGTTGAAGAGGGGCGTTGTGCCGAGAGGCTATCTTCATTTCCTCTTTGTTCATTTGTAATTTTTCCTTCGAGTATTTAGCGAGCTCATATACATTGTCAGCTTTCTCCTCGTGAATTGATCGATGGTCAACCGGGCACTTGCAAATCTCCAAAGCAGCAGGAAGATTTGTGTCGGGTTGAATTTTATTTGGTCAAGGATTCCTCCTCCTTATGGACAACTTCCAAATAACGAAGGAAGCAAAGCAAAGTCCATTAATCTTAATCATAAAATCCACTTTCAAGGTTATATACATTTCAATTTGCAATCTCATCACCAGAACTAAAAGTAGGATCGTATTCACATTATTCATTATAGTTTGATGCTTTGGATTCATCAAGTTCATGGCTTCACCAAAACCAGATGGCTGATTAATCATAAAGAAGCATTTTTCAACAGGAGGATCAATTTGTTCCTGCTTCATGGGGTCGAAACATTTCTGCAATTTCCATTTTGTACATATGTTAATCTCATAGTAATATTTTGTGACTCTTACCATATTCGATAAAGCTTCTAGATAAAAAGGAGTCATCTAGATATTGCTTGATTTCATCAGACAAGGTAAACAAGGTTCAAAGCATAACAAGTAATGAAACCACAAACACATCTCAATGCACAAAGTAGGATCAAGACTTAGATAATGGGTCAGAAATACAGGATATCTGAGAATTGTTATATCACCTGAATGTTGTGCAAACACTATGCAAATCCTTGGTCTCTTTTGTTTATCATGGTTCGGGTTACCTATCGGGTCACCATTGTCGTACCCTTGGGTACAAACAACATTATGGATGCTTTTCTTCTCTTTGTTCAAGTTATTATTTAGTTTAGTGAGATTCAAGAAATTTGAGAGATTATGAGTGCACAATAAATCAGCAATAATTTTAACAGGTGCGGGGAGCAAAATAGTGTTTATCCAAATTGAATTCTGTAAGGGTAAAGCAGGACCAAGAGAAAAGATAAAGGGTGGAAAAACACACCTAGCTTTAAAGAAGGAGCCCAAACAGTAGACAGAGATCCCGAGAGGAGATCCACCCCAAAACCGGATGGACCACCATAGGAGCCCAAGCCACCACGAGAACCATCCGCGGCAAACTTTTGTTTGGATCCAGGTAGCATTCCTCTTCATAGGGTCAGAGTTTTTCAATATTTTCTTCCCATGGATCTTGTTTTCAATTGGATCGGTGCTCTTTTCACCATATTATTAAACTTTATTTACTTAGTTATATTAGAGCAATCCCAACAGCTCATTTAAAAATTCTTTAAAATAGAGGACAAAATATCAAAATCTCTAAAAAATTTACACTTCAACTCCAACAGCTTCTTTATTTTCTAAATTTATGCATTTATTACACACTACATATACTCTCTATTTAAAACAATTTCAATTTTAACTATCATTAAACTTTATGCAAATTGTGAAATAATTTAGTACAACTAGACGAAGATGAATTTTAATTTAAAATTTCAAAAACATAAATAAGTTTAATTGAAAACAAAGTTGAACGTTTAAGATTAACATAACTTAAAATGTAAAATAATATAAGTTTGACATTTATGTATAACATGAATTTACAAGAGCTGTTGGGGCTGCTCTTAGGTCTCATTATATGCAATTGACGTTATTCGAGTATTTAAAAAAAAGAAAATTAAAGTAATTATAAGGATGAGTCGGGTACAAGTTGGGGCGGGTCGGGTTTGTCTATGTTCGTGTTCATTTGGGTATCAGGCCATAATGGGTCGGGCTCATGTTTGGGTCAGCTTGTGTGTGACACTAGAGTTTCAGGTTTCAGTCGGGTCTCTGTTCGGGGGGATCAGATCATGTTCTCAGGTTGGATTTCAAGTTTTGCATGGGGAGGCCTTTGAGGAGGAATGGACTGGTTCAACATTAGATTTGTCAAATCTGAAGATCTTTGGTACTCTTACATATGTGCTGAATCCAAGTGATGAGAGAATGAAATTGGATGCAAAGTCTAAGAAATGCATCTTTTCGGTCTATGAAAAAGGTGTAAAGGGTTTCAATTTGGGGGCATGTTGGTAAGAAACGAATGATCTATTGAGATGTTATATTTGATGAGCAATATATGATTCAACTGGCCAAAGAAGAAGAGAGGTCTGTGTTTACAGAGACTGATTCTAAGACGATGGAGGTGGAGCTTGGTGATGAAATTGACACTAATACTCCTATATCAGCAAGAAGTGAGCAACAACGATGGTAGGTGAATATTCTTATTTCTGAAAGAACCAAGCACATGACAAGACCTCTAATTAGATTTGTTTTTGATGAGATGGTTAACTATGCTTTTGTTATCGGCAAATATGACCCATCTATCTTTCAAAAGGCTATTCAAAGTCAGGAGAAAGAAGGATGTGTAAGTGCTATGACAGAATAGATGGAGTCTCTTAATAAGAATATGATATGGAAGCTAGTTAGTCTTTCGACAGGGAAGAAGGCTATAGGCTGCAAATGGGTGTTCAAGAAAAAATAAGACGTCTCACACACAAAAAAAAAGGGTGAGGTACAAGGCACGCTTAGTAGCAAAGGGCTATTCATAGAAGAAGGGAACTAATTATGATGAAATATTTTCCTCTCTGGTTGGGATCTACATCTTGAGCAAATGAATGTGAAAACTGCTTTCCTTCATGGTGATTTGGAGAAAGAGATTTACATGGAGTAACCAGAAGGTTTTGTCCAGCTTGGAAAGGAGCATCTTGTATGCACTTTAAAGAAGTCATTATATGGGTTGAAGTAGGCTTCTAGGCAATGATACAAGAAGTTTGACTCTTATATGCTTCAGATTGGCCAAGTATGATTGCTGCGCTTATATGAGATATCTTGATGATGACTCCCTTTTGCTTTTGTTGCTCTATGTTGATGATATGCTCATTTTTGGGAAGAACATTAATGATATTGTTAAGCTCAAACCCTTATTGGGAAAGGAATTTGGTATGAAGAATCTTGGCGGTGCAAAGAAGATCTTTGGTATGGAAATTTACAAAGAGAGAAATTCTAGGAGATTGTGGCCATCTCAAAGGAATTATATTGAGAAAGTGCTTGACAGATTTGATATGGCAAAATGCAAACCTATTAGCACTCATTTGGCGAACCACTTCAAATTCTATTTTACTCAATGTCCGAAGTTTGATGAAGAAACCAAAGATATGGAAAGAGTTCCTTGTGCTAGTGCCGTTATTTGAAGCATGTTATGGTGTGCACAAGACTTGATTTGGTCCAAGCTATTAGCCAAGTCAGCAAGTACATGTCTAATCCTATGAGGGAATAGTGGAATGCATGCAAGTGGATTCTCATATTTTCAACGGTACTGCTGACCGTGGGATCATGTTTGATTGCGAAAAAGGCGGTCTTTCAGTCAAAGGGGTACGTTGATTTCGACTATGCTAAATGCTAATCTTGACAATCGAAGGCCCACAATGGGGTATGTCTTTACTCTTACTTGGGGGGGGGGGGGGTGTTATTTGTTGGAGATATGTTTTGTAGTATGTGGTAGCCCTTTCTACTATTGAGGCAAAGTACATAGCTTTAGCAAAGACAACTAAGGATGCAATATGGGTCAAAGAAATTGTGAAGGAGCTGAGTATTGAGCAAGATGGAGTTGAGATATATTGTGATAGTCATAGTGCTATATATATGGCTAAAAACCAAGTGTATCATACTTAGACAAAGCACATTGGTGTAAGATTTCACAAGATCAGGGAGCTTGTAACATCTGTTGAGATCATCCTAGAGAAGGTTTACACTTCTTAAAATGTTACTGATATGTTAACCAATCCAATCACCGTAGACAAGTTCAAGCATTGCTTGAATTTGGTTCATATTACTCGAGTAAGAAGGCTCGGGACAGGGAGCACAGCAAGACCTGGCGCAAACAAGGTCCTAGAGCTATTTCCGTTCGTTGCTATGGATAGATTATTTGTCTAGGTGGAGATACATTGTATTTGTCTAGGTGGAGATACATTGAATTGGATCCCAAGTCAATTTATCTATAATAGGTTTTATCTATATATGGTTTATATATAGATAGTTTATTATAGATGATTTTATCTATAATGGGTTCTAGATAAGATAAGTTTTATTTGTATCTAGGTTATCTATATGAGGTTCTATCTATAGAGAATTCTCTACTATGAATAGAGGGTTGTAGGGTTGGAATTACGGTGTACATGTGCATGTTTCCATCGAAGTATAACAATAATAAGAAACCCTAGCTATAGAGGGGTTTTTTTTTCTGTACGGGATGTTTTGCGCGGTTCTTTTACCGAAACACGAAAATCTTGTGTGTCCCCCTGTTTTTTTTATTATCTTTCTCTTTAATTATATTCACTCGAAAATTCACAATATAAACAATTGTTCATATTTATGACTTGTATCACTTCGGTTTGCGACAAATGTGAACGTATAGTGAAAATATATATACAATATAAAATATCAAAGACACAAATGTGGGATTAAACTTTCTTATGAAAAAAATATATGGAAGATAAACACTAAGGAAAGAATTCAGCGAGCATACGCTCGCTGATAGCATCCTAACAGATGAAGTCCTTCAAACTTAAATTGTTATGGAGGTCCAACGATTGAATAGAACATCCAAAGTGTGCAACCTTATCTACCGTTCTATTGCCAGATCTGTGGACATGAAAGAAAGATACTTCTGACAGATTCACTAATAGAAGTTTAGTGTCGGATAGTATTAGTTCAATTTCCCATGGACAAACGCTTTCATTATTTAATTGTTTTATTATTATTTGTGAGTCACCTTCAATTTGTACTCTAGAGATCTGTAGTTCTATTTTTTTTTTTTGCACCTCAAGACGGAGGGCAAGAGGTTTCACCATAAGAGGGCTTTGTGTTCCAAACTTACAAAATTCCATGTGTATTGGCTGCCCATTTCAGTCTATAATAATATACCCTCCGGTGCTCTCACCTCCTTCAATTGTCGAACCGTCAAAATTTAATTTGAAAGTTCCATACGGAGGTTTCTTCTATTTTTTCCGACTGCGAGCATGCCACCAGGTTGGTGAGTGATGTTTGTTGCAAGTTTTTGGATTATAGTCGGCGTCATCTTTATCCTCCTGATTTGATCTAATCCAAGTATCCCTTTATATATGTGCTAATCTACTACTAACAGTTGTTGAAGTACTAACATTCGGTTGAGGAAATATGAGTTGGTTTCTTATTCTCCACGTAGTCCACCAATGGAAAGTCAGTTTCTGTTTATCCTCCCGATTGAGTTTGCTATTCAATAAGGTGAGGATTGGCCAAATATTGCGCGAAGATTTAATTTGATTCTCAATCTGGTTCCACAAATGTGTTGATATCCAGTGTTGTCGGTGTTTATTGTAGCATTCTAGGAAGATGTGTGTTTTCGCTCGGCAGATTCTCAATCTGGTTCCACAAATGCGTTGATATCCAGTGTTGTCGGTGTTTATTGTAGCATTCTAGGAAGATGTTTGTTTTCGCTCGGTAGATTCTATCCCATCTAATGAGAGGGCTATGTTGGGCATCCTTATTCCGGAAGAATCTACGATTTGTTTGATCGAGCTCATTATGGATATTTACAGGTAGGCGTGGCCATGGGACCGACCTGCAGGGCCAAGGTTCGGGGAAGGGTGACCCGAATCCTAACCCGAAAATCCCACGGGTTCATGGGTTCGGGTCACCCGACGGGTCACAAGGTTAACGGGTAGACCCAGCAGGTCGACCCAGTGGTTAGGGTCCAGGTTGAATGGGTTTGCGCCTTTGCTATGTTTTGACATTTTGGAAATACCGTTACGTATTTACCATTTACGTATTATTTATGATTGAGTTGGGGGGAAAAAAAAAGGGCTTGAATCGGTTTTCCGATTTCTTACGTATCCTCCCATGGTTGAGGAATCAAAGCCCACATAGTTCTTTTACCTGTGTAAGTATGAACCCTGCTTACCTATTTTGTTTGACCGTCTAAGGCTTCAGCTGATCCGTCTCCATCAGTGACAACAACGTCGATGGAGCTCCCAGTGGACTCTGTATCCACTCCGTCGTCGTCCTCTGATTCAGTAGATAAGATGTTCTTTTGAATCCACATATTTGCCCTCTTCTAATCTGCAAGGCAAACTTGGGCTTCAAGGTTCTCGGGAAGCAATCTTAATCTCTTCTCCGCCAGAATTTGGCCTCCGCGACTGAAAAGCTGCTCGACGGCGACCGTGGAGCAAGGGGGCCCAAGTATTTGTTGGGCGATCACCTGCAATATCAGAAATCTTTGTCTTTCGGAACGGCTCCACCATTCTAGGACATCAAAATCTTCTTCCTCATCGTCATGGAAATCAAAGTTAGTAGACAAATATTTGTCGAACTCCAAGTGGGGGCGCGACAAAGATCTCGACCGCTTTGTGCCAAAGATATCTCTTGCAAGTGCCTTAGTTATCTGGTAAGTGCCTTAGTTCTAGCGGTAATACTAGTTCGTGACCCGCTTGAACTGGAAGCCATGGGAGGACGAGCGGATGGCGCTCTATCGCTTGTAGAATAATGAATATAAGTTCTTCTAATAAACCTCTAACTCTAGCAACTATAAGTTGAACATTGCAATAAAGATCATCCTCAATTTCGAAAATCGGAAAATAGTTTTCTAAAAACTTTTGAACCCCGTTTAATTTATAACTAGGGTCGAAACAACAAGCTACGAGGAAAATTCCTGGTATAACTTTGTAATATAGCAACCATTTTTGTCGCATCTCTAAAACAACTAAGGATATGGAAGGCACATTAATCCCATCTTGTAGGGCTAGGGCTATGTTCAAGGCAATAAAACAAAAAAAGGTTTGATGTAGGCATGTGGCTAAAAGTCCGAGTTGCATCATAAAAAACTTTGAAAACCTCAACAATATCTCGAGCCTGAGTCCTCATATCCGCAAAGATGTTTGAACCTTTGATGTGTTGTGTTCCAGCGTCTTCCCCTGATCTGCTACAACTTTTTTTGTGAAACCCTAATTTTTCGTTTCACAAATTGATCTGCCGCCGCCACTCGACCTGTTGCCGTCGCAGCCCTCCAGGCCGCCGCCTCCACCCCACCCTTGTGCCGCTGCTGCTACCCCTAGCCGCCGCCGCTGCCGCCTGCACCCTTGCCGCTGCCGCTCCTAGCCGCCGCCGCCGCTTGTCCCTTGCCCTAACCCCTCGCCTTGGCCAACAACGTCAATTCTCCGCTGCCGACATTAATGGTCGCTCGCAGCATGCTATCCAGGGAGGACAGCCGTCAGCACCGCCCCCTACCCAGCAGCGAGGAGGTCGCGAATGCGGCCGCAACTCCTGTCGTAACATCGATGGAGGCGGCCAGGGCGGTCCCAATACCCGGCTTGTCCCTCCACCCTACATGAAGCGACCCTACTGCAACCCGGTTCCCCCCATCCATCGCAGGCGTTGTATACAGCACAACCAGCGGCGGTGGCGTCGCAACCCACGACCGCTTTGGGTCTTTAGCAGCTGGACGGGAATTGGTATATGGATATCGGGGCCTCTTCTCACATGACGAACAATTCTGGTAACCTACAAAATGTTTTTAATTCTAGCACTTTGCCTTCGATTTATGTCAGAAACGGAAGTCCTATTCCAATTGTTGGTTCGGGCCCTGCTACCCTACCCACTGACTACCCTTTGAAACTCAATAATGTGCTCCTTGCCCCTGCCCTTGTCAAAAACTTTATCTCCATTCGCCAATTCACCATCGATAATCACTTGGCGATTGAATATAACCCGTTTGGTTTTCTTGTGACGGATTTACGTACGGGCACCCCAATATAATGCGGTGCAATAGCTCAGGAGACCTATTGTGAGCTGAGTCTGCCATATTTTACAGTAACTTTTATATCGTTTTCTGCATAAATTTCATGCATTTGGGCTAGAATAGTATAGAATCTATGTAGTTTATGTTTACTTGCCAAATTATGGAATCTACACCAGTTTCTGTTTAAATTCGCAGAATTCGAGGAAATTTACAGCAGTTTTGAGAAAGGACGAAAAGCTCGGAAATCAACTACAGAAGTCCAAGGTCAAAGAGCGACGGAGCCAGGACGAATCAAGATGGAGCCATGAGTTACTCGATATCGAGTACATTTACTCGATATCGACCAAAGATGTCCGAGAATTGCCTGGTCGAGTAGGAGCTAATCGAGGAGCTGAAGACGAAGCCAACCCGACTCTGGAGCTCTACTCGATATCGAGTAGTTTACTCGATATCGACAAAACATCCTGAAGCCATGCCCTGAGTCGAGGAGCCATGCCAAGTCGAGAAGCCGAAGACCTGGAGACACCGAGTAGCATCTACTCGATATCGACGACCTCAGCGAGGGCAGCCCCGCCCCGCCCCGGGCGCCGCCTATTGCCGCCCCCGGAATACCCCCCACTTTCCCGCATCCGCTGCACTCCTCGCCCCATTGTAGCCCCTCAACCCGCCACACCGGTGTCGCGCCTGCTGCCTCAAGCTGCGCTCTCCGCTCCTCCCATTGCCGCCCCTACAGCTCCCTCCGCCCCAACCATGAAGACTCGGTCCCAATCCGGGATCTTCAAACCCAACCCCAAGTACAACCTCCTTAACACATCCAAATTCATATCTCACATACCTAAATCACCACATAAGGCCTTACAGGACCCGAACTGGCATGTCGCCATGACTGAAGAATTTAGTGCTCTAATTAAAAACGGCATGTAGGCCCTTGTTCCTAGGCCTCGTGACTATAATATAATCAATTGCATGTGGTTGTTCAAGCATAAGTACATGTCTTATTGTCAACTGCAAGTCTTAGGAGGTCGGTGTCGTCTGTGATGAGACCTTCAGCCATGTGGTCAAACCGGCCACCATTCGTATGGTCCTGAGCATTGCATTCAAAAAAGACTGACCCATCCATCAGCTTAATGTCAAGAATGCGTTTCTCCACGACGATCTGCAGGCAATGGTCTAAATATCGCGTATCGAGGTTTTATCGGTCGGAGGTAAAAAGGAAATATCGGAAATATATCGGATTTATCGGATTCGCTAATTTTTAGCCATAAATATTATATTTATACTTCAAAGTTTAAAAATACACATGAAAAATTAATATTGAAATTGTAAAATTTACATTCAATTCAACTAATTCACTTCAAATATCCTACATAACATTTACCTTTCAATTTTCAAATATCCTAGTATTTAACAGGAATTGAAACTTTGTCAATCCCTCAAATTAAAAATTTGAAACCCATTTATTCAAATTGAAACATTTTCAATCCCTCAAACTAATAGACACGGTTACACCAAGCAGCACACAGACTCCCAAATCACAATGTATTCAAACTACAGTAAAAAATTTCGGACTTACCTTACGAGTGCCGAGGGACTGGCTGAGGGAGAGAGTGTTGTAGCCTTCCCAGATCAAATCAGTCCCAAACAGTCCTAAATTAAAATTGAACATTTGAACTTGTATCCAGATTCGCAGAAAACTAATTTGCTCACAAATCAGTTCCAAATTCAACTAATTTGCTTCCAAATCATTCCCAAATTCAACTAATCAGTCCCAAATACAATGTAAAATGTATTCAATCTAAAAAAGGTCCGACGGACCTTGAATGTGTCGAACTGCAGAGGCGGCTAGAGAAGATCAGGAGAGGCCGGAGAAGAAGCATGGGCGACTGGAGAAGACGTAATCTGAGTAGAAATCAAGGTCGCGGTGCCGGAGAAGACAGCTAGAGAAGAGCACTTGCACAGTCGGAGAAGAAGCAAGTGAGCAGGCCGCGCCGGAGACGAAATAAGGTGGCCGCCGACCGGAGAAGAATCCAGTGAGCAGGCCAGGGCAAGCTAGAGAAGAGCCCTCGCACTGATTCGCCTCTCGCAACATTGCAAATCGCAAGCCCTACGTTTGGGTTTGGATATCGATTTCATGAATCTCTCAGGTTGATTCTCACTCCATTTCTCAGCCTTTTTTTCAATTTTTACTATAAAAAAAATAACCAAAACGACGTCGTATCATAGAGGCGATAAATCGGTCAACCCGATATTGACCGATATATCGGTCGTTGACCCGATAAATAGCGTTGACCGATATTATCCAACCGATAACCCGATATTGTATCGTGTTCTAAATATCCCCGATATATCGCCGATATATCGGCCGATATATCCGATATTTAGAACACTGTCTGCAAGAAACTGTCTACATGCATCAATCCCCAGGCTTCTATGATCGCTCTCGGCATACGCACATATGCCTGCTTCGGAAATCCCTGTATGGATTGAAACAGGCGCCTCGTGCCTAGTATCACAGATTCGCCACTTACCTTCGCCGGTTGGGATTTCAAAGCAGTCAGTCAGACCACTCACTGTTTGTGTTTCATGAGGGATCTGCTACAACATATCTCCTTCTGTATGTCGATGACATCGTGCTCACTGCCTCTTCCCCTGACCTCATCTCCTGTCTCATGGAGGGGGAGATTGTGTGTGTGGACCCACATACGGGAGACACGAACAACATATAAATCCGAACGGGGTTCCATCTCAAAATCAATTGGCAATGAGTGGAGTAGCTCTTCAACCTCATATGTTGTTCAAGCGTTCTCTAGATTACCGATGTGGGACAACCACATTCCAACATGCCCCCTCATGTGCAACGACATTTTTAGCCAACAAGTTGCACTTGCCACATGCGTTTAAATGGGTACCACAATGCCCGCACATGCCATAGCCAGCAACCCCACCAGATAGAGCCCATACCGCAACTAGTCGAAACCTGGCTCTGATACCATGTAAGATTGTGAATAACTAAGTCCCTTGAGGATCTCAGAGGTCTACTCGTGTATGTCACTAGGGTAAATACTTTGGGTTACAATCGTAACTATAAAATATTTACTTCTAAAACTATATAATCTCTAACACAAACGTCCTTAGGGAACTGCTTTGGGCGAGTTTAGTAAGCCCGGCAATAGGCGCTCCATTGCTGGCGAAGCTGTTTGCTTCACCAAAGTGCCCACAAAACATATTGAATTGGTTCAACAACAGAATGTAAAAATGTTAAACCATCTTGGACACATAATTTTAAAATATGAGGGGCGCAACGGATGTGGAAAAATCTACCGCCTATCCCGAGCTGACAATATTGGATTAATCTTGGGCTGACAAAGGTCGACCCGCCAATCTAGTCGTTGGGCTTTCCGATGGAAAAAACTTTCGTAGCTTTTCTTCGAAAAATTATGGATTTTTTTTATTGTTTGATTTGTTTTCGAAAATGGTATTTAATTATAAAACTACATCTTCACATCTCACAACTTCATACACTTACAAACATGAAACACCACATATCAGTACATGACACACTCACACACCTAGTTACCCGAGCCTGATACTCCGTCAATCTTCATCTTGTCAAGATGCTTCATCGTTATATGAAGCTTCAAATTTCCGTAGTCGGAGCCTCTCATAATCTTGCACTTGTGACCGCAATGAAGACAAACCGCTTCGACCATCCAACGGGCCTAGCTCGACCTTATCAAAATGGTTGCGGAACAACGTCACGGATTGATCGGCCATGATAACGATATTATGAAAATGAAATGTATGATTGTAACGTAATTGTAAGTTGATAAGATTATGATATATTTGGATAAGAAGTGAAATGAAATGAATCAATGAGACAAGATTTTATAGGCGTTTGCACAACGACTACATTTTTTTAAAAAAAAAAATCAGATATGTGGGGCCCATTTCCAATTGCATTTTTTTTAAAGACGGGTTGACCTGCAGGGTTGACCCATCAAGTCAGTGGGTTCCCAAACCCCTGACCCTAACCCTAACCTGCAATCCACCTTGACCCGAGGACCTGCACCCGTCGGGTCATTGACCCGCCGGGTCTATGACCCTTAGTACCCTTACAAACTGCCGGGTCACGAGTTGACCCGTGGCCACATCTACTTACGGGTAGCATAAAGGATTGCATAGTGTAGAGAGGTTCTGTGGCCATATTTGAGCCGACAAGGGTAGCTCTGCCCTATTGGGAAAGGGCATTAGCATGTCACTTCGTTAGTTGATCCTTTGATTTGCATACTATGTCTTCAAAGGTTTGCTTATTAACTTTACCACTTATTGCTGGGCAACCCAAGTATTTTTTTTCCAGAGATTTCTCATGAGAAATACCCAGGTTACTTTCCAGTTCAATTATTATGTTCCCTAGTTCCCTGGAATCCCGGTAGTTGTTTGGAAAGCTGACTTTCGGAAGTTCACTTTTTATCCAGAAATTTCATAATAATCATTTATTATTTTTAGGACCTCGGTACAAGCAGCAACAGTACCCTTACTGAAAATGATTATATCATCAACGAATGCTAAAAAGGGGATTTATGCGCCATCTTTCCCGAATGGGAACCCGGTCTGTTGTGACCCACTATCAGCCACACGGATAAGGCTTCTCGCCAATATTTCTGCCCCCAAGATAAAGAGAAATGGGGAAATGGGATCTCCTTGTCTCAGCTTTTGGGAGGGCCAGAACAAATCTCTAGGGCCATTGTTGACCAACACGGAGAACGAAACCGAAGTTATGCATTCTTTGATCTATTTCACAAATGTAGCGTGGCAGCCGAATTTTGTAAGAACTGCAAGGATTAGGGCTGGGCAAAAATTGGATCGGACCGGAATCGGACCGGGACCAGACCGGAAATTACGGTCTTGGATCGGACCGGAAGTATTACGGTCTGGTCCATGGTCCAAGGAATTTCAGATTCCGGTTTCCGGTCCAAACCCGGGACCAGACCGGAATTTCCAGGTCGGACTGAAATAGGACCGGATTTTGTTTTTATTAAAAAAAATAAAATAGTTGTGCAGTACTGCAGTAGCCTCCCAAATACCAAATCCCAATAGCGTGCCCCCTGTAGCAATCGACCTTTTTTTTTAAAAGCTCACAAGCAAAGGAGCAGGGAGACCCGGGCAAACGCGGATACGGGCCGGACTAAGCCCGCTTAACGGGTTGAATATGTTGTCCGAGCCCATCCTCCATTATGGGCACGGACGGCCTGCGGGTACCCGCTAAATTACACACAAGGCACTATTTTTTTTCTTTTTCGGGTTAAAAACTGTAATGCCACAAAAAAAAAAAAGTGGTTGTAGGGCCAAGCAGGAAGAAAAAAACATATCACATTTTTTTGTGAACCATTTGTATGAAGAAGCAGAGTACATTGAAATTGAATTTAAACAAGGTCAAATGCCTAGTTGGCAGTTTGGCGAGATATGGTTGGCTCTCGGGTTCTTACGTGTCGAGGGATAAATAACAACTAAAAACTCAACCGTGCGATATGACAGAGATTAGAGTAATTAGATCAGATGAGGTGACTATGTTGGTAGCAACTAGCAAAAGGGATTGTTCCATGTATTGATGAAATTCCAATGCACACACACTCAAGGCATTAGCAATTGCCGCTTATAATATATTTATTATTTTTGTTTCTTTCTTTTAATTAATAATGTATATTATTTATATATTTTAATATATATATATATATATATATATATATATATATATATATATATATATATGTATACAAAATAGCGAGTACCCGTTACGGGCCTAGCGGCCCGCAATGGGTAAACTGCCCTACCCAATCCCATGCCCGCTGCGGGCGCGGGCCGGGCTTAGCGGCCCGGTTGGGCTTTTCCCTCTAACCAAGCCCGTCCAAAAAGGTGGGCGGTCCGGCCTGCGTTTGCCCAGGTCTACTCCCGATCTCTCTTCACTGGCAGCTCTCTCACTCTCTCAGACTCTCTTGCCCAGTCGCCGCCGCCCTCGCCCATCGCCGCCGCTATTCAGTCATCCCCTCCTGTGTAGGCATCTCTCTCACACTTCACCCTCACAGCTTCACACTCTCGCACAGAGCCAACCCTTAGTTTCGCGGTCTAGCCCTCGTCAGTCGCCATTGCCATCGCCACCGACCGACCAACCTTGTCCGCCACCGGCCAACCATAGATCTATCTCTTTTCACTCTCTTTCCAGATCTAGGTTTATAGAAATTTCAATTGGTACTTTAAAAATTTTTAGATATAGTTTTGTGTATATGTTGTTGAAGAAATTTCAATTTTTAGATCTAGGAGGAATTTCAATTTCAGATCTAGAAGGAATTTCAGTTTCTATGTCTTAATTATTCAAGATCGGACTCAGGAGGAATTTTTAGAGTTTACCCCCAAAAAAAAATTCAGATTTAGTTTTCCGGTCTAACTGGTCCTAACGGTCCACAAATCAGAAAACCCGGGACCATATATTCCGGTCCCGATCCGATCCGGGGCCCATGTCTTTAGAGTTTCCGGTCTGCCGGTCTTGGACCGGACAGGAATTTCCGGTCCGGTCCGATCCGATTCAGACCGGAAGCCCAGCCCTAGCAAGGATAAACTCCCAATCAACTCTATCATAGGCTTTTTCCATGTCTAATTTCACTGTAATCCACTCATCCCGCCTTTTACGGGATTGAAAGGAGTGAAAGATTTCGTGGGCGATGAGCACATTGTCTTGAATTGCCTTATCGGAAACAAAAGCCCCTTGGAGCATGTATATTAGCTTCCCAATTACTTGTTTTAATTGTTTTGTTAATATTTTAGAGATAATTTTATATAAGGTGGAGCAAAGACTAATTGGTCTATAATGAGGCGTGGTAGATGGGTCGTTACATTTGGGGCGGAGGCAGAGGCGGATGTTGATGGTGGCAAACCCAGCTACTGCTGGACAGAAAGTTATAGGCTAGGCTAGAATAAAAAAATTGCTGGGCTAAAATTATGAAAAAACTAAGGGCACCTCTAAGCCCAAAAAGATATTATTGGACTTAATTTTTTTTTACCGATTTAAAAATCAACTCAAATAAAATTTACATTCATCTTGACAATAACGGTATTGTTTTTAATTTTTTTATAGCAATAAATAAATAAAATTAATTGACCATTTATAGTTTTTGTCCTCTCATTACGTTATAATATCTATTAGAGATTAGAGCCTTCAAATCTTCTATTTCAATCTCCTTATGCATGTCACTAGTTTACTATCTTCACCGGCCAATAAGGTATATATTTCTATTCATTAGCTATATTTTTTTAATAATGATTATATTAATTAGTAAATTTCATAATTAGGGTTTTGAATTGTATGGTAATTTGTAAGAACTCAGGTTTTGAGTGTTGTATTACATGTTTAATTGCTTAATGAAGAGTTGTGTTAATCTAATTTCCAATAGTTCAATTGAACATAAATAACTAAATTGTCAATTTTGGTTCTATATACTCTTATGCTTTCAATTTTTGGTGTCATTACATCCCTCTCTTTTGGTTAAACACTATCTTCATTATAAAATGTAAATCTTGCAATTGATAAATCATTGTTTAAATATTGTTTTGGATTCTTAATATTCACACACATATATGAATTATATTTTAGCCTAACAAAATTTTCTTGTCTCTGAAGGAAATATTTTTTCGCTCACTTAGATTTAAAATATTAGATCCGCCACTGGGAGGAGGGTAATAAATGTGTAGTTAATTTGTTTAAGTAAATGGCCAGATTAAAAAAAAAACCTTTTATTGCCATTATTACAGAAGCTCCGACAATATCCCAGTATTTTTTATAGAATTCGGCAGTGATGCCGTCAGGACCTGGCGTCTTATTCTATCCCAGACTGAAGGTCGCATACTTAATTTTGGCATTTGTGGAGGGGTGATCAAACATCTCATTGTCTACCGTGGTTACTTCAGAATTTACTAGTTGTAGGTAGTGGTGCAGAAGGTTGATATATATTTAAGAGTTATGTACACCGGAATCAACCTCTATATATAAGATGAATCATTATGTGTACGAGCATGAAATTGGATGTGAACCTAACTTTTTTATGTATTATTATAGATAGATATAGATTATAGACATGAAAAGATATTTCAAGACTTTGAAGAAAAAAAATTGTAAAATGTTATTTGTCATATCAAATAAGAATTTATCTATTCAATCTATTCCTAAGGATAATTTTTTATTATTATAACAAGGAAACACACCATTTGGTGGAAATCCTTGAGCATTTGACCTAGTCGGTAAGAATCACGCACTAGGTAAATCGGCTTGCACCGACCGGCTCGACCCACTGGTAGAGAGTAAGACAAACCGATTTTCTCCCAAGGAAAGAGGCGGAGCTAAGAATCGAACCCGAGACCTTCTTACCCCCTTCCCTTGCTCCATATCAGTGGGCCACCCCGACTGGGACATTAGTAAACCCGAGCACGTGACTCAGCCAGCAAGAGCCACGTATCCGGTAAACGGACTTGTGGCGACTGGCTCGGCCCACTAATGAAGAGCAAGACAAACATTGGATTTTCACCAAAGGAAAAGCTGGAGGTAGTGATCGAACGGGACCTCATTATCATCCCTTTAGAGCAAGCCCAACAGCTTTGGTAAAAAATTTCTAAAATAGAGATTAAAATATCAAAATCTCTAAAAAAATTCACTCTAACTCCAACAGCTTCTCTATTTTACAGATTTTTACATTTATTAAAGACTATAATAAATAAATGCATGGATTAATTTTACTATGGATTAAACTTTTAATTTATGTTATAAAGAAATTTGTCTAAATATTAGTGTAAAATCTAAGCAAAATTTTAATTTAGTATGGATTAATTTTACTTGTCCTAAATCGTGTAATATGGCCGTTGTGTTTTAGCCCGGGAAATGTAACTAAACGCATAAGAAAAAAAATCTGAAGAACTCCCAAATGGCTTAGAATCGGCCACACCTCTAAAACCCTGCCAACCACACACACATTCGTTTCTCTCCTCTTTGGCTTCAAATTTTATCGGAATTTTAGCTCGATTTACACAAACTGCTCTTCATGGTTAACGACGCATAACTGTTTTCCTGAACAATAGCAAAAATTAGGGTTCTTTAGTTTCGGGTGGAAGGGGTGTTAATTGCATCCCCATGTCTTCTTCTTCATCCTTCCTTTCTCCTTCGCCGTGGAGAAGAGGGCTGTTCGCTAGCACTGGCGCCCAGCGTAAAGCGCCAGTGCTAATTTATCAACAGAGTAACTCTCATTTTTAGTTTATTAGCATCTCTCCAATTTTTTTGGGGGGATTTTGGGTTTGTTAAATTTTCCTCAAATTCTTCGCCTTCCATTCCAGGTGCAGCAAGTAAAGATCAGATCAGTAGAAGGGGTTTTGCTTTCAAGGGGATTGTTGCAGCTGGAATTTCGACTGTGGAGGAATCTCCTGTTGCCGCTAAACCCCTTACAGGTTCAAAATTGTGTTTCAGTATCTGATTTCATCTTAACGAGTCTCTAATAGCGCGAGTTCAATTATGTCAAACAGTTACCAGATTAAGGGAAATTGTTGAAAAATCTTGTAAAACAATTTAATCAAAGGGTTTGTTGTATTAGTACGGGATTTGATATTTGGTGATAAAGTATCCATACGAGGACCGATATAGTTAATGAAGGCAAGGGAATTGCTCAAACACCAAACATGAGCTTGGTTGATTTTATGCTGATATCGGCCCGATAATTAATTTATACCAAACGCCCAATGGGAATCTGGGATATGAAAAAATGCTGGTATAGTAGGTTCCTTTATGTTGCATTATTGAATGGTTGATTTCTGATAAAGAAGATTGATCCTACAGGTATGGAGAGACTGCCATTCAAGCCAGAAGGATATAACTATTGGACATGGAGAGGCCACAAAATACATTATGTCAAAGAAGGACAAGGGCTTCCTATCGTACTTATACACGGCTTTGGTGCTTCTGCGTTTCATTGGAGGTTTCTTCCTATTTACTTCTGCATTTCCTTGCAAAATTCTAGGCAAAGTTCTTTTAACAAGTATAATATTAGCAGTTAACATATCACTTCCAAACCTTTTATCTTCCAACTATTTTGAGCTAGAAGTCAAGTTCAGAGCAACTGTTCCTGATCTTATCCTTTTTTGCAGGTATAACATACCTGAGTTGGCTAAAAGTTACCAAGCTTATGCTGTAGATTTGCTTGGATTTGGATGGAGTGAGAAGGCACTTGTTGAGTATGATGCTATGATCTGGAAGGACCAGGTTATCGATTTCTTGAAAGAGGTTGTCAAAGAGCCTGCAATTGTAGCAGGAAACAGGTATTGATGAAGATTGAAAATGGTATTTCTTTTGAGATGTAATGGTTTTTTCATAATATAATCCATTGCCACATACAGGATGTTATTAATGACGTCCCTGTCTTTCCTTTCAGTCTTGGAGGAATTACAGCTCTGGCTGCAGCCACAGAATTACCTGAACAAGTTGTTGGATTGGTGCTACTGAATTCTGCTGGACAGTTTGGAGACCCAACTACTATTGAAAACAAACAACCTGAAGAAACGGCTTTGCAGAAGTTCATCTTGAAGCCTCTGAAGGAAGTTTTTCAACGTATTTTTCTTGGTTTTTTGTTCTGGCAAGCAAAACAACCAGCTCGAATCGTATCTGTCCTGAAAAGCGTAGGTCTCTAGCTTTTTAACTTGGGTATCTCTGTTTCAGTTTTACGTGTCATCGGTTTCTCTTACACCAGAACAAGATTTTCGTAAACTCGTCAATTTAGCACAATGTAGTAATACCTTGGAGCTGGTGCAGGTGTATATCAATCCTTCCAATGTGGATGATTATCTAGTGGATTCAATCACTGCACCAGCATCAGACCCTAATGCCGGAGAAGTGTATTACAGGTATGAGTCATGTGAATCAACTTTTTCAATTCAGTCTTTGCTCAGTCCGTTCAACAGTTACAAATCTTCTTCCATTCCCTTTAATTTATATACTTGTTCATGCAGATTGATGTCACAATTCATGTCAAACCAGAGGAAGTACACATTAGACAGTCTCCTAAGCCAAATCTCTTGCCCTTTATTGCTTCTATGGGGCGACTTGGATCCATGGGTGGGCCCTACCAAGGCCATTAGAATCAAGGAGTTCTATCCAAATACAACTCTTGTGAACCTACAAGCTGGACACTGCCCACATGATGAAGTCCCTGAGCTTGTAAATGAAGCCTTGCTGAAGTGGTTGTCAAGCTTGAACCCAAAGTCTTCATACCAAACAGTGTAAATATTATTCCAAATTGTATAGGATACAATTGTGTCCAGACTTTTGAAATAGTATAAAACAAAATCAGTGCTTTTTTTTTTTTTTCTGAAATCCTTGATTGCTGAACATAGAAACAGGGCATGTTCAGGCCTCAACGATCATCACACGTTTAACTCACAGTAACTGGGAGTATCAAATGCATTTTAACTGCTGTACATAAATTCAGTCACTCGCAAACAACACATGGAGGATCTTATGCAACAAAATGTCAGATTTTCTTACAGAGAAGATGATAACAAGACTCCATTGCCAATCCAATTGTGCATCCAACTGTTGGCCTTGGAAGAACAAACCGCATAAGCATGTGAAAAAGTTATATTTGTATATAAAGTTTTATGACATGTTGGAACAAATGTGGGTGTAACATCAAAGGTAGCCAGTCAAGTACAGACTTATTCAGGGTAACAACATTTTGCAGCCATGTTTGCGAATACATGGGACATGGCACTACCATTTGGAAATATGATCACTACACTATTACTGCAAGGCCTCAAAACAATATGGATAGCAAACACACTCAACAGCATGCATCAGTTTCCTTCGTGGTCCGACTGCGTGAATACCCATATCCTTAAGTTTCCTCATTGACATGTGTGCCAACTGAAATTTACTGACCCTCCTCGCATGGAAGACCTGTATAAACTGCTCAAGTCCCAGGGAAGTGAGCCACCTACTCAATCCACCAGCCCTACGAAGCTTTCTTTCAATATTAGACGACTTCATAGTCTTACTAAGCATTGTAGGCCCATCACTGTGGTCTGATTGCTTGACAGTTTTAAAACCACGGTGAGCCCCTGTTGATTTATGCGCTCTCAGAACAATCTCTCTCGTTTGAGGGAATTTTTGCTGTGAATGATTCACGCTCCTGCAATTTATGGGTTTCACAACACCATTAGGAGGATTGGAAGATCTTGCAACGAGTGGGTCATTTTCCATCGCAGCTGAAGAGGGTTTATCATTTTCAAGAACAAATCCTTCCTCGGAACCTTTTTCAGCTGGATGATCTGACGCAGTGTTGTCCAATTCTTTCAACATGGCATCTTGAAGCTGATCAGATGTTGGACTGCAAGCAACAGGGCCAGATGAGCCAGGTAAGGGTGGAATCAGAATGTTGACCTTTTGCTTCTTAACAATAACCCAATCGCCGTCGTGCAAACTCAAGCCCGTTGCAGCAGCATCTGAGGAGTTCATCAAAAGATTTTGATTCGGGGATCTTTCTTCATTTCGCTTCAATTTCCCCATCATCAGAATCTCTGCTCAGGAGCGAAGCAATAAGACCGTGGGATAAAAAAAAATATGAAAGATGCAGTGAACAGCAGGAGTATGTATGGAGTCTGACAAAAAGGAATACTGAATAGAATACGATACTAGGAAAGTAGGAATCGCAATTAAATTCAACTCTAAGAACATCCAAGAACCCTCCTTTATACAAATTCGCAGTCAACCCATCAAAAAATCTAAGGAAATAAGAAGCTAGCCTGATAATGGTAGTAACCCTAGATTCTCAGATGAGCCCCTCTTTTGGTACGAGTACAAGCCCAATCAAATAACTAAAAATAATAAAAATTAAGGAACAACCATAAGCAAATTTTCACTTTTCGTATGAATGCTAAGAGATTTATGAGCAATTGATTAACGGCATGAAATTAGGGCAAAAGTTGGAACATACAATTTGCGGAGCAAAGGGTAGTTGATGGCAGCCGCTTTGCTGGAACTGCGCTGGGACGGTCCAACCAGCCACATCGGATTGGAATCCCTTCTTGACGAATTTACTGTTTTCAAACTAAGATTAAAATTTACAAAGAACGCAGAAATGATGCGTAGCTTTTTCTACCCCGTAGTTGAAGAGCGGGAAAATACGTTTATACGAAGTACTTCCTTTCCTTTACAGCACAAACATTTAGGAGGTGTTTGGTAATGATGTCTAGATATCAGATATCAGGACGATATCTGATATCTAGTGTTTGGTTGGGACAAGGTATAGATATCAAGTGATATACTGATATCACTTGATATACTAATCCAATCAAAAGTAATATCCCCCAATTTTAGGAGGTATAGAACCCTGATATCAGATATCAAAATTTATCGCCGTCTCTACCGTGCTCTCTACTGATTCTCACCGTCTTTGCCTTCGCTCTCTACTGCAGCCCTGGTTGCTTCGCCCGTCTGCTGCCCCTCTCCTCTCCTCTTCCTCTCCTCTCCTTACTCAATCGATATGCTGCCTAGGGTTTCTGCTGAGATTTTTTGTTGTATTCAATCGTTTTTGCTTGTATTCAATCGATTTATGCGGCCTTAATTAGGGTTTCTATTTCAATCGTTGCTTTGATTTGTTGCTGATATTGAGCGATTGCTTTGATTGCTTTGATTCAATCGTTTCTGCTGCTCGCCCTCAGCCCTGGTTGCTTTGATTTGTTGTTGTATTCAATCCATATGGTAGGTTTATTTTTGTTTACAAAATGTCTGATATCTAACAACTCATTACCAAACAGCATATTAGATATTAGAACTGATATCTGATATCTTACAGCATACCAAACAGGGATATCAAGATATCAGCTGATATCGATATACTTGATATCGATATCGATATTTGATATCTAGATATCGATATCGATATAGATGACTGCTTGAAAATGAAATTCGAAAATGAGTTTTTAGAAGTGAAGAACCGGATTGATTTTTCCCAACCATTCCGAAGTGGTTCAAAGTTCAAACGAAAAGGAATTGAACCTAAATGTCCCTATTTACCAAATTCTAGGATTGATTTCCCACTTTATTCAATGCCAAAATCCAAACAAGAAATATCATCACCCCATAAAATTAGTCGGACACGTATCATCTTTAACAAAACACTTCTTCGTATAAATAGATAGTGGATCGAGTTTCTTCATTGGAGTATATTATATATAGTACATTGTACTGATCAAGTTTGAGATGCATCATATCATACTCATCGCCAACGCCCTCCAAACAAAGCATGGGTTATTTGGTTCCCATAGGAATATGATGAGATTTCTAGCCATCTTTTAGAGGTGTAACTCATCAAGGGATGCTGCATTTTGTAGTAGGCACTATTACCGATCCAGCAATCCAACATTGGGCACCACTGACTAAACAACATAGCAACACCACTTGTCAACCTTTAGGCCGCTGCAATGTGCACATGAGACAGGATTGTACCTCTTTAGATTTGGCTCATTGGCAAAGTCAGGGTTCGTCATTCAGGCTAAACACATTTGGGTGTGTTTGGATTTCATTGCATTTTCATTATAATGTAATTATTTTACCTCATTTTATGTGAGCGTTTAGTTGTAAAAATAAAAATCTTGTAAAAATCGAGGTAAAACTGTAATTTAACCAAATAATCACATAAATCGAGATAAAATATGGGGGATTTTGCAAAATAGCCACGAAAACGGTCTTATTTTGAGAAATGTCCGCGTTTTGGGACAATTTTGTCAAATGTCCTAAATAAAAACCCTTCCCTTTGTTACACGCGCTCTCTCTCCTACTCTCCTACGTGCTCTCTCTCCGGCGATTACGCGCTCTCCTCTCCGGCGATTCATGAATCCATCTCTTCCGTCCATCTTCCTCCATCTCCGGCGCATCACTGCGCCGTCCCCGGCCACTTCCTTCTCTATTGCCGCCGGAGATCTCCTCTAAGATCGTCGACATCGGCCCTCGATTTGAGAATCCGGAGCGAGCAGGCCGAGCAGAGCGAGGCCGAGCGAGGGAGCGAGGAAGGCTGAGCGAGCGGAGCGACGAGGCTGAGCGAGGCCGGTGTCTCTCTTCTCTGGACGGATCTGTTGTGCTCAGATCTGATGTTCCAATTTTAGGTACTGCTGGTGATGTTCCAATTTTGTGGCTTCGGCGCCGGAGCGAGCGGGCGAGCGACGTCGGCAGCGGCGGAGCGAGGGAGCGAGGATTCGATGGCCTCCAACGAGGCGTGAGCAAGCGAGGGAGCCGAGGAAGGGAGCTCGAGCGAGGAGCGAGCGACGAAGTTCAGATCCGGCCTGGAGGTCGAGCGAGGCGGCGCGAGTGAGCGATTGCTCAGATCCGGCCTGGAGCGAGGTCGAGCGGCTGGAGATCGGCGCGGAGGTAGCGAGGCACAGGCCGGCCGGCGTTCCAATTTGCAGAAGTCGGGAGGAAGAGGGTGGACTTTGTGTGAAATTACAAAAATCACCCCACAAATATCATAAATTAAAAAAACTATCTATATTTTATTATGTTATATTTTTATTTTTATTTTTGCAAAACAAAATGTTATATTAGACTTGCTTCAATATATATTGGTAAAAAATCCAAAATACAGTTGTGCAAAAAAATACAGTTGTGCAAATCCAAAATACAGTTGTGCAAATCTAAACTAAAGTTGTGCAACTCTAAACTAAATTTATGCAACTCTAAAATACAGTTGTGCAACTCTAAAAAATGTGCTGACATGAAGAAAAAAAAAAGTGTTGACACGGAAAAAATATATACTGAGCTACAAAGTTATTACTTAGGAAGATGACTCGATTGTAACTAATATCAGTGTCAGCACTAATTGTAACTAATATCAGTGTCAACACTAATTGTAACTAATATCAGTGTCAGCACTAATTGTAACTAATATCAGTGTCAGCACTAATTTTCACCACTAGTTGTGCAAAAATAACGTATTGATGAGCAAAAATATGAGCATGTTGTGCAATAATTTATTGAGAAAGAATGAAATTATATTGAGAGAAAATAAGATCATGTTGAGAACAAATTCACAAGTCTCGATTGTTGTGCAAAAATAACCTATAGTTGAGCAAAAATAAGATGACGTTGAGCAAAATTTAACCAATCCCCCATGTTGTGCAATTATTGTCTATTTATGAGCAAAAATAAGATCATGTTGTGCAATAATCTATTAAAAAAAACTAGACTTAATTTATTCTGAATCGCTTACAGTTTATTGAGAAAGTATGAAATTATATTGAGATAAAATAAGATCATGTTGAGTATAAATTCACAAGTCTCGATTGTTGGGCAAAAATAACGTATAGTTGAGCAAAAGTAAGAGCATGTTGAACAATAATTTATTGAAAAAGTATGAAATTATATTTAGATAAAATAAGATCATGTTGAGAATAAATTCACAAGTCTCGATTGTCGTGCAACTCTTAAAACAGAGTCGTGCAATTCTTACAACAGAGTCGTGCAACTCTTAAAACAAGAGTCATATAACTCTTAAAACCGAGTCGTGCAACTCTTAAAACAGAGTCGTGCAACTCTTAAAACAGAGGCGTGCAACTCTTACAATAGAGTCGTGCAACTCTTACAATAGAGTCGTGCAACTCTTACAATAGAGTCGCGCAACTCTTAAAACAAGAGTCGTGCAACTCTTACAACAGAGCCGTGCAACTATTAAAACAGAGTCGTGCAACTCTTACAACAGAGCCGTGCAACTCTAAAATTTCATAGTGTTATTCATGAAATTTATAGTTTTATTCATACAAACTAATATCTAATTTGATTCTTCTTAAACTAAAAATCTAATTTGGTCACATTATAATATTATTCTTGCACTTTTTAATCTAATTTGGTTCTTAAACTGTATTTTAAAGTTGCACAACAGTAGTTTAGAGATGCACAACTGTAGTGTCAACATCTTTTTCTATTTTGTTAATTAGAGAAAACAACTAGTGTCAACGGTGTTTGCAATCTTAGTGATGAAAATGTATTGATCAATTTTATTTCTTTATAACTCTGTCAGCACTAAAATTGCAAACACCGCTGACACAACCTTTAATTTCTAAAAAGATGCTCTATTCACTTTGGTTCATGAATTGTATCCTCTATTCACTTTGGTTCATGCAAATTAACCAATAAAGGTAGAGAGACACATGAAATCTTAAAACAGAGTCGTGCAACTCTTAATACAGAGTTGTGCAACTCTTACAACAGAGTCGTGCAACTCTTACAACAGAGTCGTGCAACTCTTACAACAGAGTCGTGCAACTTTTACAAGAGAGTCGTGCAACTCTTAAAACAAGAGTCGTGCAACTCTTACAAGAGAGTCGTGCAACTTAACTCTTACAAGAGAGTCGTGCAACTCTTACAAGAGAGTCGTGCAACTCTTAAAACAAGAGTCGTGCAACTCTTACAACAGAGTCGTGCAACTCTTAAAACAGATTCGTGCAACTCTTACAACAGCGTCGTGCAACTCTAAAATTTCATAGTGTTATTCATGAAATTTATAGTTTTATTCATACAAACTAAAATCTAATTTGATTCTTCTTAAACTAAAAATCTAATTTGGGCACATTATAATATTATTCTTGCGCTTTTTATTCTAATTTGTGCACTTTTTATTCTATTTGTGTCAACACTTTTTTAAAATAATTTTTTTTTCACGTCAGCACTTTTTTAAAGTTTTTTTTCTTTTTTCCATCACATCACAATTTTGAAATTTTGCACAATTTTATTTTACAATTGCACAACTGTATTGTATAATTGCACAACTACACTTTAAAGTTGCACAACAAATCTGGTTCACTAGTCACCCCAAAATTGAACCGGTTTTGTGCACAAAAGTTTGAGCCATGTTTTGTTCAAAGCAATATTGAGAAATCACTTGAAAGAAATAGCTATACAGGATGTGGCTCCATCACAGTGGGATCAAACTTTGCCTGGGCAATAACACTAAAGCAACTGCTGTAACCAAGGGCAGCTTTCAGCGTCCTTGTCCAACTCGGTTTTCATTGTGCGAACCCTCTGCAATGCCTCTTTTATGTCCATCTGGTGTAGCGGAAGCTCGGCGAACTCCTTCAAGAACCGATGAGCTCGAGCTGCACCTTGAGATGCGTCATCAGGATCAAACTCCCTCTTCCGCTTCTGCCCCACCTGAAATGCCATCAAACTCGTAAGACACCGGACTTGATGGATTCATCTATCCATATTCTGTAGGTATATGCAAAAACCAACTAAGGAATGTTCTAGTTGGTATAACATTTACCAAGTAAGAGCACTGATCTCGACTCTCAAGTAAATGTTAAAGAACGAATTAACACATTGGAACTACACACGTTATATAGAAGAATATCAATGAGCCAACTCTCAGCCTTGGCTCCTAAAGGAGTCGTACCTCTTTCTCAGACTCGTTCTCAACAATTGTAGCAGGGGAAAAATCTTCCAATTCAGCAGCCTTCTCTCTAGCAAGAGATACGACATGAATCCCGAAACTTTGATCACAAGCCCCTGGCTCGACCTGGAAATGAGATAGCAATCAGTGTCATAAATTTCATGAATCATAGAATCTATATTCCCAATAATGTTTAGTATACATTGGAAATCAGAACCAGCAATTTGTATCAAGATTCAACACCACAAGTCTGTATCTACCTTGTATCAAGATTCAACACCACAAGTCTGTATCTACCTTCTAACCATATGGAGGATAAAATGGTTGCTGATATTGCCCATGTGGCGGGGGCATCATGTTGTAACCGTAGTGAACAGGTTTTGCCTCTCCAGAACTGGTACCAGTGCTAGAAGCACCCTCCTGAGAGGAGACGACTGCACCCATTCTCTGTGGATCCATTGAAGGGTAGAAGTTCCTTTCTTGTTGGGGAGGAGGTGGAATGTTGAAGTAGTTCATTGGCGGGACCGGTTCCTGCATGCCCGGTGGATGAAGTTGGTTCTGTTGCTGGGATATAACTGCCCTTGGCAGCAACCCACTGCGAGCAACCACCACTTGTCTTGCTTCTTCTGAACCATCACTCTCTGGTTTAGGCTGTTGGGGTCTACCCCACATTAGCTTCAACCGCAGGACCTTGATGACAAGCTTGTTAGAGAGCTCATCAGCAGCCTTCTCAGCAGCATCTCGAGTTGTGTATGTTATAAAAGCACATGCTTGCTGGAGTACCATTCTAATGGATTCAATTTCACCGTGGGCATAGAAGTGGTCCCTTAGGTCTTGCTCGTTGATTCTTGCATCAAGCCCACCTACATATAGAGTGATAACTCCCTCCCTTGATGAAAATTGGAAAAAATGTTTCAAAGGCTTTGACAGGTTGTTTGTGTCAAAGGCCTTGGAGCATTAACAGTTGATGAAATACAAAACCTGTCTTATTTGTCCGAATATTATTTAAATCTTAATATATACTTCCTTTATATTATATATACATATATGACTAATCTTTCAGGAAGTATTTCGAGTTTATATCTTTCCTTTGGCACATATTGAGGAGATCCTATTCAAAGAGGATCATGGCTTCGGAGTATCCATAAATAGAAGATTCAAGATCAAGCCTAATTCGAAAGAGCCGTTGGTGAAGATCCTTAGGCGCCATTCCACTTCTATATAAAGGAAAAAAAGAAGAAGACAGAAAATACACAAGTGCTACACGAGCTTTCATTCATTCAAGCAAGATCTGTCTTCCAAAGTGTCTCTCTGCTAGCGCTCAAGAGTTTGTTGTTTATTTCAAAGCCTTTGAGAGTCACTGTGACCTTATAGGATATATTCATTTATAGTGTTACTTGAGAGTTTATAACTCGGGAAGTTGCACTAGGCTATTGATTTGTGAGAGTAAGAGGATTGTACTAGATAGCTGAGAGAGGTGGGGCTCTTCTAGATTGGTCTAGGACTCCAAGGGAACGTGAGTTGACTAGATTGCAATTGTATAGGAGAGAGGCTTCTCGGTGAGCTATTAGGATCCTAAGCTAAGCGAATCAATAAAGCCTTTTGAATCCTAGGGTTGTGGAACAACCCTAGGCGGGGACGTAGGCCAAGTTCGTGCTGAACCTCGTAAACAATTACTCGTGTCCTTTACTTATTGCTTTACCTTATTTCCGCACTTGGTTCGATTGTCTAACTTTATGATTCAGGTTTAATCTCAAAGGTTTTGGTACAAGCTCCAAAAGTCTTGAGACTTTCTGCGAAAAACGGGCATACTCTATTCAACCCCCCTTCTAGAGTATTTCTATATTACTTTGTTTTTTATTATCGAACCTTCATAGAGTCTTGATGCTCTCATCATCGGGAGGTTGTAATGAGGACATTTCTCCAGCTTTGTTGAGCAGCTTTAATGCAACGGGATCATTCACTCTGTTAAGAAACAACATGAAAATTTCAGCAAGCAAGAATGAACGAGGTATCATCAGGGAGAAAAAAAATGAACCATTCAAACATGCTAAAGAAAAGAGCGGAAAAGGGACTAGGCAGAGCTAGCCAAAAATATGGCTGACTGAAACAATTAAACCTTGCCATCTCAGAGGAAGCTCTGAAAGTACTTCAATATACTGATATGATAATTTTTCAACCTTTCCAAAACTAAGTTCTCAGAGAATGTTAGACCAAGTTTATAGTCTACCGCGTTGCACCCATGCAGAAGAAATTTCCAGCTCTTAAAATAGAACACCGTGTTTATATTATATATTATTAAAAACATAACAACTCAACTATTCCAATGTGTCTTATTTCCTATTACTGCCCTTCCAAACAAAAATCAATGAGTCAATTCCTTGAAATTTAGAAAATTCCTAGGTCATGAAAAACTAACATTGAAATCTATCAGTTAAAACACATAAATATGGCCATATGTACTTGTAATTGAACAAGGAAGCAAACTTTGTTCTATTCATACGAATTTTCCAATAATTTAAAACTAAACAGACACTTGTACTGGGACAAAAGGAGTAGAAAAATATAAAATCCATGATGAGCAACATAATCACTTCCAATGTCCAGGTAAACAAGTTATCTATTGCCGAACAAATATGTTCAAAAGAATAGCTCAACCAAATAGACAAATAGAAATAGATAAAAGTTTAATCTGACTGGAATTTTATCCAGAAGCCGAAGTACGAAGAAAAGACAGCATGCATCATGGTCAATCTAATTTAATATTCTTGGATCAGAAAGTTAAGATGAGAAAGTGCAGAAAGAAAAAGCAGTTTGTGTTGTATGGACAGAGCTTCAAAAGCAAAAGAGCTTTGAATTAATTTCAGTCTGTTGCTCTTATTACACCATCAAACTCTATACTTATCCTTTCTCACCAAAAGTCTATACATATCCCTACTACCTAGTTCTTGCTTTCTTTTTTTTAGAAGTTATATCTAGTTTATTAATGCATGACAACCAAAGAAATAATAAAGCACGCTTGCACATACCCATAATAACGATCTTTTATATTCTGCTGGGATAACTCCCCTTCCACAGGCATCTCGTGCCTGTATGGACACTCTACACCTCTGGTACATTCCCTTCTTATATAGAAACTGCAAACATGTGCTCGATTTCTTTTGTAATAAGGTGTTGTCCTCTAGAGCTTCATGATCGTATCATTTGGTCTCACCTTCCCATAAGAGGATTCATAATCCAATCCAGCTTTAGCCTGCACAAATTTAATTAGCATGCTCAGGTTACCATGAAAAGAACATGAGTAAAGGAATCCAAAAACAGAGAGAGACAATATGTGCTAGTTAGCTATTTTCTTGTTGACAATATGCATACCTTACGGTCAAGTTCTTCAGCGAAATATTCCCTATTAACATCACTCTTGGGAATCGAATCATTTGAGTTGATACTGAGAGCAGTATCTCGGACCTGAACTGGCAAACCATATTCAAGATCCAAAAGGAAGACTTGACAGACATTTTTTAACTTACTACATGTCTGAAAATCTCAGTTTTCTTGTATCTTGCATCGCGGCCTGGTCTCCAGCGGAAAACAGTGAAAGGCCCAGTACAAATATTGTCAGAAAATGCAACTTCATGTGCTTAACATCATATACCACTATACCAGTGGCATAAACTAAGGCACTAATATAAAAGTAAAAGCCAGCAGATAAACAGAGTGCAGATATCATTTCAAATACAAAACCTCAAAATTTTTGAATAAATTGAAATCAATCAATCAGTGAATATAGACTTGTGAGTTATGGCCAGTGAGCTCAAAACTTGACATTTTCCAGCAAGTTACTGCCTTACCTTAGCCCAGGCAACTCTTTTATATTGGTTTGCATGTTGTTGCACTATCCTCCTATGACGCTGCACCTAGTCGTCACCTAGCAAGTCTTTGGCTTCAGACCTATAGAAGTTAGGATATCACATCATGAATACAAATACAGAGTTGTTGCATCTGGTAGATACAAGTAGGCTTATAAACATACCTGTGCACAGATCTAACAATGTAGTGAATATTGTTCATGAGAAACAAGTTTGTCAAAGCAACATCTCTATACTGTTTGGACTTGCCATCAAGATTGGTTTGAAGAGCCTGCATGATACGCATTGTCACAGAAGCCAGTTCGGAATTTGGATCTTTTCCCTGTTCAAATTCCTGAAAAAGTTGCTTCAGTGTTGTTTGATAGCTGCAAGAAACAAATAAAGGACATAACACTATCACATATTCTTGATATATTCTCTATTTTCTAAAGGCTTTGGAAAGTTAGAAGCATAACTCTCGGGCCTCGTTTCAATAATGCTCTCTCACACATAATCCAAAAAGCATACAGATCTAACAGAAGTTGATAAACTTTTATGAATTAATTTATTGTGAAATTCACAAGTAAGCAAACAGAGAAAATTTGTTTGGAGAACAATTTACCCTCAAAAAGACAATCTCCTCTAAGCTCGAGTTGTGCAACTCTAAGCTCGAGTTGTGCAACTCTTAGCTCGAGTTGTGCAACTCTAAGCTCGAGTTGTGCAACTCTAAGGAAAACATTCGGAAGCAAAGATCGATCTAATTAACTGATAATACCAAAGAAAATACCAAAGCTTAAACATGAAATCTGGAATTTATGTTGCAGACAACTAATAAGGTTAATTAGAACCAAAAGTCAAGCAACCCAGGCTACCAAGGGTCACTCACTACTCATTACAAGCACAAAACATTGCCTATCATAAGTTGGATACAAAGGACTAGTATATGAGTGTTTGAGTAGTTCACTGTTACCTTCATTAGAGTCACTGATAATAATTCATCCTCTGCAAATTCAGAGCTTGCTTAAACATGCAATTGTTGTATTAACAAATAGTCAAAACTATGGATTGAATTAGCAAACAGCATGCTAAAGCATGTTTTTTCTTTCAAAGAAGAATTAAATGCACAAGATATTTGGTAACCACTGCAGGACATGAACTGGTTACCTTATTTCTTCGAAGATTACAAACGGACATGGTTCCATCACCACTTGAAAATTGACATGATGTAAATGGATTTTAAAGAACTTATATCACATACTTTTAGTATACCCATGACAGAAAAGGAAGCAATGACTTGCACTAGCATGATAATGCAGCAGAATTCAGAATGAAGTGTTTATGAGTATGAGTAAAACTTATTCTTTATATACACACAGCTTGGATAGCCAAACAACTAAAAATCTCTGACCTCAAGTAGTGTAAGTGCAATCTGATAGCAATGTCCTGAATAGGTAAATAAAGCTGATAGCAATGTGAAAGTGAGAAAAAATGATGGCCTTTTCAATAACATCAATAAGTATTGCAGTAGGTAAAACTCGGAAGTGTAATATCCCCTAAAACTGAATCATATTAATGCTGATATATCATGTTAGAACTCATGTCCAGATGTCAGTTGGTTTTAAACATAATCTAGCATAAATGGAAACACAAGGATTTGGTATGTGTCAGTATGAAAAGAAAATTGAGCAGAAACCATGCTTTTCCTTCAATATGAATCCACTAACTAATAAATCAAACCCTATTCAATAATACGAACATAAAGCAATCAAACGAAAGAAAATGGGACACCTGGTGCTTTCAGCCAGACCATCCGCTTATCAAATTCAGCATGTACTTAATCAAAAGAGTTTCTAGGGGCGGGAAGAAGTTAGGCAAAATAGACATGAATTCATTTACAGACAAGAGCGATATAACAGATGATCAAAAAAGACCAAAACAATGAGCTAAAATCATATTTAAAAATAGACATGAATATGCAAAATAGACATGAATTCATTTAAAGTTTTAAGAACACTTGATCACTTCAAATTCATATCAAAAGAAGCTACAAACAGCCAGCAGTTCACACATATTCTCATATACACACACTAGCATAAATCAGATATACAAAATATTCAGAGAATGATATAACAAAACCAATCAGGTTCTGCTCAATATGACATTCAGAATACAGCATAAATCAAATATACAAAATACTAGCATAAATCTGGAAGGGAACAAGAACTCCACGCATCAACAAAGAAATCTGGAAGGAAACAGATGGAAGAAACAAGTACTGGAAGGGATCGAAGAAGGTGAGGTTCAGTGTAAACCTAGGCGAGACAGAGCGAAGGAGGAGAGAGTCGGCGAGAGCTGCGGCTCAACGAGATAGGTCTATTCCAGATCTATCGACAGTTACTCCAGCATCTGCAATTGAGAGATGAGAGATTAGAGCGGTGGCCGGAGGAGAGAGTCGGTGAGATTAGAGCTTGAGTTCGAGAGCCACTTACCAGAGGAGGAAGGTGTGCGAAGGCGGATAGACAGGGCGAACGCGGTGAGACGATGAATATCGGCGAAGGCGGTCAGACCGAGGCGGCGAAGGCGCCGGCAAAGGCGGTCAGTTGGAGAGCGCAAAGAGAGAGTTCGGAAGCAGAGAGAGAGTTTGGATTTTGGAAAAACAGAAAATAATGTCCGTACAAGCGAGAATAGGTATATATAGCGGCTATTTTGCTAAATTGTCCAAATCCGTAGCTATTTTGCAAATACGTCAAAATAAAATGTCTGTTATGCAAATTTTTTCATAAAATAATTGCATTATAATTAATACATCGTGGAATCCAAAAATATCATAATTTAAACACCTTAAAAATTATGTTAATCAAACACATCCTTATTATTTTGCATTATAAACATAACTAGTACGATCCCCGCGCCATGACGCGGTTTTTTAAAACTAAAATATTATATATAAAAATATTATAAAATATTAATAAATGTTAAGATAAAAATCATAAAAAAACTTTATAACAAATGTATCTTATAATTATCTCATAAAATTATTTTTAAAAATCTTATGTAAAGTATAATACATAAATATAGATATTTTAAATTACTCAGTAATAATAATATCAATATCATTATAACATTGTTTAAATGTGAAGTGTCATAAAAAATAGTTATGTTCAATGTTTTGAATTAAGCCAAATAGTTAGTAAATAAATTTGAGTTAAGCCCAATAATTATATTAGATTGAATTTAATGTTTTGAATTAAGCCCAATGGTTAGTAAAATTAAAGAAAAAAGAGAATTAAAAGAAAAAGAAGAAAAAAGGAAAATTAAAGAAAATAAAAAAATGGCAAAAAAAAAATGATTAGTTAAGACTCCTAAAATGCCTCTAAGATTGACACGTTATCCTAAACTCTTCTAAATTAAGAGTTTATATAGATGGTTAGTAAAATTAAAGAAAAAAAAGAATTAAAAGAAAAAGAAGAAAAAAGGAAAATTAAAGAAAATAAAAAAAATGGCAAAAAAAAAGAGAAAATTTGTGCCTGCGCTAATTTGAGTTTCGTCCAACCTTTTGTAATATTTACAAAAGTGTCCGCGTTTATAATTTCCGCTGGAAATTTTACGATTTTGCCCCTCCAGGCTCTTTTACCGTTGTTCGACTTCATCCCAGCGGCAACTCCCCCGTCGATGTTCTATGTGCTATTCCTGTCAAATTTCGAGAGAATCACCTTAAAAGGAGTGATTTTGGCGGTCGATTCTTGCATTTTCTTATCATTATTGCTCATATGGCGGAAATCTCTGGTAGTTCAGGTGCTGATATTGCTTGAACGTTTTCCCTGTTTGTTAGGGTTTGTTTTTCTGCGGTTTATGTAGCTTTTTGTTCGACTTTTGCGGTTTTTTTGTTGGTCTAGTGTTGGTTGGTGTCGTGATAGCAAATGCTGGAGAGTTTTTCGTGTTTTTATTATCAAATATGCGATTTCTACTGAATAATTCTACATGCTCCTATCGTTTTTCCTCTTCTGATTTCTATGTTTTCATGTTTATCAGGTTCACTTACTGATTTTGTGAGATACAAAAGGCAATTTGATGTGAGTTTTTTTTTATATTGATCTTTTTATCCTGTCTGTTTATATAGTGCTGTTTACTTATGTTGATATGCATTTATTTTTGACATTTTTGCTTGTTTTTAAACAGAATATTTCTTATTGTATTCCTGAGGATGAGTGATTCCATTCTAGATCAAACAGATATTCTTATCCTGATGTTTGTCAACTCATCAAAAGTCATCTGTCGGATAAACACTATGAGATATTGTGCAATAGTTGTGTTGGGTGGGTGCTGACACAGGGAACCAATATGGTTTCTAACTTTCAGCTTATGCATCAGATTATGTTGCGTCGAGTTTCCACCAAAAAGAAGATGGAGTTGTGGTTTAAGGTTGATGGATTTTTGGCTCGGTTTTCTCTTGCTGAATTCCATGTTATTACTGGTCTTCCTTGTGAAGCTAATGATTGCAAACCACCCAAACATGTGTCTTCCAGTGATTTTTTTGGGCAGAAGAAATGCTCTTATAAAGAGTTAGTACAGTGTTTTAAATCTGAGAGAAAATCTTCAGAGAAGAAGTTGATTATGGCTAAGCTGCTTATTATTAAAAAGGTTCTATTATTCAGAAGATCAGAGTTTGTTAGTGAAGAAAACTTATCCCTTGCTTGCGCTGCGAATGAGTTTGAAATTTATCCCTGAGGGAGAGCTTCGTACACGAAGTTGGTTACGACATTAAAGAATATAGATCTGGCTTATCGTAACCATGGTAGACGTTGTTATGATATACATGGGTATAATCTTGCTTTCCAGGTAGTCTTTAATGTCGCATATTTATTGCTTGTTATCCTTTTTGAAGTTTGTCAGCATATTTATTGCTTGTTATCATATCTTACTCTTCTGGCTGAATATTTCAAATACTTTATGTTTTTTTTGCAACAATCATGGATTATAGAAGCCTTCCCATCAATAGCTGCAAAATTTGACTGTAATTTCAAAATGGTTGTTGGAGATCCATACTCTTTGCACTGGGAATGTAAGATTAAACACGTATATGATAGTGCTTCTGCACTTTTTGATGATGAGCTGGTAAGTTTATTATTTTTTGTAGTTGTTAGTGAATTAATTTACTATCTGTTTTAGGCACCATTGTCCACTACTTTTGGTAAATTTGCAAAAATACCAGAGACGTCAGCAGAAACTTGCAAAAACACTAGACTTGTCAGCAGAACTACATTGTTTGCAAGATCTTTAATTTTTTGTATCAGGAATGATTTTTGTTTGACACTGATCTTGTTTGTTTTTTGTTTTTTATATATATCTTAACAAGTAGGAACCGAATTATTGCATAAGTGTCAATATATTTTGATTTAGATCACATGTCAGCAGTGTAATAGATTGTCATTTAAATATAATTGCATAAGGAAGGTTTGGATGTGCATAGTCATTTAAATATTATTGCATAACATATAATTCAACTTTATCATTAAAAGCTAGTAGGTGCATATCTTTTATTTGGCTTAGTCATTTTATGTCAGCAGTCCCAAAGTTTTGCATAAATATTAAAGGTTATTAGCATAGTTGTTGTTTTGTTGTAAATATCTGTGCTTTTAATCATATATTTCTTCTATTTTTGTGTAGGCACCATTTTTCCCTATTTATGGTGAATTTGCAAGAAAACCAGGGATGGTTTATAGTGAAGAAGTTGCTGATGAAAGAGTTGATGACATTGCTCAACCTGTTTTCCCCAAGCTGGCCGATTGTCTGTATGAAAGACATCGATTGCGTACAAATGCGTATAATAACAGGTTCATACGCAATGATGCCTTAGCTGTTGTTGTTGGGAACGATGACGGCAATTTGGTCAACAAACAGGATGTTGTAAATGATTCTGCTTTAGATGTTGTTGCTGGGAATGATGGAGTCAATTCGGAGATAAAACTTGATGTTGTACATAAAGGAAAGAAGATGACATCCTTAAGAAGGGGTCGCTCTGCAGGTACCTTTCATTCCTCCCCTGCTTTGGGTTTAGAGGATAAGAAATCAAATAAGAGGAAAGCCACTAATATGCGGAAGAAGAAAGAGTCAGGTAAGAAGGTTCGGTTTTTAGATGCTGAGGCAGATGTGCTAGGCAAAGAGTCTGTAATACCTGTCGTTGCTGGTGACAAGGTTGATCCAATGATTGAGTGTGAGAAGCTTGTACCTTTGAAGATTGTGTATCACAGTCTGAAGAAGAGGAAGACTGGTGACAAAGAGCCTAGGAATGTATTCTATTCAGACTGTGTTGAGAAGTCTGTATCTTTGCAAGTTGTTTCTACTGCAGATATGTCGGCCGCTGATGGACTGTCTAATGAAAAGGGTGATGTGTTTGGTTCTGATCGTGATACTGGTGGGGTCCATGATGATGCTGTTTACTCTGAAACTGGGGGTGCTCTTGATGATGAATTTGGTGGAACCCATTCTGTTGCCTCTACTGGGTCAACTGTGTCTCCTATTGGTTCTCCTCATGTCCATGTTAATTCATCTGGTCCAGAGATTCAAGACATACCTTTGGGAGGCGATTCTGACGCAAAAAAACCTAGTGTTTGTGTTGATGATCCGATTGATGCTTCAATTCCTGAAGCTGAGACCTATATCCATGTACCCGGAAATGCGTGTGGTGTGAGTCTGTCGTCTCTCAACAAGGGTGAAATACGGGATGAAATGGGTGATGTTCCCTTTAGATTTGATGCTAATGCTCCCGCCCCTGTTATTGATAGTTCATCTTAGCTGGTGCAAGAGATTTTTAGGCGTCTTGATAAGCTAGAAGAGTTGCCTGAATGTCTAAAGGAGTTGGCTGCCAGTGTAGGAGAAATTAAGACATGTATGGGGAAGTTAGATGGGATTATTAACATGTTTTCTGTCATTGGGGAGAAGTTCACTTCCCTTGAGAATAAGGTTGCAATGCACGCATGTACAGTTGATGTCTCCCAACCATTGCATTCCATACCTAATAATGATGCTGGTACAACAGTTAACAACGAAGTTTTCTCTGATATACTGGCTGATTTGCCTGTTGCTGACGGAATTGTTTCCGATTTCAATAGAGGAGATGAAGTAGGTATTCCAAATGTTGATCTAAATTTACCCTCTAATGAAATGTCATCTGAGTTTGGTGTAATACCTGAAGCTGACATTGAAGGCAAGCGTCGCATTGAAGTTGATGATTTGAATGATGTTCACCCCGAAGTTGATGGGGAATATTCTGATATGAAGGAACCGAAAGTAGTTATTGGGGATGCAGGTCTGATGGATGTTGATGTCATTCTAACAGAAGGTGACCTTGGCGGATCACATTGTACTAACAGTGATCCACAGTGGTTACAAATTGCATGTCCTGCCACTGAATATAATGGTGTAGGTTTTGATATGGAGGATTCGATTAAGCCTTGTGCTGGAGGTGATAAAGATGGTGATGTTATTACATTAACTGGATTGGAAGGTTGTGCTATGAATCCTCGCCTGGATGAATCTGATGCTCTATGTCCTCCATCTACTATTGTTGATGTTAAGTTGGGTCCCTTTTCAAAAAATTTTGCTGGCGATGTAGATAAAAACGATGGTGACATCTCTCTACCGGCGGTGGGTGTTGGAGATGCAAAGGGTGTTCCTGATGCTGACATCCATATTAATGCTGACATTTCATTGGGGGGTGTCGTAGGTTGTCAAGTTTATTCCACTGATGTCAAGGAAGTGAAGGGAGTTAGTGAGGATGCCGGGGGCATGAATGTTGATGTGAAGCCAATTGAAGGTGGACTTATTGATGCACATTGCCCTCAAGGGGATGCACAGAATGAAGCTCAGCATGAAGAGTCTGATGTCAATGAAGCGAAGGTAGTTAGTGAGGATGCCGGCGACACTACTGGTGACATGAAGCCAATTGAAAGTGGGATTATTGATGCACATCGCCCTCAAGGAAATGCATAGTGTTTAAAAATTGTGTGCGTTGACACTCAGATGTCATCAGATTTTAATGTATTATCTGAGGCTGACATCTATAGCAAGTGCAGTGATGAAGTTGTTGAGTTGAATGCTACCGAGACTGAGTTTAATCTCAAAATTTCTGATGTGAAGAAATGAATTGAATATATTGAGGCTGAACATGAAGTGGGAGGTTCTGATATGCAGGATTCAATTAATGGTTGTACGGGAGGTGATGATAAGGATGACGATATCACACTAATGGGATTTGAAGGTGTTAATACAAAGTTGCAATCAGATGATTCCGATGTTCTGCGTCCTCCCTGTAATGTTGTTGCTCTTGAAATGGACCCCCCATCAAAAAATGTTGGAGTTGATGTTGAGAATGTTGATGACATGGGTTCTGATGCTGTATATTCATATCGAAAGGAATCAACATTTTCTGGTGATGTGCACAATTTAATGGTTGGTGATGTAAATGCAGTTTGTAATGATGCCAAATGCAGTGCAAATGCTTGTGAGATGTCATCCTCTCCATCTATTGTCATCAGTGAGGTTCTTTTGTCATTAAAAGATGCTGTTGAGGGTGGTCTGTGTGCTGTGAAGGATACGGTTGTTGGCGAGGCAGATGGGGTTGGTAAGCCTGCTGACATCTCTTCCACGGAAGCTGGTGATGCTTCTGTAAAGTGTTCTGCTTCTTCTATTCCGTGTGTATCAGCCAATATTGTTATAGTTCCAGACAATTATGTTCCACCACGCTTTGTTGATTGGGATTCATATGCAAAGGATCCTACTATATTAAGTGACATTGAAAAATTAAAGGAAGCCAACAGCATTCCTATGGACAGTAGCTTTTTGTTCGGCCCCCGTGTAGAAGAAAATGAAAAGAAATTGGCACAGTACAATGCCAAGAAGTCACTGATCAGCAACAAGGATCACCAGTTTATGTATTCTATTATAAAGAGCAAACGGTATCTTGTTTTTGCTATATTATTCAATTATCTCTATATTAATATGCTTTTATTATTTATTACCCTCTCTATGATTGTTGTAAAGTTATGCGTATTGTATATTCTTTCTCAGGGATTTTTCTGTTTGTACTCCTTATGGACGGTTTGGGAAATCATTTTTCCACAATATTATAAGCAGGATCAAGTGGTTGGATTCAGAGGTAAGAACTGCTGACATCAACCAAATATGGGGATGTTTTCCCTTTTAATCTGCTTGACAGTAGTTTGTTTTTACAGCATCTTGAAGCAGGGTTATATTATATAAGGAAGCGAATTTCTGTAGAAGCGGACAAGTATAAAGATTGTGTTGTGGTGGATTGACTGTTTGCCGTTAAGTACTGGCCTTCTTATGCTTCAGATTTTGTGGAAGATGATAATGTTGACAAAGCTATTGAGGCTTATTTCAGCGGCGATTGTCCTGACAAGTATCCTAATGCCTGGGCGTCAGCAAAGAAGATTTATACACCTTTCAATATCCACAACTTGCATTAGGTAGCCTTGGAGATACTAATTGATGAAAAGGTTATAAATGTGTATGATTGCAATGTTACTGGAATTGTTGCTGGGTTACTTGACCAATATCTGCAACCTATTACTAAGTGGCTTCCAATCCATTTGGTGAAAGCTGGTGTGTACGAAAATTTCACCTCATCCCCCTTCAAGTTAATCATGGTGCCTGATTTACTTCACGATCGTTCTTCGTACGTGTTCTTCCTGTCTTGACATACTTTTTTTTATTTTTATCATATATTACACTTTTTCACCTGGTTATTTTCCCCTTATTGTGTTTGAATTGTAGGTCTGCTTGTGGGGTGTTTGTAGTAAAAGCAATTGAAGCGCTTATTTTTGGAGGAGATGTGAAGGCAATCACAAGTGAAAAGCTCTTTCGCTATCGAGAACTTATGTGCGTAGATTTGATAAAGGAGCGATGGAGCTTTATAATGTAAATATGTATTGTCATTAGACATATATTAGCTGTGTTGTCAACTTTGTATTTTCATGCAAGATTCTGTATTTTGGGGAGTTTATTTTAAAACAGCATTCACTTGTCAGCAGAGCAACAATTTGTTATAATTATTCAATTCATTCGAAGAGGGTAAGCAACCTTTTTGCTGTCCATAATTATTTCAATCTAATAGAGACATCACATTGCAATTAACCATTGGAAATTGGTATCTTAATATATTAGATTTAGCTAACTGTCTCTATGTCATCAGCGTCAACTTATCCATATTTTAATATTATATCTGCATATTAGTCAAATGTAGTTGCATATCAGTAAAATATTGTTGCATATCTAGTACAATGTCAGCAGAACAACATGTTGCTATACTAATCTAATTCGTTGCTATAGACAAAGCAAGGCCTTGACATCCATAATCATTACAAGTTAGGACCACACCATCTTAGTGCATTTTAGCATCAAAACTCACATATCTAATACCTTATATGTGATGTAGTTGTTATACATATCACATGTCAGCAGTGTAACAGATTTTTATATTTTTTCAATCCATTTTAAGGTTGGAAAGCAAACTTTTGATGTGTATCATCATTAGAATCTTTTAGACCATAACCCTGCATTTAACATTCAAAAATCAGTAACTTACTATGTAAGATGTACCAAAGTCTGTATATGTCATCAGCATCGACTTATGCATATCTTAATCTTACTTTTGCATATCAGTCATATGGGGTTGCATATTTTAATCTTATTTTAATCTTACTTTTAATCGGGTTGCCGGGTCGAAACCCACATTACCCGGAAGATTCACGTGTTTTTGGGTTCGGGTCGAAAAAAATTTCCGGGTCCCAATTTTCGCTTCAAAGCCCAAAAACTTTCTTTCGGCCGGGTCGGGTTTTTGAGTCCGGTTATATTTTAACAGATCTAATACTAGGTCATTGGGTATAATTCTTATTAATGTTATTGGGCTTCATCATAATTTGTAAAATGAAGGGCCGGCCCACATCTAAGACATATGCCCACAGGCGTTTGATTGGGCTTCATCATCTGTACTAATTCACCCCCCCCCCCCCCCTCGGCGTTTCGTCTCCCTCCATTTTCCCCTTTATTCCGGTTGTCAGAGATTGGTCTTCATCCACGCGTTTGAGTTAGTCTTCTTCCTCCAAAAGGTGTTAGATTGTAGTTGTTGTCTCTGTTCTGGTTTCTTATTTATTTTTTGAGTTAAAGTGATCCGATTGTTTGTTTTGTAGGGTTTTCTTCGTGAATGGCATCGCACGTGCACGCGGTTATGGAACAAGGGTTTCACCCCAGTGTTGGCCATTTTACTGTAATGATCTTCCCCTTGCCGTCTCAAGATTATGGATTCAGTGAAGTTCGGTTGTCCATCCAATCCGATTACCATCCGGAGACCATTGAGCAATTTTACCTCTGGGATGGGATGCCATGGACTTTATTAGTGGACTGCGATCTTAGGTTGGATCATGTGGGAATCCCAGAGGTGATTCGACATCAGTTAGGAAATCAGATGCTAAGTGATTTCACGAGGTCATGGTTTGATCAAGACACCGATTTGGTGGAGTATGGGCTGTGCCCTAACATCAACTTTAATTTGTACTACACGGGAGAGGCTGAATCGGATTCCAGCCTTGACTCCGACTCCGACATGGAGGTTCCCATGGAGGTTCCTATGGAGTTTGAGTATGAGTATGAACATCATCCAGCCCCAGCAGACGTCGTCGTATCCCTTCGAGAGGTTTATGACCTGGAGCGGGACGGGGACGATTGTACCATCTGTCGCCAGGTGATGTTGCAGTCAATGCCTGTCATAGTCCTGCCATGCTCACATTCCTTTCACCCGGATTGTATTAGAGAATGGCTGAATGTTCAAAACTTTTTCCCCTTATGTCGATTTGTAATGTAACTTGTGTTTGTTGTAGTATCGGCATTGTAGCCCTTTTTGTATATGATCGGCATGGTAGCAAAAGACTATGTATCTTAACACTTTTGTGGTAGTTGTGTAAGGGAAGGTGTAGTATCTGTTGTTAGGACTTTGTGGTAAACATTTTTATGAAAATGAATGGAATTCTGTGTTGTTTGTATTTGTCTAAGATTTGCACTCCATTATATATGTGTTGATGGTAATGGAATTTTGAAACTACAGTTTAGGAGATTCAGAATAGTTTCTCCATTCTTTGCTCTATTTCTTTAGTTTCTAATTGGCTTGCATAACAGGGTAGATGTTTGCATATCAGTCATATGGTGTTGCATATCAGTAAAATATCCTTGCATATCATAAATTTACACTTGTCCAAAATTAATTTCAGTTATTCGCCCATCACTCTCTGCATATTTTGGATGTGCATACCCACATCATCAGCACCAACTTACGCACATAATAATCTTATTTTTGCATATCAGTTATGTGGGGGTTGCATATCAGTAAAATGTAGTTGCATATCATAATTTTACACTTGTACAAAATTAATTTAACTTAGTTGCACATCACCTTAGGCATATTTTGGATGTGCATACTCATATCAAGCTAGTAACAAAAATTTTCAGTTCATTTTAGCATCAAATTTCACAAAACCAATACCTTAGATTTAACGTATTTTCTATATGTCAACATCATCAATTTTCTGCACAACTGACATAGGTTCTAGATTGACCCGTTTTAATTTCTTTTAATATTGGTTTTAAATAGCAGTAAATTTGTTAAATTGGATCTAAATTATTGGCCTTTGGCAGTAATTATTATTTTTAAATTAAGATGTCAACAGAGTAACAGATCCTTATACTAATTTAACTCATTATTAGAGACAAAGCCAGGCTTTGATGTCCATAAACATGAAAACTTATAAGCACACCATCTTAGTGCATCTTAGCATTAAAACTCACAAATGTAATACCTTAGGTGTAGTGCAGTCTATATATGTCAGCAGCATCAGAGTTTTTGCATAAGTTCTACAGGTGTTAGTAGCATACCTACTTTTTCTTTCTTCTGTTGATCACTTTTCAAATTCTTTTAATTTTGGTTTTAAAGAGCTGTAACTTTATATAGATTGGGTCTAAAATTGTACCCTTGGTAGTAATTATTATTTTTAAGGTAAGATGTCAGCAGAGTAACAGATTTTTATAAATTTTCAAGTCATTCTTGGAGAGAAAGCAAAGATTTCATGATCATAATCATTAAAAGCTACCAGCACAACATCTCAGTGCATTCTAGTATGAAAATCCACAAATCTAATATATTTGATGGTGTGCAGTCTTTATATGTCAGCAACATTAAAGTTTTTATTTAGTTATACAGGGTTTCGTAGCATATCTGTGGTTTACTTCTGATTTATCTCTTTTAATCACTCTTGAAGAATGGTTTTCAAGAGAAATAACTTTATTATATTGAATTTACATTCCTGCTTTTCGCACAAGTTTTCATTTAGTTATCCCTTTTAAACTAATTTTTATTTTTAAATTACGATGTCAACAGAGTAACAGATCCTTATACTAATTTAATTCATTATTAGAGACAAAGCCAGGCTTTGATGTCCATAAACATGAAAACTTATAAGCACACCATCTTAGTGCATCTTAGCATTAAAACTCACAAATGTAATACCTTAGGTGTAGTGCAGTCTATATATGTCAGCAGCATCAGAGTTTTTGCATAAGTGCTACAGGTGTTAGTAGCATACCTACTTTTTCTTTCTTCTGTTGATCACTTTAAAATTCTTTTAATTTTGGTTTTAAAGAGCTGTAACTTTATATAGATTGGGTCTAAAATCGTACCCTTGGCAGTAATTATTATTTTTAAGGTAATATGTCAGCAGAGTAATAGATTTTTATAAATTTTCACTTCGTTCTTGAAGAGAAAGCAAGGATTTCATTATCATAATCATTAAAAGCTATCAGCACAACATCTCGGTGCATTCTAGTTTGAAAATCCACAAATCTAATATATTAGATGGTGTGCAATCTTTATATGTCAGCAGCATTAAAGTTTTTATTTAGTTATGCAGGGTTTCGTAGCATATCTGTGGTTTATTTGTAATTTATCTCTTTTAATTCCTTTTGAAGATTGGTTTCCAAGAGAAATAAGTTTATTATATTGAATCTACATTCCTGCTCTTGGCACAAATTCTGTATTTTTTACGCCAAACGTCAGCAGTATGACAGATTGTTATATTACTTCAATTCATCACAAAAGACACACACCATCTCAGTGCATTTTAGCATTAGAATTTACATATCTAAAAACCCTAGATGGGGTGGAGTGGCTATATATATCAGATTTCAGCAGAGTAGCAGATTGTTATATTAATTCAATCCATTTAAAGGGGGGAAAGCAAACTTTTGATGTGTATCATCATTACAATCTTTTAGGACATCACCTTGAATTTAAGCATTAAAAATCATTAACTTATTATGATAGATTTAGCTAAGTCTCTATATGTCATCAGCATCAAGTTATGCACATAATAATCTTAATTTTGCATATCAGTCATGTGAGGTTGCATATCAGTAAAATGTAGTTGCATATCGTAATTTTACACTTGTACAAAATAACTTCCACTTAGTTGCACATCACCCTAGGCATATTTTGGATGTGCATAATCATATCAAGACAGTAGGAAAAATATTCAGTGCATTTTAGCATCAAATTTCAGAAACCCAATACCTTTGATTTAAAGTATGTCGACATCATCAATTTTTTTCATAAGTGACATAGGTTCTAAATTGATCCGTTTTAATTTCTTTTAATATTCCTTTTAAATAGCCGTAAATTTATTAAATTGGATCTAAATTCTTGGCTTTTGGCACTAATTATTATTTTTAACTTAAAATGTCAGCAGATTAACAGATTCTTATACTAATTTAATTCATTATTAGAGACAACTCAAGGCTTTGATGTCCATAAACATGACAACTTTAGAAGCACACCATCTCAGTGCATTTTAGCATTAAAATTCACAAATATAATACCTTAGATGCAGTGCAGTGTATATATGTCAGCAGCATCAATTGTTGTCTTTGTATTTTTTTTTAAAAGGAAAAAATTAGGGAAAACCAAAATACAGTAAAAATAGATGATTATTAGGGGGGTGGGATGTATCTGGTGCTCTGTAAATACAAAGTAGTTGGGAAACCGCCCTCCTTAATAGACGTAATAATTACAGTTACTCTTTTCCTAAGAAATAAATATGATCTAATTAGTACAGTTATTGGGGAATGGAAAGGTTACAATACATTGGGAAACCGCCCTCTAAAACGGGTGACATATTGTTGATGGTGGAAGTTGGATAACCGCTTCTACCTATATAATGAGACCCTCACCCCTCTGTTTCTATCCATCACAAAATCTCCTGGCCATTTTTCTTCTCTCTCACCATCTACTGAAACCCCATTCCTTTCATTTCAATTCCAAAAATGGATTATCTTTTCTACCCTCTATCCCTAATGGAGGAGTACTACAAGACCTGCGACGAACTGGACAAAACCAGATACCCAGGGTATCACATGTCCCTTCTTGAAGATGCTGCGGAGACCAACACTGCCGCCAAGAGGAAGGATCTGCTCTATGCGATTGAGCAATTTCAAGTTTCCTACTTCAGCCTGTACCAGGAGAAAGATCACATCTCCTCTCTGATCAGGCGGGCCCTTGCAGATGACGATCACAAGACTGCTGAGGCTGTAAGTCTATTCTGTTTTACATAGTATTAGTTAATAAGTAGTTAAATATTTAACTTTTGCATTTAAAAATGATTGTAGAATCAAGCAAGATTACCGGAGCTTGAGGAGCAGATGCAAATGTTCAGGGTGAACGTGTTTGAGACGATTGAGGAGATATATGAACAGGAAAAGAAGAGGCACGAGAAGATCGTAGCCTTCCTTGGGAATTAGATGATTAGATTTCCGTTCATGTTATTTTAGTATTATGAAACAATATTTCTGTTATTTTTATGTTTTAATGTAAGTTCTTTTGGTTATCATACAATATAACTGTCATTGCTTCTGTTACTCTAATGTTTTATACTTTACCTCTTTTGTTTTATGTTTCTGTTATTTTACATTTCTGTTTTTTTACTTTTGTATGGATTATCAGTAAGTTTAACTTTTAGTATATTTTATCATTTCTAGCATCTAAAATGTCTTTGTGCCAAACCAGAAATTATTCACCATATTTAAGTTAATAATGCATCATTTTAAACAAATGGTATTGATTATGGTAGATTCAAGAGTCTAAATACAATATTATTTGGGTTTGCATATCAATACATAATATGTGCATATTTAATAGATTATGTACTGACACCCCTCTCTCACACATCTTAGACTGGCAATCATGATAATATTCAAGATCCATTTGCAAATTGACACAAACCCCCAGAAATAAATGTGATGGTAAATGAAAAACCAAAGGAAATACATTAAAAAAAGACTATCATTAAAAGGGGGGTGGCGGGGGAGGGGGGGTATATCTTGTGCTCTGAAAATACAAATTACTACTACTGTATTACTTAATAGAAGTAATTATTACAGTACATTTAGTCTTTATTACTACAGTAGAGATAGAAGCAATTATTACAGTACATTTAGTCTTTATTACTACAGTAGAGATAAATCTTATGGATAAAGGGAAAGGTTAAATTACATTGGGAAACCGCCCTTTAAGACTAGTGACATCTTGTTGATGGGGGAAGCTGTATAACCGGCTCTGCCTATATAAAGAGTCCCTCACCCATCTGTTATTATCCATCAACAATTCTCCTGATCCTTTTTATTCTCTCTCACCATCTTTGAAACCTCATCCCTTTCATTTCAACTCCAAAAATGGATTACTTTTTCTATCCGACCACAATGATAGAGGAGTACTAATAAGATGTGCGATGATCTGGATAAAGAACGATACCCGGGGTATCTGATGCCACAGCTTGAAGAGGAGGCCCAGACTAATACGGCAACCAAGAGACAGGATCTGTTGGAAACGATCGTGGTTTTCCAGGGTTTCTACTTTGAACTCTACAAGGAGAAAGGTCACATCTCTTATCTGATCAGGAGGGCCCTTGAAGAAGACGACCAGAATGCTGCTGAGAAGGTAAGTCTATTCTGTTTTACATAATATTATTTAATAAGTAGTTAAATATTTAACTTTTTCATTAAAAAATGGTTGTAGAATCAAGAAAGACTAGAGGAGGTGGAGGAACAGATGAAGGAGTTCAAGATTAACATATTTGGGACGATCGACGAGGTTTATGCAGAAGAAAAGAAGAGGAAGGAGAAAATCGCAGCCTTCCTTGCCAACTAGATGATTATCTTTCTGTTTGTGTTATTTTGCGGTTATCAAACAATATTTTGTGTTATGTTTTGGGCTTAGATGTATGTACTTTTGCTGCATATCAAACATTATGGCTGCTGGTGAATCTATTACTTAATGTTTTATATTTTAACTGTTCTATTTTATGTTTCTGCTATTTTATAACTCCATCTGATCATCTTTAAAAGGTGTTTTAAAGAAAGTTATTCAAATTTCATTGCATATATAATCGTTTTCTTATTTTTCCTTTAAATCTCATGTTAAATACACTGTCAGACTTATTAGAATGCCTTTCAAACTTGCCAAGGAAGCTTTCTTATTTATCCTTTAAATCTCTTATTAAATATCTTGCATTTAAAAAAATGCAATGATTATGGTAGATTCGAAAATCTTACTACTTTTCTTCAATACCTATGCAATGTAGTGTTGGTTTTTTCAAGAAGGATGGGACATCTACTTTTATCACACTTAATCAGTTTTCTTGCATAAGTAGTATTTGAATTTGCATATTACTACATAATATATCCATATTTAATATAAAAAATCCAATTTCAAATTGACACATACCCAAAGGAAATAAATGTGATGGTAAATGACAAAATAAAAGAAAATTGTGTAAACTTCCTAGAAAATCTAAGATTTCTGATCAGATCCATCCCCTTCAAACATTATAATGATAGGAGGGAGTATTATTAACTTTTATAATTGAAATTACAATTTTTAATTAGAAAAGCACCAATTAAAAGGGCATTACAGACTGTGGGACAAGAAATGGCAGGTGGAGGGTGAAGGTTTAAAAGTGAATCATTATAAGATATAAAAACATACCCTTCCCAAACTTGTTGCATATCCTCTCATTTCAATTTTTGAATCAGTTTCTATCCTTCCCAAACAAACATCTCCTCTCCTTATTGATATCAAGTTGGATTGTGTTATGTGTTTTGTTGTTGGGAACTTACAGAACACAACTGGACGCTTGCATATCTGGCGATTATTACTGCATATGATGTTTATATATGTGTACTTGTTGAAAAACAAAAACAGGAATTTTTTAACTGTTATATTAATGAAATAAATATAAGACATTTACTATCAGTACTTTTGCATAACATAGTAGTCGGATTAAATATCATTGCAAGTTGGTTGCATATAGGCACAATATATTTGCACATCAAAATTCTAACGATGAGGTTAAAAAACAACAAATGAAGAAACCTAACGTAGGTAAGTCAGTCAAGATACCACATAAGTTCAGAATACTCAACATAGGTAAGTATTAGTAGTTATTACATAAGTCAAACCTAAAGAGACCAAATGTCTTAAAAAGTTATCGACAATTAGGGTTTAAAGAGGATGATCAAGACCCAACCCAGCTTTGTCTTTCCATTCTAACCCAAGTTTAATCTTTCTTGTTTGATACCCTTCATTGTCAATTTTGCATGTGCTCTTGCTGCGTTCACTACTTCTCTCCTTTTTTCGTTCACGTCTGAGCAAATGATTTCAGCCAAATACTTCAACCGCAGCTTTGAAATATTTTTCTCACTATTTGGCTCGAACCCGCACTTGTAGCCTTTTGCAATCCCCCAAAAAGTTTCCATTTGACGCATAGTGCATATTCCTGAATGCAAAACCTTGTCCTCACCAGCCCATGGAAGTTTCAGCATATCTACCTTGGCATGTGTGATTATATTTGCCTTTGCCCTTAACCCTTTTCTGAGAAAATACTCATTCACTAGGTCTGCCTGCAGAAGCCAAGGAAAGGGAAATTAAACATAATACCAAATTAACAATCTATAAACTTTTAAAAGAAAAAGTAACTTTGAATTTCGAAATAGGCAATAATATGACTAACCAAATTGGCAAGCAAATTGTTAACCATAGTCGGGATGGTGCACTTGCAATTTGGTTCATCACAGCAGGGAGTCACATCCAAGATCTGTGTGATCTTGGTCTTCAAGTTGAAAACCACCATGTACATGTAGTCATTAGCGTAAATGCCAAATACAATCTATACACCAAATTCAAAACTATATCAGCAACTTAAATGTCATCAGTATAAATTTCAGAGTGACAGACCAACTATATTGTATATGAATTTACAAAGAAAAAAATCAGGGTTGTAGATAAAAGATTTAGGGTTTTAAAAACGACTAGCAATTAACAAATACCTGCCATATGTTTAAATATATAAAAAGATGGCTATCAGAAGTGATTTTTTATTACCAGTGTTGACATCTGTATTAGTGTTGACAACTGAGTTGGTGTTTGTTATCAGTTATATAGTTACAAGATTACATTAACATATTGTATCAAAAAACAATACTGTACTTATTATTAATCTATGTATATTCATATCGTATGAATACATACATGTACTATTATTCAACCCACTACATGTCATCAGTAAGCATGTCAGCAGTCCATTTTTTTACAAGTAATTCTACAACTGTTTCAAAATACTTATGACATCCAGAAATAATCATTAATATAGATATTTAAAAACAACTAGAAATCAAGAAATAACTGCCACAGGTAAAAATATTTCATAAGATGTCTATCAGAAGCGATTTTTTATTATCGGTGTTGACATCTGTATTAGTGTTGACATCTGAAGTCGGACTTTGTTATCACTTATATACTTAAAAAATTATATTAATATATCATATGGGAAAAAAATACTTATTATTAATGTATGCATATTCATATCATATGAACACATATATGTATTATTCAATTCACTACATGTCATCAGTAAACATGTCAGCAGTACATTTTTTTACAGGAAGTCAACAACACACAGCTCACATAAAAAAATTAACAGGTATATAGGTATGGTATTGTATTTAAAGTTCATATAAAAAAACAAGAGTTCACTTTAATATACATTGTCTTTCATATCATTTCAACAAAGGTCAGTATTATATATCAGAATATATGTCAGCAACTAGCATGTCAGCAGTACAAAATTGTGTTATTAACATAAAATGGGAAACTAAATTAAAAACAAAAGAAAAAGAAAAGAGAATTACTATGTAATTACCATGTCCAAATTTTTCAATTTAATGTGAGGAGCAAAGGACAATGCTTTGTCAACTTGAAGACAAAACTTTTCAACCTGCTGCGCACTTTGAGATAACGATACATCCTTTTGATATTTCTGGATAGAAAAAAAATATTAGAAGAATTGGGGTAAAATGTTTTGTTTTAACTTGGTAAATTTATAAAAAATACACATGAAATGGAAAATAAGATAGAAGTTGCAATCTTACAGACAAGGCAATAAACAAGAAAAGCCTTGAAGGAGACAAATCACTCCTGTACTGTTCTTTGTGATTTAGGATTGCTGCCCAAGCATCAACAATAATGGGAGATACTATACAATCCTCCTCCAGACTTCTCAAATCAGCCCTAACTAAGCTTATAGTATTTCCTCTAAATAAGGTCTCACTGCAATTAGATGCATGAAGAACAGAAAACAAATGTCAATAAAACTAAGTAACGAGAATATAGATTAAAATCTAAAGTAAATAAATGAATGGTGAATAAACATACGTGTTAGATGCTGATCTCCTACTAACACTTGCAGATAGAATCTTCTCAAGCTCAGAAATATTATCCCCCATGTCAACAACACGAAATAATAAGGGCTTCTCAAGGAGGCTGCTGGTTTATATTCCCTTTTTCCATCTCCCTCTTCCTTGTCTACATGAACTTCCTCTTTATCACCCAAAACATTACCACAATTGCGAGTAGATCTACATGTTGGCATAGCAGCAGCTGGCTTGGGTTTCTTTGAATACACTGTGGTTTTAACAGATTTAGCATCTATAACACCCTTCCTTGCATCTCCATCAGCCTTCTCCCCTTCTTCTGGACAATGTTCTGAGGTAGGTCCTAGAGGTGTTGTGTAAGTATCATATATCTCCAAATCTGGGTCTTCAGAAATTCTCACTTTCTTCTTGCCCTTTTCTGTCACATTAAGACTAACTTCTTTCTCTGCAGGTTCTCCATTTTTTCCATCTGAGTGTGATGGTAGATTATTTGCATCATTAACAACCTTCTCTGGACTACTTGATAAGAAAGCAGGATCAGACCCAAACAAATCAAAACTTGGCCCGTCAGAGAGAGGGGCTTTTCCTTTTCTCATTCTCTTCTCATGTAAAATTTCTTTTTTCTACAAATCTTCAAGATGCACTTCTTTGTCACCAGCATCTTTTTTTGCTGGAGGTTCAGATGTTGTAGTTGGACAAGCAACAAAAGTGAAGTCAGCAACAGGACCTTCTTCAGGGAGGTTATCTTTCATTCGCTCCTTGTTCTGTGCTGCCAATTCAACCTGAGTTAGGACATCCAAAAACGCTGGATCTGTCCAAAAAGGATGCTGAGAATTATTAAAGATTGTGTTGGGAGAGTCATCCATATAACCAGGATGATGATCTTCAGGTGCAGGTGCAGCTTCACTCGGCTCATTTACCAACCCCAGAAGATTATTAACTGCATCAACGAGAGCTTTCACCTTCTCATTATCTTTAAACTCAGATGGAACCTTTGTAGACATACTAGCAAATTCAGAGATTCCAGATGCTAGTGCAGTAGTCTTTTCAGCCAAAGCTTGTATGAATAACTAAACATAGATGAAAGTAAAACATTTTAAATAATATATCAAAATGAAGGCATGCAACAAAACCAAAATCAAATAATAAAAAATCTAAGTAATAAACAAAAAGAGTAAGATATGAACAGATTGGTTTCTGATTTATCTCTTTTAATTCCTTTTGAAGATTGGTTTCCAAGAGAAATAACTTTATTATATTGAATCTACATTCCTGCTTTTGGCACAAATACTGTTTTTTTTAAGCCAAATGTCAGTAGTGTGACAGATTATTAAATTACTTCAATTCAACACATGTCAGCAGAGTAGCAAATTGTTATATTAATTCAATCCATTTAAAGGGGGGGAAAGCAAACTTTTGATGTGTATCATGATTACAATCTTTTTAGGACATCACCTTGCATTTAAGCATTAAAAATCAGTAAATTATTATGATTCATTTAGCTAAGTCTCTATATGTCATCAGCATCAACTTATGCACATAATAATCTTAATTTTGCATATCAGTCATGTGGGGTTGCATATCAGTAAAATGTAGTTGCATATCATAATTTTACACTTGTTGTTTCTGATGCATATGATCCATGACATGCTGTTGTTCTTCATTAGCATCAGTCTTCAAATCAGCAGTAGGTTGGACTTCAGTAGATTCCTCTTTATCAGCCTCTTGACATCCAGCAGAAGACACTGGGACATCAGTCTGTTTTTTACCATGCATATCATCCATAACATGATATTGTTTTTCAGCAGCAGCAGTCTCAAAATCAGATGCAGGTGGGACCCCATGAACTTGATGATTTGCATTTTCCTTTCCAGAATCTAATATAGTAGCACCATTCACAGAAGGAAATGAATCAGAAGATATATTTTGAGGTAAATTAACACCAAGAAAAGAACCAGAGAGAACTTGATATGCTACACCAGTTGCATTTTGAGAATCAGAATTCAGATCAACGGTACACTCAACAGAAGCAACAGGATGAGGATTATCATTAACAGTATAATCAGCAGTATTAACAGGATCTGTAACTCTTGGAGCCTCATCTGCTGCTGCACAAGTTTCTTTTTGAGATTCAGAATCCAGATTAACCGTGCACTCAACAGACACAAAAGGATGAGGTTTCCCATTAAGAGTATAATCAGCAGTATTAACAGGATCTGTAAACCCTGGAGTCTCATCTGCTACTGCACAAGTTGGGTTTGGAGAATCAGAACTCAGATTAACTGTGCACTCAACGGAAACAAAAGCATCAGGATTCCTATTAGGAGTACAATCAGCAGAATTAACCGGATCTGGGTATCTAGTTGATAGAATTTGAGGACAAATTATGGGAGACTGCGAGCCTGGATCAATAGGCGTTCTACTATCAACACTCCTTCCATCTTTGCAAATAATTTGTTGCTGTTCTTCAGCTTCTACTGACCCACTAAGCTGTGATAGATCTGGAAAAACGGGAGAGTCCCTCGACAGATCAACTGCCTTCTGGGCAGGACGAGAGGCTGCAGATCTCTTAACACGCTTCTTACTGGAGGTGGGAACAGCATTTGAACAGAAATCACCCCTAGTTCATAATCGTTTAGCTAAGACAATACAAGAAAAAACTCGCGTAAAAATTTCGGTAAAAACTTGCATAACAGTAAACCCTAACCTAAAAAACGATGGAAATTTGAAGATAGCACATATTTACCAGATGAATTGGAAGACATTGCAACAGCGAAGCTCAATATTAATTGACAACGATCACTCGAACAAAGAAATCGTTGATCAACACAAAAACGCTCAACCCCCGACGAAGGTTATTGAAGAAGCTTGTAAAAAGTGAAACTCGTAAAGGGAGAAACCAACAAAAATAGAAGGTCGGTGCTGTCTCTATTTATACTACCACATTTAATATTTATTATATGTTTAATATTTTATTTATGCCCTAAATGATTTTATATTTACATATGATCAATTTATAGTTGCATATCACAGTCTTATATTTGCATATCATCAAACTATATTTGAATATCATCTACTTATAATTGCATATCATGAATTTATATTTGGATCTCATATTATAATTGTACATTTTGCATAACATTGTTGTCTCTATTTTTACCGCCACAGTATTTATATTTAATACTCTTATATATGCATTAGACGATTTTATATTTGCATATCACCAACGTATATTTGCATATCATCGACTTATATTTGCATATCATCAACTAGTATTTGCATATCATCAACTAGTATTTGCATATATTTGCACATCTTCTTTTAAGTTTTGCATATTATAACATGCAAGAAAAACCAATGCAAGATGAAAAGAAACTACTGCTAAGACAGTAAAAAATTAAAATTGTTCGAATTTAAAATATAAAAGTCATTCAATTCATACAGTAGAAGATTTTAAATTGTAATGTTTCAAACTTGCAACCCTAAAAAGTGCATATGCAGTGTTGTTTACAAAATTTATTATTCAGCTAAAAGATGGCACAGAAGCTGTGTTGCTGAGACAGTTACTTTGAGTACTTTATTCTTCTCTTGAACTCCGAAACGGAAGGTTTTCTTTTAGATGGTGGTCTGCCTGCCCTTTTCTTCACAACGGGGAGTAACATTTGATAAGTTTTATAGCATCAGGGAGAATTTCTTCATCTTCACACGTCACTGGATATATCGTTTCCTGGTAGGTCAATGCCCAAGCTTCATTCGTGTAAAAATCTGCTACAAAATCTGATATATTTGCTTTTATGTGCTTAATTGCTGCCAAAGCATGCACACAAGGTATTTGCTCAACATCAAACACCCTACACGTACAACTCCTTCTTGACAGATCAACTATTACCCCTGCTCCCTCTCCTGTGACTTCAAACTCAAATTCATTAATTTTCACCACCTTGTATGCTCCAATATTCTCCTGTAAACTGCTGATCAACTTCAGTATCTCTGGTGTTATTTTGTCCTGGTTTTGAAGTGCCTTTTCTCTCCTTTCTTGAAACCAGGAAGTGAGCTTTTCTCGCACAAACTTTAACAGGGCTACAACTGGATAATTCTTCTTCCCTGTTATTACAGAGTTCAGAGTCTCAGCATTGTTTGAAGTCATCATGTTGTATCTGTTTGATCTTGCATGTACCCTAGCCCACTTATCAAAACCTGCATCCTCTAAATATTTTGCTAGCTTGGGGAAATTCTCTTGTATGTGCCTGAATTTGATGTTGAACTCCCCAATAGTATAACAATTTGCTGCGTTCTGAAACCACCCAGACAGATACTTTTTCTTGAAAGTAGCTTTGATGTTTTGCTTTAAGTGCCAATTACAAAAGCAATGTGTAGCAGTAGGATAAATCAGGGCAACAGCTCTTGCAATACTCGCATGCCTATCAGACACAAAGACTAAATCATTTTGTTGTGGCAAAACCTTCAGCAGTTGCTTAAAAAACCACTCCCAAGAGTCATTATTTTCAGTGTCAGCAATTCCAATTGCAAGAGGGAAGATTTGCCTGTTTGCATCTTGGGCAGTGGCACCAAGCAAAGTCCCTCTATACTTCCCAGTTAAGAACGTGCCATCGACAACAACTACCTGCCTAAAAGAATTCAAAGTACATTTGATTGTAATTAATCTTCTAAATAAAAAAGGACGAGACTGTATACTGACACACAACAGGACATACATTCTTTAAAAGAGGAAAAGCACGTATGCTAGCTCCAAATGATAAGAATGAGTACTTAAATCTGTCCTCACTATCAGTTGAGATTAATGCAATAGTTCCTTCATTCTTCTCCCTCAGCATATGGCAAAATGATGGCATATCAGCATAATTAGACTCTGGTGTCCCCCGAACTTTTTCTTTTGCTATTTTTGATGCTCTCCAAGCTGTCCAGTAGTTAACTGGTATTTTTTTTCAATTCTCATCGTATCGATTATCTGCTTTGGTTTGAATCCACTATCCACACTTTATAAAAATTGATTTGTTAGAACAAATAAAAAATAAATATGGAAAAAATTAATTAAAATTTTATTTTGTACATAATGCACACCTAGGTTCAATGAGTCTTGCAACAACTGAGGATGGAGCTTTTTTGCAATATTTTGTTCTGGCATCCCACGTGCAAGTGTGTTCCTCATTGTACAATGTGACTACATAAGAAGTCTGAGAAACAGTCTTTAGATGCATTTTCCAGTCGCATTTAGCATCCATGCAATGCACTCTAAAATACCTCGGCTCTGATTTTGTTACTCTAAAACCAAATGTCTGAGTTAGGGACAGAATTGTCAAAGTATCCTTTGCTGCTTGTCTTGACACAAAAGTTTTTCCAACATACAGAATTTCGCTTGAGTTGTTTGGTAAAACCGGTTCACTGGATGCAGAATCATCCCACTCTTCCTTTAATGTGTCTCTTCCCTGCATTGAAGAGTATAGATTCCTCCAGACCTCAGCATCTGATTCTGTTTCACTTTCAGAACCTTGAGACCAATCATCCTCTTCCATGTTTTCCACTTTTACACTCTTCATCTTCAAGTCAGACATCACTGATGTGCTATCCTTTTCAACAATATTTTGAACCAAATTCATATTATTCTCGATCAACTGTAACTGTTCAGATGTAAAAGATCTCCAGCTTTCCCTGTCATCTGCATCAGCTATTGGCAGAGGCAAAAACTTTTTGCTAACACACAGTTCAACAGCAAATTTTACATTGGCAAGTGTTGTCAAAGCCAAAAATTCTTCAAAATCAGCATCGCAGTTAACTTTCAGCGGCGATCTCAGCAATTTTAAAGGGTGTAGGTGGTTAAATTCTAAACCAACTGCAGTATCAATATTGAACCTACTACGTACTTTTTCTTCCAGCCGCTGAAAAGTGATTGAATTATTTAATATAAAAACCTTGGAAGTTTTTTCTCCAACAAACGAAAGCCCGGTCGCAGAAAACCTCCATTCTCCACCATATACTACTGTAATCACATATGGAGCCATATATATTTCCCTACCTATGATAACAGAAAACAAGACACATCAATACTACTGCTAAACACATCAACTCAATTTATTTCAGTACTATTATAATACAGATAAAATTATGCCTTGCAATTATATCACATGTCAACACAATAACAAATTGATATATTAATTAAACTACTGGTTAAACTAAATATCATTGGAGAGGCGCATTTTCATTACCAACCATTAAACACAACATCCGAGTATGTCTTAGCATCAGGATTCCCCAATTCACTAAACCAATACACCAGATTGAGTTTAACTCTTACATGTCAGCAGTAGAATAGGTTTGCATAAGTATTAATTAGTATTTGCACAACTTTTGTTTATTTTTTGGTGATCAATACCAATTTCTTTCAATTTTTAACCAAATTACAAGTAGAGAGTAACTCTCTAAATTTAAATTTAAATCTGTTACATTATATGTCAGCAGTGTAACAGATTTTTACAAAAATTCAATACCTTATAATCAGATTTTTTGCATAATTATTTTTTAGAAGTTGCATAACTATTAATTTCTTTTTAGTTTTAATACAAAAGAGTAGTAACTTCATAAATTTCAAACAGAATTTGTGCCCTTTGTGGACAAATTTTACTTCATTACGTAAGATGTCAGCAGTGTAGCATATTTTTACAATAAATTAGTTCATTATGAAATCAAAAATCACAGTTAGGGGGTGCATAATAATTACAAACTATTTACACAACATCTAACTGCATTTTTCATTAGAAACAATTCAGTCAAAACGTTAGATTGAGTTCATCCATTATTCGTCAACAACACTAAATTTTTGCATAACGATTAATTATACTTGCACATTTATTCTTTCATTTAGAACAATCACTATTAATTTGTTTTTAGTTTCAATACAAAAGAGTAGTAACTTCCTAATTATTCAATCTGAATCTGTTCCTTTTGGCCCAAATATTACTTCATTAGATATAAATGTCAGCAGTGGAACAGGTTTTGAGAACAATCCAGTTTGTTTTGAAATCAAAATGACAGGTTTGGTGTGCATAATCATTAAAAACTATTTACACAACATCTAATTGTATTTTACAGTAGAACCATTTCATTCAACACTTTAGATTGAGTTCAACTATTAATTGTCAACAGCACCAAATTTTTGCATAAGTATTAATTAGTCGTTGCACAACTATTATTTCTTTTAGAATAATGACAACTACTTTATTTTTAGTTTCAATATAAAATACTAGTAAATTAATAAACTTCAGTATGAATTTTTGCCTTTGCAAGAAATTTCAATTCAATGCATAAAAATGTCAGCAGTGTAACTGATTTTTACAATAATTCAGTTCATTCTAAAATCAATATCCACAGTTTCAGTGTGCATAATCATTACAAGCTATTTACATAACATCTAACTGCATGTTACATCAGAATCAACTCAATCAACACTTTAGATTGTGGTAAACTATTACTTGTCAGCAGCACCATTTATTTGCATTACTTTCACACAGTGGTTGCACAACCATTCTTTCTTTTAGAATAATCACAAATAATTTCTTTTTAGTTTCAATACAAAAGACTAGTAACACTTTCAATATGGATTTCTGCCTTTTTACTTGTCAGCAGCACCGGTTAATTACATTACTTGCACACAGTAGTAACATAACTATTAAAAGAGCAGGTAATTCATCAACTTCAATTTAAATGTGTGCCGAAGGCACACATTTATATATCAGATTATATGTCAGCAGAACTAGGTATTCGAAAATTAATACTCCATTGTACTACTGTTTTTCGAAAGCAGATATCAGATTATATGTTAGCAGAAGTAGGTTTTCTGTCGAACTAGATGCGTTTCGACAATTTTTCCTGTACTATTGTGCGATTTCATACCTTTAATATGCGAGGAGCCCGGCTGATCTGATGTTTTCTTTCTTCGAGATCAACTGCAGAAGGACACATGAAACTCGACCGATGAACGACAGGCGAAGAACGATGCCGGATGAACGAAGACGGAGGAACGAAGACGGAAGAACGACGGTGGAGGAAGAGGATGGGGAGAACGGTGAATGAAACGGGAGCGACGATGGAGGATTCAACGTCGAACATTAATGAATGAAAACAATGGATAGTTTTGTAATATATTCAAACATGTGGATACTCCTCTAATTTAGGTAATTTTTTTGGATATTTACGTAAACGCCCCAAAAAAAAATGATTAGTTAAGACTCCTAAAATGCCTCTAAGATTGACACGTCATCCTAAACTCTTCTAGATTAAGAGTTTATATAGATAGTTATATTAGATTGAATTCAATGTTTTGAATTAAACCCAATGATTAGTAAAATTAAAGAAAAAAAGAAAATTAAAAGAAAAAAAATTAAAAAGGAAAATTAAAGAAAATAAAAAAAATGGCAAAAAAAAATGATTAGTTAAGAGTCCTAAAATGCCTCTAACATTGACACGTTATCCTAAACTCTTCTAAATTAAGAGTTTATATAGATATAGATGATTAGTAAAATTAAAGAAAAAAAGAGAATTAAAAGAAAAAGAATAAAAAAGGAAAATTAAAGAAAATAAAAAAAATGACAAAAAAAAAATGATTAGTTAAGACTCCTAAAATGCCTCTAACATTGACACGTCATCCTAAACTCTTATAAATTAAGAGTTTATATAGATATAGATTTATTTGGAATCCAAACACACCCCTGTTCACTTCATTCCTGATGCTACTAGGTAGTAGATAATCAGATGGTATCATAGCAAGGACAGTAGAAAATACTAAGAATGAATCTTTTCTTTATCCAATTGCAGAACCTGATGCCCTTCATCAAGTAATTAAACAACGTAGGGGTCGAAATTTTAAGCAGACGAAACTTCATCAGTCATATAACCTCGCTTCATTTACAATACAGAAACTGAGAGAACCAGTGAGTTTCTGCCACAGTGAATCTTTACAGAGTTTGACAACCATACAGGCTTAAATTGTACGAGTCCTTGATGTTTATGTTTTGTTTTTGGAGTCGCTGCAGTCATTCTAGAGCAGCATATTAATCTTTAATGCCACTGTGAGTTTCTGCCACACTGAATCCTTCTTCTCATCTCTGTCAAATGTCAAACAGATAGAATATATCTCACTTTGAGCACAAATTGTAGAGAATCTAGACATAAATGTGAACCATGGATTGCAGAACCTAGTGCAGATATTAGGTGTACAACAGTACACATAAGATAAGAGGTATACCAGTTTCGGGGTACTGAATGGATTATACTTGTATCTGATCATGTGTGCAATCTGGCGCTTCATTGTAACGAACAAGAGGAACACCCAGTAGCTTAAGAGAATTGGCCAGAAGACAGGAACATCCAACACAGAGATGAAGGTGAGGACGAAAGATACCACGAAAGCTTTTGTGACGGAATACCTGATACAAGTCCATGTACAATAATCAAGCATTTAACACAGCATACAAGCCACCAATCCCATACAGAATGAGGAATGATCGAGAAGAGCAGATACAACTTCAAGTTGTCTCAACTTTCAATCACCATTAAATTGTCTACAACTGAAAGCAATTTTTCAAATAAAAGACGAATTCAGAACTTCAGCATGCTCTCTAAACAAATCGAAAAGCAAAGCATGATATGCCAGAACTGCATATTATCAGCAGTATAAAGGTCAGTAATTTACCAAAACTTGAACTCAGGCAGCCGTCTGATGAACCGAGGTTTAGATTCATCGGATTCTTTTCTCGGGGAAGAGACACCATCCAGCCCTTCGAATTCAGGATCAACTTTTGGCGACAAGAACCCAATCAACATGTTGAGAACATACGTTGCCAGACCGTAAGAGACAACATAGAAGCCTTTAACGAAGTAAAGGCGCAGAATGTAGATCATCGCCACCATTAGCGTTGCAAGCCACCTTCGCGAGGTGTGAGGAACCGACCGATCCAAACAGTACTGGAATTTTACAGCGAGATCTCTCCTCCACTTCACGAGAGCCTCTGGGGGCGCCGCTGCACCATCTCCAGACTCACCACCCACCCCCTCCATGATAAATAAAGTCTGCAATCAATTCAACTTTATATTTACTTGAACAAATAAAAGAACACGCGGATGAGCAAAATGGAGACTGAAACCATGTCGAATGTCGGGAATTCAACAGCAGAAGCAAGTAAAGGAGTTCCAATCTGTCAATTTTAAATCAACGGAGCCACGAAACTCAGCATATGAATTCAGAGAGCTGCGCCTAACACCGAACAGCCATGAATTCAACATAAGAGTACGATAGGGCTAGTGAATCTGAAGATCAATTTCAAATCGTACAGAAATTTGGAAGAGAGAGATAGAGTACCAGGGGAGAAGAACTGGAGATCGGTGGAATTGAATTAGAATTAGGGTTTTGCAGAAAGAATCGAAAGATTGAGAAAGCTGTACAAAATGTTGGAAATTGGGTGTTACAGTATTCCCGGATTGATATTCAGTTTAAATAATGAACTTCTTTCTTTGCTTATTTAGGGTTGGTATGAGACGGTTTTAATAAACTGATTAAAATTATAAATAGGGTAAAAATTTATAAACTGTTGTTAAAAATAGTTAAAAATTTATGAAAAAATATAAACTCCGTATGGGACGAAAAACAGTTTATTTGTAAAAAGTGGAGTTTATTTGGTTGTTATTAGGGGTATTGTGGTACTTTCAAACCAAATGAACAAAATAAACCCCAAATAAGCTCCCTTAAGTAGCTTTTTTTTTTAACTCATAATTTTAACTGTTTTAGGCGTATTTTGGTTCCCATACCCACTTTTTAACTGTTTAATTTTTTAACAGTTGAAATTTAATAATTTTAACAGGTTTATTTTAGTAACCATACACACCCTTAGGTTGATTTGGGTCATTTAAACCGGTGATTTTTGTTGGGCCTTTTATGTTGTAGCCCTTTGTGTTTGATTCGTCTTAGTAAGCCCAATTTCATATTCTGTTCGGAGTATCATCACCTTCCTTTTTGTATGGCTGGTGTGTAGTAGACAATGAAGTTTATTTATCCAATTCCAGACAATCAAATTCCAATCTCTCAAAATTATCTGAAACACAATTTCATCAGTACACCTTCGGATAAGTTCTTTATTGTCACGAAGTTGATTTCTAGGTCCTGGTAAACTCAGTTTCGAAATCAATTATCGATCTTCTAGCTGGGAATCTGTCGTCCAGTTCTTCGATTTTTAGACCGAGATTTCAATTGGTGAAATCCATGTTACAGTGGTATCAGAGCGGATCGAATCATGCTGACCGAAACGTGCGAAAGCATTCCAGGAGCTAGCCAAACAGGTGGAGTCCTTGACCGGAGAGAACACCGAGCTCAAAAAGGGGTGGACGAAATCAAGGTGATGTTGGCTAAGTTAATGAGCTTGCGTAGTACAACAACAACCCCGATTCGCTCATATAGAAAGCACGATCTTTTGAGATCGGTGGGTTGTCGTCTTCGTTGAATCCCGATCTGCCAGATCCGAAGAATTTGGATCAACTCAGCATCAATCGGTAAGCGAGTGGGCTGTTACAGGCAAAAGGAGGTCAGGCCCTACCCTCGGGGCTAGCGGCTAGACTCACTAAGGTTGAATTCCCAATATTCGACGGGACCTTGACACGAGAATGGATTGCGAGATGCGAGCAATTCTTCCTTCTCGACAATACCTTTCCGGAGATGAAAGTGAGGTTGGCGTCGTTACATATGGAAGGCAAGGCACTTCAATGGCGTCATATTTTAGCTCATTTTGGTAGATTATTTGATGATCCCTTGGCGGACATGGTGAATCTGAAATAGTCCGAGCCTATGCTTGAATTCTTGGATAAGTTTGAGTGTGCCTTGACTAGACTAAACCTATCTAGGTAACATGAGCTGAGTATTTTACTAGCAAACTTATATCCACTTCTACAGATGCACATACCACAATTCAAACCCGATTCCTTGGGAAAAGTTGCAAGGTTGGCTCAAATCTATGAGTTTTCTCTACAACTAGCACCACATGAATCATCCTATGCCTTATTACCAACTCCCGATCCAACCATATCAACTCCATCCCGAGTTCCCTTCAATTCACAAAACAAGACCAACACTTACCCACCCAAACCCTTGATGGAGAAAGCCATGCAGTTTACCCAGGAGGAGATGCAATAGAGGCGTAGCAAAGGCCTCTGTATGTTTTGTGACAAACATTATACATCGGGTCATCATCTCAAGCATAGAAGCCCTCAAATTTATATGGTTGAAAGCGAGGAGGAATTGAATATGGATGATGAGGAACAACTTAAGGCTCTAATTAAGAAATCTAATTAGAGCCTCAAGTTGGAGGAAGATAAGCCAGTCCCATTGATCACATTGAATGCACTGGATGGTTCTCACGATTATAACTGTATGAGGGTTGTTGGCAATATAGGGAGTCAAAAATTGCAAATTCTCATCGATCTTGATAGTTCGCATAACTTTATCAATCTCAGTATGACCAAAGAATTAGGCTGTAAGCTCTCTGAAATCACCCCTCAAGTGGTGAGTGTGGCTGGTGGTCATAAAATGACAACTAAGTTCACATGTGAAGGCTTATGTTGGAACTTGGAAAGCTATCATCTAAATGAAAATATGATGACCCTCTCAATTGGGTTTTGCCACATGGTGTTGGGTATACAGTGGTTGACAACTATAAGCCTAGTGTTATGGGATTTTATTAAGATAAGAATGGAGTATAATCACAATGGACAAAAGCATGTCCTTCGAGGCGTTAGCAAGACTAATTGCACACTCGTCAAGGGAAGATCGCTGATCAAGATCATACGAGGGAATCCTTAGCTTTGCTTGATTCAGGCGTGTGACCAGAAGCACACTAAAGAGATGAACAATAGGGTACAGATGAATCACATTGATGCTCAGGGAGATGACATTTTCACTGATGATCATCTTCATAAACTGCTGAATCATTTTTCTGATTTGTTTGATGTGTCATCATCCCTCCCAAAGTTGCAATATTTGTTCGAAGCTCCAAGAGAGCATAAGCTATATCTAAAACCATCTAAATGCACATTTGGAGCGATTGTAACCGATTATCTCGACCACTTCATATCTCCTCATGGTGGTAGCACCGATCCGAGGAAAATTCAGGCGATTGATGATTTGCTTGCATCCACTAATCGGAAATAGTAGCACCATTTTCTGGACTTGGCAATCTATTACTACTGATTTATACGTGCTTGCAGAGTAATTGTTGAGCCATTGGCATCCCTGTTGAAGAAGGAAAGCTCCATGTGTAATTAGGATTCGGATAAGGCTTTTGACAAGTTCAAAAGTGCCAGGTCTGGTAAGCTCTTTTTTGTCACGAAGCTGATTTCTAGTTCCTAGAAAGCTTGGTTTCGAGATCGATTATCGATCTTCTAGCTGGGAATTTGTCGGTCGGTTCTTTGATTTTCAGACAAAGATTTCGATCGGTGAAATTCTTGTTACATTGGCCTGAGGACATGTGGTAAGAACTGATAGTTGATTGACGGTCACGAAGAAAGTCTTTGGGAGTGTCCCCTGAGCGTTTCTTGTGGCTTCACGAAGCCGACTAAGGCCACCGCCACGAAGAACGAACGCTTCACAAAGAAGTTCGAGTTTTTTCAAGGAAAAAATATTCAAAAATTTCATGAGATACCCCCTTGTATAAGTTATAATTTCATGAGATACCCCCTTGTATAAGCTATTTTGCATGTTGTACAACTATTTTGCCTATTTCGCGAGATATCCCTGTGATTTGTTAAAGCTTCATCTCGTGCCCCTACGTTAAAATGTATAACAACTGCCGTTAACTTTCTAAAAAAAAAAGTAAAAGAATATTAAAACCCATTCTTTACACCAACAAAGAATGAATAACAAATGCTAGCGATTTGCAAACTTCGACAGGTTTAGTACACAAGTTCTTAAATTAAGCTGATGCTTTACTCTTAATTTTTATGAATGACCTTTTTATGCTCAATATTTGATATTGCAATATCTTTATAAAGTCCTACTGTGTTGATCGCCTATAGTACATTGTTTAAACTGTGATTGTGTATTCCTTTTCTTCCAGTGCAGGTTCCGCTTATCTAGCATCTAGCAACATACTGTGAAGGATTGTCAACTTGTAACCATCTTTTTCCTTCGCATAAACATGGAGAAATTGCATATATGTCCAGCTCATCAAATGTTACAAAGGCAATATTTCAAGGAGCCAGCCTATAGATGTATCATTTCTAATTTCTACATTGGAATACAACTGAAATCGCAATGGATATATGAAGTAGTTATAAGAAAGCATTAGAAGCTGGAAAAATGTATCCTTTTTAATTTCTACATTGGAAAGGTTACTAGCCAAGTGAGTATATATTTCTTCGTTTGCTTTCCAATTGACTATAATAGAATGATGGTTTATGAAACGGAAAATTTTGGCAGCTTATTAGCTCAACCAGAAGAGCATTGTGCTTAGGCACAAGATGTAGATTCGGATCTCACGTAGGTCAAACAAAATTTTCAATTTTCTCATCAATATGATAATAGTGCTTATACAAATAAGATATAAATTTGAACTTTCTATTTTTATTAAGCCTATCCCTCCTTTGTTAAGCTATCAACATTTTGAAACAGCCTTTTGTTTGTTTTCATAAGAATTTTTATTATTACATGCTATCATATAGTTTGGAAAAACCATTTGTTTATTGTCGTTACTTGCAGAAGGTTGTTGTTATACGTAACAAATCTAGAAAACTCTTAATATTAACCATATCCAATTCAAACAACAACCAACAATTTGACTACAAAAACTCTCTTAAAAAAAGCCTATTATACAAATGGGATTATTAACCATAATAATGAGACATAAATTTGAATTTTCCATCGGGATTGAGATTAGCCTATGTGGGATTTGAGCCCACATTTTTGTGCATGTACACATTGCTCTACCATTTGAGCTAATATGCTTACAAGATACTAAGAGTATAAGTTAAAGCTTCAGTTGACCAATCTCAACAATCAGAAGATTAGAATTAGTGCAGTAAGTGAGCAAAACCAGAAAACAAAATATATCAATGCTAAAGAAGAAGCACATTGCCAGAACACTATCACAAGATTAAACTTATATTGGATTTTAATTAGTGACATCCAACAAGCAAGAAGGATCCGCCAAAATCATAATTTTTTTTGTATTACTTCTTCAAAATGCACGGTTTCTAGTCCATTGTAACTTTTATAAGGATGTGGAGTCAATATTGCATTCATTTGATTGAACAACAATACATAGAAGAAAACCACTTCAATTGAATAAGTTCAGTAGCAGACTTACAAGCGAAAACAAACGTTTGCATCCTGCATGTTGCAACTTTTATGCAATAGACTGCCTGGGTAACAACGTTACATCCAACAGAAATTCGAAAAAAGTTGTTTATATTGATCAAAGAAACTTGAGAAGTGCTATGCAATGAATCCCTATGTTTGACATCCAATTACGAAATCCCAAAATCCAAAATTTTCTAATTTCAATACAATCTATAAATCCCCACTTCAGAACACCCCCAGAATATGACCCATACCCCTTAGATTTTTTACAGTCGAAATTTCAATCCCAAGCTAAATTGAAAACCTAAACCAGTTAAATCCTCAAACACAATTTCAAAAATATCGAATCCGGAATCCCTAAACCAAATTCTAAATATTTAAACGCAAAACTAAAAAAACATACTTGTAGGATAGGCGTCGATGTCATTGTCTTCGCACCAGTCACACTTGTCGACTTCAACCTCTTCATCTAATCCTTGCTTTGTCTGGTTGATTTCTGCTTTCATCTTCATCTCTCTTCTCTGTCCATCTCAGGAATGAAAAAAGAAAACAAATTAACAAAGAGCGTTAGAATAAACAAAGGTGGGTATTTTGCAAAAAGATATTTAAAAAAGGGGTACCACGCGAAATAGCCCAAAATTTTATACACCCCGCGAAATACCCCTTACCTCAGGGGTACCTCTTAAAATTTCTGAAAAATATTCGACGAAACTTGTTCCGCCTTGCTATATATAGGGTGGTTCGGGTGTACTCAGCTCTTATGGTGTATCATGTACACACATCCGGGCCATAAAATAGAAGATGATGGAAGGTCATGTTTAAATGAGTATTTTGTGTTTTTTTAAAATAAAAAATGGTGGGACCCACCTAAAAAAGCTTCACACCCTCATTTTGTTGTTTTTAAAATTTTGCGAATTTAACTGAATAATGTTTCACATGCTACCAAATAATGTTATGTTTTCTGTTTCCATCCAGTCCTGGTCAAAATTTACCAATTCTATTGAATAATTTGTCAAATGCTACTGAATAATGTTTTGTTTTCATCATTAACCCGAAAATTATTCGATGCCATGTGAAACATAATGCTTCAAAATTATCATTTTAAAATTCAGAAACCCTAAATCACTAAACAATACTTATGATTTATACAAATAATGCTTTATATTTTATCGAATAATCTTTCACACTTCACCTGTCATCAGATATCAAAGATAATTGTAACCATTGCATATTCTCATCCAAAATTTCATAAATTCTACCAAATAATGCACCAGAGTTAATTGAATAATCATGAATTTTTCCCTAAACGTCTTATTGTTGATGTGTTAATGTTTTGTCATCAACCAAAATGGAGTATGAAACCATAGAATCACATTTCCTAATACAACCTACGAATTTAGGGGAGAATCCAAATTCATCCATCACTTTGAACAGAAAGGGTCATTCGATTCTATCATATACTTTTTCCATATCCAGTTTTAGACCTACCATCCCTTGTTTACCTTTTTTGGATCTGAATGAATGGAAAATCTCATGCGCTATCAGGATATTATCTTGTATTGAGGGTCCTTTTGTAAAAGTTCTTTATTGAGGATGAATCATTTTGTCGTAGATTTTCCCTAATCTTGCCGTAAGGCTTTTTGCGATGATCTTATATATGAAAACAGACTGATAGGTGTGTAATGTTTGATCATTGACGGATTATCACGCTTCGGTAGTAAGGTGATAAAATTATGAGTAATTTGCGTGAGCGTTCTTCCAATCGTGAAAAAAGCTTTAACAACCTTAGTGAGTGATTGACCGATCACACTCTAGTATAAACCTGCTGGCATATATCCTATTTGGACACAGAGCTTTATCTGCCGCCATTGAAAATACAACGTCTTTTACTTCTGCATTGGAGACAGGACTGGTGAGCATGAGATTACTCCCTTAGTTTACTTTTTTAAGTCGTTTACTATTCACGCACGTTTCCTTAAGATAATAAAAACTATATAAAATATTAATTTTTTTAAAAAATAATCTCATACATAGTATAAAAATGTATGAGATTATTAAAAAAATTAATTAAAAAATTTACATTTTATATACGGAGTATTTTTATCATCCTAAGAAAACGTGCGTGAATACTAAACAACTTATCAAAGTGAACGGAGGGAGTATCATTTCGGGTAATGTCAGGTGTAATGACTATAAGATCACTGTCAAATTGTCTGTTTGGATCTGTTGATGAGTGAAATATGTTTTTAAATTCCTTTTCAAATTCTTGCTGAATTATTCCATAATCGGATAGGAATGCACCATCAGAGAATGTTTCCTTTCATGGGTTTTCTCTCTAGTGTTGTGTTTCCTGGGTTTCAAGTGTGCAGATTAAGGTGAGGGATGGGTTAGATCGATCTAGTAGTTGCAGTCCCAGATTGTTTGCTACTAGATAATCACCCAATAAGAGAGTGTTTCCTTTCCTGGATTTTCTCTCTAGTGTTGCGTTTCTCGGGTTTCAAGTGTGCTGATTAGGGTGATGGATGGGTTGAATCGATCTAGTAGTTGCAGTCCCAAATTGTTTGCTACTAGATCTGATCATACCTTAGATTTAACCTTTCATACAATCAAACACAAATATGAAACCACCTTTCAACCTAAATCCTTATCTAAACACATCAAAAACTCTAACCATGAAATAACAGCCATCAAAAGTGGTGAAAATTAACCAAAGTAAATACCCATTTGCAAACCAAAAGCAACCGATTTCCAATGTTTCTCTTGGAAATATTCAAGTCTTAGATGCAAAACTAGGGAGAGCCGAGACTTGCTTTAGCAGTTCTCTGATATCCTCATGCAATTCCCCTCCAAAATCTCTTAATGCAATGCTAATCTCAACCTTTATCAAACAAATAAAACCCAAAAATCTAACTATTATTAACTCTAATCTTAATTATAGTGCTATTTATGAGCATGCAGGCTGTTCTATTGGGTACCGGGGGTCGGTGGAATGGCTAATCCTCCTCCTTCATGCTAGAAGCCCCTCGGAACCTGGGAAATGCACTGTAGAAACAATAGGAAAACTGTTATCCTTACAACCCAGGAGTGATTTGTGTGGAAGAACAATGAACCAAGGGAAAGTAAATGGTTCTCCCAAGAAGCCTTGCACTTCACTCGGGGATCCAGGTATGATTACATCTAGTATTTTGAGTACATATACAAATTTAGCCGCCCCCTTAGATTACATAGCATTCTCCTACCTCTGCATGCGTATTGGCACTACTATGGATTACTCTATAAATTGTTATTCCCTTGCCAAATCCAAATCACCCCTTTCTCCTTCTCATTCCAATTTCCTTCTGACTATGTGTACTCTGCTTTCGATGGATTCTCACTCCTCTTTCATGGAAGCTCTCATCAACACTACACAGCAAAGGGCTCCCACAGAGACCCCGAGTACCACCCTTGTTACCAATCTCAGCTCAGCTTTGTCCCTTGAGAACACTGCTCTTGTGTCTCTCCCTACTGAAGCTCAAGATTTGCCTGTACCACCTTTCAACTATGCCCCTCCTATAGATAGCAATCCTTTGGAGTTGGGTCAAAATGCTAATCCTTTTGCCATCATTGGCACCAAAGACCTTCACCACAAGCTTGTAGATTTCAACTTAGTGGGAAGATTCGTCCAGAATCACATCGATATCAAACAAGTCATCGGCAAAATGAAGGCAGAATGGATGACGTTAAAGGGCAGCTAGGGGGTGGATACAATCGGAAACGAATGGTTCATCTTCAAGTTCACCAACACTGAAGACCGATCCTACGTCTAGAACAAAAGACCCTATCATGTACAAGGCTCCCTCCTAGCTCTTTATCCATGGACGGACACCTTCAATCCTATGGAAGAAGACACTACATCAGCGGATATGTGGATTAGGATCCCCGGTTTGCCCCATCAGTTCTATACAACTGATGTTATAGCCCATATCCTCTTGGTTGGTGGTGTCAGAAGACTTATTCGCGTTGATCAAGCCTCTAACTCTCGCAATAAATTCAGTTTGCCAGGGCGTGTGTGAACATCTCTCTCCTTTCTAAGCTAACCTCCTTTGTCCAATTCAAAAAGAATGATAATGAAATGCTGAAGCTTAGAGTATGGTACGAGGATTTCTCAGAAGGGTGTGGCTATTGTGGGGCTTATGATCACCCTTACGAGGAGTGTCTTCTTAACGCCCCTGGGCCTAGGAAGTTTAATATCATCCTTGATGAGAACCCCCTTGTTGATCTCCTTGCCCGTACCCACTAGTTTAATGTTCCCAGGTCCACCAATGATGTTAGAATCCCCAACCATCCAAGTGCTTTTATCCCATACTGTCATGCCGAAGCTGATCTCTCTCCAACCCAAACTATGAGGCCAAGGATTGAGGACTTTGGTCTCCTCCCCATTAACACCCTTCCCTTGATCAACACCAGGCTCCCACCTCTCCCTAATGAAGGCCTCAACTACTCCTCTGAATTGATAAACCACCTGATTACCCTTAACAATGCTCATGTATCAAGGATCACAAATGAGTGCTCTATTCCTCCTTATGCCATTGCTCCCTCTGTTTTCAAACCATCATGGCGCCTGGAAGTTCGAATGCCTCCACCTATCACCAACCTTTTGATGGCTCTTTGGAGCTATTTTGATTGCCCAGGCTAAAGGGAAAAAAAGTCTAAACTAGCATTGAATCGAAAGGCTCCCAACTGTCTCTGAAATCTGACCATTCAATGGTTAGAAAGATGGGAGGCATCATCATCAATCATCAAGATGAAGAGAATGAAATGATCAACCTTGAAGTTGGCAAGCGCAGAGATGATGATGAACAAGCTAAAATCTCATCCCCGGCCACCAAGAGGTCCAAAAAGAAAGATAGTGGATGATCAGTAACCTAGTGAACCATCTGTTGGGATGGGAGTTGACTAAAACAACTATCAATCTAAATAACCTCAGCCATGCTAGTTTTATTTTCAAGTTTTTATATAATTTCCCTAGTGTTTCAAATGTCAGTCCTAATGTCAAATTACTCACCAGGTTTTCTGAAGATATGTACTGTACGAGCCCCCATCTGTTTTCTGTTTTCGATGGGGATTCCTAGCTCTATGTTTTCAATGAAGGATATAATATTAGCTTTAATTTTAAGGTTTACTCTTTGTGCTACAACCATGTTTTGGGTGTTAGGTTGGATCTTCTTGTTCTCATTGGAGCTGCCTCTAGTGTTGTTCTGTCTGTCATTGTTTTAGTCTGGACTATCTGCTTGCAGTGCTCAGAAGTGACGAAACCAAAAATAAAAAACATCTGGATAAGCATAAAAAATAAAAATAAGTCACAACAATAGGCGAAAAATAGTAAAAATCATCACAAGAGTCACCTCAGACGGATTGTAAAGATCATCCGCGGATGAGCATCCAAACAGGAAACTATAAATTCACAAAAGCCATATCATCCGCGGATGAAAGATAGGGGCATGTGTCTGACATGCCCACACCCCACGAGTTGGACACATGTCAAACCACAAACCCCACGTGGCGAGTTGTCTGAAGATCACCCGTCGCCTATAAAAACAAAAACTAACATTCTATTGAGGGACTTTTGGACGGCAAGATGAGGGAAAAACAAGCGGACCTGGACTGAGTATCCGGAGAAGAGTGAAGAAAAGAGGGAGAGAGAAAGCAGGAGACGCGAGGAACTCTTTTTTCAGGAAAAGGATCTTTTCCGCGGACATAAACCTAACTTTGCCTTTTGAAAGCCCGAAGTAAGAATCAAGAGTTTGTTGCTGTTGGTTCCCAAGCCAGCCAACGGTGACAGGTAAGTGGTTGATTCCCAATTCGTTTGAGAAAACCTCGATAAGGGAATAATCCACCAACACTATGTAATCCTATTATTCCCGCGGCACAGGTTGGGCCGTACCGATCATTTTGGTACGGGTCAGGCAAGCCCGTTGGGAGTATTGAAGGCCCCACTGGGTATATTTCCGGGTCCCACTAAAAATGGAGGCATTTTTTAATTCGAGTCTTCTCACTGGATCCGTCTGTGGGAACCCCTCACACTAAGGGGTTCCCTAAAAACTTTCGTTTTAAAAAAATCAGGCAAAGACCCCCAGATCATCGAAAGGAGCAAGGGTCCGCATCTAAGATGAAAATATAAATATATTTATATGTGAAAATGAGTCTTTCACTATGACAGAATTACAACGCTGAAAAAATGAGTGATAATCAAAAACACGCGACACATAGCATGAGCCATGGGATCCACCAGGATCAGGAAGCCTCAAGCATGTATGGCCCGTTGACACCTCAACCCGATCCAGATGGCGAAACAGGAAATCAGCACCTCGGTACACCTCCGCATCACCATTACAATCAGCATGGAGCGGAGGGAGAGCATATACCTCAGAATTTCTGGTATTATGAAGTCCATCATGAGCAGCCTAACCCCCTTCAACAAGAACAATCACAGTACTACTATTATGATCAATGGGGACAGAATCCGCGTCAACGGGGGAATTTCCATCACGAGGAGCAGCATGGAAATTTCGATAGATATTATACTACATACAACAACCCAAGCAACTTGAATTACGGCTTCCAGAGTCAGGCAATGCCGCACCAAGCATGGCAGAATGACCAGCGGCAGCATGAGAACAAACACCGACGCGGAGAGAGATCCACGGATGTTTCCACCTCCACAAAGTCCGACTCAGCAGATAAAAGAGCAGAAGGCGAACCGGGGGTTTTCCCATCGGTGTTCACTAAGGAAATCTGTTCCGCGACAGTGCCAAAAAGGTGGAGAGATGTGAACCTTATGAATTATGATGGGACGACTGATCCCGAAGATCATCTCTGCCATTTTACAACCGCGATGGGGATAAATGAGTACAACGATGCCATGTTATGTCGAATGTTCCCCTAAACCTTGACGAAAATCGCCCTTACGTGGTTCACAAACCTGCCAAAAAACTCCGTAACCAGTTTCACCCAGCTGTCCCATTCACATCTCATTTTGGAAGCGCGCGGTCGAGAAAAAAGACCATGCTTGATCTAAATTCCATTAGGCAAGGAGCTGGAGAGACCTTGGGGCACTTTTTCACTCGTTTTACCAGTGTGGTGGTGCAAATCCCCAACTTTAATCATGAGTCAGCAATCATCATACTCATGGGAAATTTGGCAGAAGGAGATTTCAAGACGTACTTGTTTCGAAAAAAACCAGCCAGTTACGACGATTTGAGGGAACGGGTGTGAAGACAGATCGAAGCTGAAGAGGCAGCCGCGTCCAGTTCAAGAGCAAACGCAGGCAACCAGGGATTTTTTGGGAAACTCGCTGGAAATTTCAAAAAAGAGAAAGCTAAGCAGCCCAGACATCAGTCAGAAGCAGGAGATTTTCATCCCCGACACGAAGAAATATATATGAATTCTGAAAGAAACCCAGGATCCCATCCGAGAGACGACCATCCGCGGTCATATAATTTGAGAGAGGAACATCCGCGGTCCTATCATCCGAGAGAGAATCCATACAAAAACCAAGAACTGAGATTTCCACAGCGGAGGGAAGATCGACCCAATCGAAGACCAGATTGGGAAGATCGTGACCCCAGACCTGTCGTCCCCCGCGATCGACAGAATCAGTACCAAGGATAGCAAGATCATCGCAGAGATCCCCCGTATTACAACCGAGGAAGAGGCAGGGGACGAAGAGGGCGCGGAGGAAGACACAACCATGCACCTGAAATACCCCAAATTATTTTTGGGCTATTTCTTATTTTAATTTAATTAAATAAATCCATATTATATTCAAACTATAGTATATATCTTGTGAATTTGGTCATTTAATAAATTCACATAAGATATATGGTATAAGTTAGAATAATTAAATTATTCTAAAGAGAAATAATATATGATGGATTTAATTACATAAATCCTCTAAATATTCCTATTATTTAATTTATGAAATTAAATTAAATAATATTCATCCCGCTAAAGTGAAGAAACCTATAATTTATCTCCGTCTTTATCTGCTTCTTTTAGTTATTTTCTTTAAAACACATCTTTTACCCTTTTATCTCTATCCTTTAACCTACCTAATTGTATAGATATATGTCAAATCTTAGGGTTTCACAAATCAAAAACACAAGCTCCCGTCTCTCAACCTCACCGTCCTCCGCCTCCTCTCCCAGTACTCACAAGCCGAGAGCCAACCATCCCTGCCCGGCCGCCACCATCACCGTCGTTGCCCTGCGCCACCACCGTCCCCAGATCGCCGCCTGTCGGGAGGAATCGCCACCGAGGAGCTCCGGTGGTCCCGTCGTCGTTCATCATCGCCTCCTGTACGTGAATTGAAGAAGACGGTGAATTGAGACATTTTAATCCCTCTTGGTTTTCTCCCCTGTTTTTATTCCAATTTTCGTTTTTGGCCCTTAATTAATTATTTATTAAATTAAGTGGCCAAAGTTTCTAAATTATTCAATTCTTGCCCATTTCAGAGACACCAAGAAATCTCGAAGCACTCACGCCGGATCCCGCTCCCCGAGGAATTCATATTGGTATATAATATTTAACTTTATAGAATTAATTCAATTTTAAATTGAGTTAAGTAAAGTTAATTTCATAAAATATCAATATTAATATTCCCTTTTTCCGTTGGATTCGACAGGTGCTAAAATCTCGCCTGGTTGTCATCAACTGATCATCGAAAGTCAAGGCAAGTGATTTCGTTCAAACGCCCCTTGCGTGTTTCGTGAGTCTTTTGTTGTGCCTTTTAAATTCTTATGTGTCGAATGCGGCCCTGTGGCCAATTTCCTTGCCAATTTCGATAAATTGCATACCCGTCTGTTTGATGTAATTTATCTTTTTAATCATAAATTGGCATGAGTTAAATAAATGGGCAATTATTATTAAAGTAATTATAGTGTTATAGTATTAAATATGATTTGTTTGTTTATAACTCGAGATAAGTAAAGATTGCCCATTTTCTTCTTCCTAAAGTGCATGATATTCTGGTTGTTCTTTCATGCAAACTAGTGGCATGTGATAGTAAGACCCTTTGAATTATCCATGCTTGTCCCTGTTTGATTTAATGTCGTTATTATGATCACCTAGTATAAATTGTTTATATATGATAAGATAGGCACCATGTGATGCTTAGTTGTGATATGTTAAAATGCGCACCACGTGATGCGAGTGGCTTTATGCCTTTGGCAAGTTATGCAGTAGACTGACTTGCAGGTTGTGGTTCGTTAAGCCACCGCCTTACAAGGTTTCATGAAACACCATCCCGGAATGCATTCTCTGCGGGGTGATAAAACAACGATCTGATGTAGGTCGTGGTCCTTGTTAAAGGCCCGACCGGTACCACGTAGTATTATTATTATTATTATCGTTATCATTATTGTGATTATTATCGGCTGTTAAATAGGTGATCATTTCAGTTATTATACTTATCTGCCTCGAGTATAATTCCATTTCTTATCTTATAATCGATTGATATGATCATCCGAGTCATGTGTGAATTTTTATCATTTTCATTCAGTTTCTACTATAAATATTCGTGTCATTCCCTTAACCTGAGACATACCGTTTTATGGTCACTGTAAGGTTAAAGTCTGAACATTTTCCCTATCATTTGCTAGTCTTTATTGTACTAACCATCCAATTCATTGGATGGCTGGTGTCCTTCGTTCTCACGAAACACCAGACCATATTCCACAGGTCTAGTGCAAGCAGCGGAGCAGGAGAGAGTTGAAGAGCGGGCTATCAGTTATTGAATATTTTATTACAAGTTTTGAACCCTTTAAAGTTTCCGCTACTTTCATTTCATTTATTTTGGGAATTTATTTATACTTTATCGTTTCAGTATTCTTATTATTATTATGAACATATATTTTAAACTAATAAATTTTATTTACTTCCGCCCATTTTATTATATTTAAATTATCATCTTGTTTATGGGAGCATGGTTGCATGTCCCTATAAGCCTCAGGTGGATTCAAAGACATTAAAGTCTGCGGATTCACTGGCGCTGCAACACTCCTTTGGGATATAAAAAGGGGGTGTTACAGAAGGTGGTATCAGAGCGGTAGGTTTTAAAACGTTTCATTCAGATTTTAAAATAATTTTTAAAGTGAATTTCAAAGGTTTTTATCAAAACTAAGTTCTATCTATAAAAAGTAAGTAGTTTTGGAAATGATTTTAAAATAATTGTTCGATAGTCCTGCTCAAGCTCCTGCACCTGCTATAGACTAATCTTAGATTCTTATTCCTGTTTCCTCTGAATCTCGCTTCCTGGATTATCTCATTAAAGTATTAATGACTCCTCGCCCTCCTCGATAGATGTCTGATGTTTGTAAAGACCTCAGGACTGCGTGCCACGGGTTACCCCCATTGCATTGACTTCACCAACAACTCTAACATTGAGTCTGACTCAAGCACAAAGGTGGAGGTCATGGAAAAAGCTACAGTGGAGCTATCCAAGGGGAAGAATGTCCTGGTCGACCCTCTAGAAGGAGCTGCAGCCACAGAATATGGCAAGAAGCTCATCCGCGAGTGGTACAAGGAACATAATTTCGGAACTCCTCGATTCTACAACAAGAAAAAGGTAGCAAGGGAAAAGAGAGCCATGCCAGCTCCCTTGGATGACAAGAGGAGAAAGAACCTCCAGAATCTCGTCCGAGTGTACGGTATGGAACTATCTCACAATCCCAGTGAGGAGAAGTCAAAGAAGAGATCCTTTTTGGAAACCCTAGTAAATGAGAAAACATTCCAGGCTTTGCAAGCAAGAGGAGCGAGGTAGAGGCTTCGCGTAAGGGAGACCGGGGAAATATACAGGAATAAGGAACGAATTGTGAATGAGCTGGAGAAACGTTGTGATCAGGCTAGAGATGAGATAAAAAGAGATGTGTGATCATGCTGAGTCAGAGAGAGAAGCAGCATCACAAAAGCATAGCTCTGTAAAGGACAAGCTCGTCGAGCTGTATGTCTTTGTAGAAGATGACAATGATTAAGATCTCATCAGAAATACCAGCAGAATACCCAGATTCCTGCAGGCTCACAACCAATTGTGAACAAAGGGAAGACTGTCGTTGGGCCATCTCAGCAGGGTCCACGACTATATGAAATGCGTAGGATGGATGACACTACTTCTCCTATGGCTCAAGGTATTATCTATCTCCGGGCCGAGCCAATTAATATTCTTTTTATCCAGGTGCTTCTCATTCTTTTCTAGCCGAGCAAACTGTTGAAAGACTCGGATTAGAATCTGTAACTCTAGATGATTCCTTTATTGTGAAATTCCCTAGTGGGGATAGAGTTCGAGGTAGGAAAATGTTATTCCGCTTCCTCATCGCGGTAGGTGGCAATGAGTACCTTGCCGATCTTGTTTTGCTTCCGATCCTTTCTTAGGACGTCATTCTCGATATAGATTGACTTACTCGCCATAGTGCAATTATTGATTGTGGACGGAGAATCGTGACCATTCTGTCGGACGGTAGGGTTGTGTGCAGATTTTGTGGGCGCATTCCTGAGGAGGATGGCCGTGTTATTATTGTAATGTTGGCAGCCAAATTGTTACGTCAAGGTGGTGCCAGATTCTTATGTTATCTGCAGGATCAGCCATCCGACCCGGTCCATATCTCCGATATTCCTGTAGTTCGGGAACTCCCTAATGTTTCCCCCGATGAGATTCATGGTTTACCTCCAAAGCGGTTCATTGAGTTCACCATTGACTTAGAGCCAGGAACCTCTCCTATTTCCAAAGCCCCCTATCGCATGGCTCCAGTGGAGATGTAAGAGTTGAAAAGCTAGCGTGAAGAGTTGTTAGAGAAGGGTTATATATGACCCAGTGCTTCACCTTGGTGTGATCCCGTGCTGTTTGTGAAGAAGAAAGACGGTTCTTTCCGTTTATGTATTGATTATCGGGAGCTGAACAAGGTGACGATCAGGAACAAGTATCCACTACCACACAGTGATGATTTGTTAGATCAGCTTCAAGGAGCAAAGGTATTCTCCAAGATTGACCTTCGATCGGGTTACCATCAGCTCCGAGTTCGTGACGAGGATATTCCAAAGACTACTTTGAGGACACGTTATGGGAACTATGAGTTCGTGGTGATGCCCTTTGGCTTAACAAAGGCCCCAGCAGTCTTTATGGATCTGATGAACCGTTTCTTTCACCAGTATTTGGATAAGTTCGCCGTAGTTTTTATCGACGACATCTTGATCTACTCGCCAAGTGAGGAGGCTCACTCCGAACACTTGAGGACTATTTTAATAACACTGCGAGAGCATCATTTGTACGCGAAGTTGTCTAAGTGTGACTTTTGAATGAAGTAGGTGGCATTCCTAGGCCACATTGTAGAGAAGTGGAATTTGCCGAAGAACGTCAAGGAGATCCGGAGTTTTATGGGACTAGCAAGTTACTACACGAGGTTCATGGAAGTGTTTTCCGAATTGGTCCAACCACTGACCTTACTTCTGCGTAAATCCTAGAAATTTGTCTCGAATGACTAGTGCAAAGTGAGCTTCTATGAGCTCAAGAAGCGGTTGACCACAAAACCTATTCTGACATTTCCTAAGGAGTCAAAGGATTACGTGATTTATAGTGATGCTTCCAACCAAGGTCTGGGTTGTGTATTGATGCAAGATGGGAAAGTGGTAGCCTATGCATCATGGCAGTTGAAGTCGTATGAGGAGAACTACCCAGTGCATGATCTGGAACTAGCTGATGTGGTATTTGCTTTGAAAATCTGGCGCCATTATCTGTATGGAGTTCGTTGCCGATATACACTGACCACAAGAGCCTCAAGGACGTCTTCACCCAGAACGAGTTGAATATATATGAGACAGAGACGCTGGCTAAAGTTGATCAAGGACTATGACATTAAGCTTCTCCATCATCCTGGTAAGGCTAATGTCGTAGCCTATGCTTTGAGCCGCAAATCTCAGCACGAGGCTATGATTAGTTGTTGGACAGCAAGTCCTGTTCTGCAGAGGGATCTGCTGAAGTTAGAGGTTGAAGTTTGGTTTGAAAGGAACCGAGGACAGTTGTGTATGATGACGTTTAATCAGATTTGTTAGGAGAGATAAAGGCGAAGCAGACAGAGGATGTTGTGTTACTGCAGATCACCGTTGATTTCTTTGATGGTAAAGCCCAGGCTTTGTCGTGAGGGAGGATGGATCTTTATGGTTTGGGAATCGCATCTGCGTCCCCAATGTCCCTGAGATCCGACAGACCATCCTTGAGGAAGCTTATGCATCCGGTTATTCGGTGCATCCTGGAGCTAGTAAGATGTACCAGGATATGAGAAAGAACTACTGATGGTCTGGTATGAAGAATGAAGTAACCGAGCACGTGGACAGATGCTTGGTATGTCAGCGGGTCAAGATTGAGCACCAAAGACCTGGTGGGAAGCTCCAACCACTTCCAGTACCCACATGGAAGTGGGAACAGATCTCGATGGATTTCGTTATGTGGCTCCCTAAGGTCAGGGGCAGAAGGATGTTAGTTGGATAATTGTTGATCGACTCACCAAATGTGCACACTTCATTGTTATCCGATCTAACTGGAAGTTGGCAAAGCTACCAGAGTTGTACCTTTAGCATATAGTCCGCCTTCACGGTGTTCCGTCGTCCATTGTCTCTGATCGTGATGGACGATTCATCTCAGAGTTCTGGAAGAAATTACATGAGAGACTTGGAACTCAGCTGAATTTCAGTACTTCTTTTCATCCTCAGTCAGATGGTCAGTCAGAGAGGACCATCCAAACACGAGAGGATATGCTACGAGCCTGTGTCCTGGATAGGCCGACAGATTGGGAGACCAGTTTAAGTTTAAATGAGTTCACCTACAACAATAGCTGACATTCATCCATAAAGATGACTCCTTTTGAAGCCCATATGGACAGAAGTGTCGATCGCCAGTGTGTTGGGATGATGCGACTGATGTTATCCATATAGGTCCAGAACTGTTAGAGAAGATAGCTGAATAAGTTGCGATGATTAGGCAACGAATGTTGACCGCTCAGAGTCGCCAAAATTCTTATGCTGACCCTAGGCGTAGAGAGGTCAACTTTGAGGTGGGCGACAAGGTGCTCCTGAAAGTGTCACCCACGAAGGGAGTCTTCCAGTTTCGAAAGCGAGGGAAGTTGAACCCTCGATATGTCAGGTCATTTGAGATTCTGCAAAGTGTAGGAAATGTTGTCTACCGTCTTGCTCTGCCTCCGTTAGCTCATCCAATACATGACGTCGTCCATGTATCATTGCTACGGAAGTACGTGCCTGACCCGACCCACATTTTGAGTAATGAGGACATTGAGTTATGAGGAAAAATCGATGCAAATTTTAGAGCGACGGGAGAAGCAACTTCGCACCAAGGTAGTCCCGCTCATGAAAGTGCTTTGCACGGAATTGAGAAGGTGACTTGGGAAACTAAGGAAGAAATGCAGAAACGCTCTCCTTAGTTATTTTCTACTTAGTGCAAGTCGTATAGTGATTCAATTACCTCATTTATTCGGATATTAATAAATAAGGAAAGTTTGTCAAAGACCTTTTGTCATAATTCCTTTGGTTAATGTTTTGGGATTCATCTTTACAACCTTACAGGTTCGAGTTAAGTTGGGAATTGGTGTGTGAATTGGTAATATTCTAACGCTGAATACCATATAAGCTTCGCACACTTCCCTACTAATACTCCTCTCATGTTATACAGTCAACTCTAGTATGTAGATACTTCTAATTCCATATCAAGTTGGTCAATCCATGTTTTTATTGACACCGAGAAAGAGTCGGGAAGTGCTCCCTATAGACTCTAGAAAGGATCCTCTGTTTCACTTCTGTATAAGCGGGAATAATACTCGCATGTGAAATCAGTGATTAATGATCGGTATGTCATACGTACGGTTCTTCAGGAGGATAATTAGTAACTCTTTATGTAGGTATGTTCACCTTTCCTAAATTTTGATAGTATTAAACGATCATGGGTTATATATATTATCTTTCCTTTCCATGATCGAGCAACCGAACTCTCATTGGTAAAAAGCTTGAGAATAATACTTTTAAATATAGATATACACGATTTATGTTACTAAAGAAGACAAGGACGCAAGGACGCATGCGCTGAAGAACCGAACAACGTTCATGTCGATAAACCAGAAGACGAAGACCCATAACTCATCTCATATGAATAAGGCCGGCTAGTTTTGTCACAATGGTTGCCTTCAAAGCCACCCGGGCCATTTGGCAACCTGGAAAAGGAAGCCAGATGGGGCTGAGACGAAAACCAACGACAAGCTAGTTAACCCTATTTCCTATGTGATGCGAGTTCACTTATCTCGAGCAACGAAAGTGAATATCAAAAGATGTCTTTCAAAATTTTATTATCTTTATTTTATATATTTATAGCTATAGAGATACACTGTTTTCATAGGATTAAAATTTTAAAATTTTACCATTGAGGAGTTCGGAAAGCAATGAGTTACTTTAGATGTAATTCTCATCGCTCACGTATTCGATAAGTTCATTAACCGGAGCAAGCTTACATTCTACCTATTCGGGAACCATTATTAGATACACCTAGCTTTGCTTTGATCAATCTTTATCCTCTCATCTATTTCGAGGTTACAATCCTATCTTCATTACATGTCTCGTTTCTTTTCTAAGTTTCGGGACGAAACTTATTTTTAGTGAGGAGATATGAAATACCCCAAATTATTTTTGGGCTATTTCTTATTTTAATTTAATTAAATAAATCCATATTATATTCAAACTATAGTATATATCTTGTGAATTTGGTCATTTAATAAATTCACATAAGATATATGGTATAAGTTAGAATAATTAAATTATTCTAAAGAGAAATAATATATGATGGATTTAATTACATAAATCCTCTAAATATTCCTATTATTTAATTTATGAAATTAAATTAAATAATATTCATCCCGCTAAAGTGAAGAAACCTATAATTTATCTCCGTCTTTATCTGCTTCTTTTAGTTATTTTCTTTAAAACACATCTTTTACCCTTTTATCTCTATCCTTTAACCTACCTAATTGTATAGATATATGTCAAATCTTAGGGTTTCACAAATCAAAAACACAAGCTCCCGTCTCTCAACCTCACCGTCCTCCGCCTCCTCTCCCAGTACTCACAAGCCGAGAGCCAACCATCCCTGCCCGGCCGCCACCATCACCGCCGTTGCCCTGCGCCACCACCGTCCCCAGATCGCCGCCTGTCGGGAGGAATCGCCACCGAGGAGCTCCGGTGGTCCCGTCGTCGTTCGTCATCGCCTCCTGTACGTGAATTGAAGAAGACGGTGAATTGAGACATTTTAATCCCTCTTGGTTTTCTCCCCTATTTTTATTCCAATTTTCGTTTTTGGCCCTTAATTAATTATTTATTAAGTTAAGTGGCCAAAGTTTCTAAATTATTCAATTCTTGCCCATTTCAGAGACACCAAGAAATCTCGAAGCACTCACGCCGGATCCCGCTCCCTGAGGAATTCATATTGGTATATAATATTTAACTTTATAGAATTAATTCAATTTTAAATTGAGTTAAGTAAAGTTAATTTCATAAAATATCAATATTAATATTCCCTTTTTCCGTTGGATTCGACAGGTGCTAAAATCTCGCCTGGTTGTCATCAACTGATCATCGAAAGTCAAGGCAAGTGATTTCGTTCAAACGCCCCTTGCGTGTTTCGTGAGTCTTTTGTTGTGCCTTTTAAATTCTTATGTGTCGAATGCGGCCCTGTGGCCAATTTCCTTGCCAATTTCGATAAATTGCATACCCGTCTGTTTGATGTAATTTATCTTTTTAATCATAAATTGGCATGAGTTAAATAAATGGGCAATTATTATTAAAGTAATTATAGTGTTATAGTATTAAATATGATTTGTTTGTTTATAACTCGAGATAAGTAAAGGTTGCCCATTTTCTTCTTCCTAAAGTGCATGATATTCTGGTTGTTCTTTCATGCAAACTAGTGGCATGTGATAGTAAGACCCTTTGAATTATCCATGCTTGTCCCTGTTTGATTTAATGTCGTTATTATGATCACCTAGTATAAATTGTTTATATATGATAAGATAGGCACCATGTGATGCTTAGTTGTGATATGTTAAAATGCGCACCACGTGATGCGAGTGGCTTTATGCCTTTGGCAAGTTATGCAGTAGACTGACTTGCAGGTTGTGGTTCGTTAAGCCACCGCCTTACAAGGTTTCATGAAACACCATCCCGGAATGCATTCTCTGCGGGGTGATAAAACAACAATCTGATGTAGGTCTTGGTCCTTGTTAAAGGCCCGACCGGTACCACGTAGTATTATTATTATTATCGTTATCATTATTGTGATTATTATCGGCTGTTAAATAGGTGATCATTTCAGTTATTATACTTATCTGCCTCGAGTATAATTCCATTTCTTATCTTATAATCGATTGATATGATCATCCGAGTCATGTGTGAATTTTTATCATTTTCATTCAGTTTCTACTATAAATATTCGTGTCATTCCCTTAACCTGAGACATACCGTTTTATGGTCACTGTAAGGTTAAAGTCTGAACATTTTCCCTATCATTTGCTAGTCTTTATTGTACTAACCATCCAATTCATTGGATGGCTGGTGTCCTTCGTTCTCACGAAACACCAGACCATATTCCACAGGTCTAGTGCAAGCAGCGGAGCAGGAGAGAGTTGAAGAGCGGGCTATCAGTTATTGAATATTTTATTACAAGTTTTGAACCCTTTAAAGTTTCCGCTACTTTCATTTCATTTATTTTGGGAATTTATTTATACTTTATCATTTCAGTATTCTTATTATTATTATGAACATATATTTTAAACTAATAAATTTTATTTACTTCCGCCCATTTTATTATATTTAAATTATCATCTTGTTTATGGGAGCATGGTTGCATGTCCCTATAAGCCTCAGGTGGATTCAAAGACATTAAAGTCTGCGGATTCACTGGCGCTGCAACACTCCTTTGGGATATAAAAAGGGGGTGTTACAGCACCCACTATGCAAAGATCCGTTAACCAGGAAAGAGCTCGAAGACCTGAAGAAGGCCACATACCGGAACCCGAGGGTTTCATTAATACCCTCGCGGGAGGGTACTCCATGGCGGGATTGAGTAGACAGGAAAAGAGGAACTACGAGCGAGAAGGAAGGCAACCGCCATCCGCGTCAAGCAGAAGGATCTCTCTGTCACAGCATGAAGATATATCTTTTTTCGCCGAAAGACGTTGAGGAAGTGAGGATGCCGCATTCGGACCCATTAGTCATCCATGCTCGGATTGCTGCCAAAACAGTCAAAAGAGTATTTATTGACACCGGTTCGTCTGTTAATATCTTATCATGGGAGGCTTTCTCTCAGATGGGGATATCCGCGTTATCATTGAAACCATACTCCGGCACGTTGATTACGTTCTTAGGGGGAGAAGTGCAAGTGGCCGGAACGATCGAGCTGACAGTAGTCTTGGGAACAGCCCCAAAAAGGCGCGTGGAAAATATCGTATTCAAAGTGGTGAAAATACCAACGGTATATAACGCTTTGTTGGGACGCGTCTCGCTCTACAAATTTTAGATGATTGTATCGATCTATCACTTCGTCGGAAAGTTTCCTTTACCAGGAGGAGGAGTAGGTGAGGTCCGCGACCATCAGCCAGAAAGCAAAAGCTGTTACTTAACTTCTATCAAGAGGAAGAAAGAAGTGATGTGTAGTAGCGAAGAATATGAATCTGTGGTGGGAGACAGTAGCCCAGCGGAGCACTCGGAAGCTGAGCTTGAAGTAAGATTGACAGAAACAAAAATACCAACCGCGGACGAAAGGGTTGTCTACACCCCTTTTCAGAATCCCGAGGAGAAGGTCTATGTGGGCAAGCGTTAAAACCGGAAGAAAGAGTTCGAGTCTTGGAAATCATAGCAAGGTCGAGAGACATTTTTGCATGGACTCCATGAGACCTTTTAGGGGTCCCGCCCACAACTGCTTTGCACACCTTAAGGATCCGTCCAGGAACGAAGCCTGTAGTTCAAAAGAAGAGAAAAATGGCCCCCGAAAAGGCAGCCGCCGCAAAAGAAGAAACTGATAAACTGTTAGAAGCAGGGTTCATAGAAGAAGTTAAAGATTCAGACTGGCTCTCAAATGTGGTTTTGGTAAAGAAGTCTAGTGGAAAGTAGAGAATGTGCATTGATTTTACTGATCTAAATAAATCCTGCCCCAAAGACAGTTACCCCTTACCATCCATAGACGAGCTTGTCGATGGAACTATGGGTAACAAAGTCCTCAGTTTTCTTGATGCTTATTCTGGGTACAATCAGATAAGCTTGGACCCGCTAGGTAAAAAAGCAACTACTTTTATCACCAACCAGGGGATATTTTGCTACCGCGTCATGCCTTTTGGTCTCAGAAATGCAGGAGCCACGTTTCAGAGAGCCGTTGATCGAATCTTTCGCAAGCAAATCGGGAGGAATGTGTCGATATATATGGATGATATTGTGGTGAGGAGCAAAAAGGCAGAAGATCACGCGGCAGATCTGCAAGAGACGCTTGATTCCCTTCGCAGAGGAGGATTGAACCTGAATGCGGACAAATGTGTTTTCGGGGTCGATTTTGGAAAGTTCCTTGGTTTCATGGTCAGCCATCGGGGAATTGATGTAAATTCTGAAAAGGTTGTGACAATCCAGAATCTCCAGCCACCGCAGACGATCAAGGAATTGCGATATCTGAACGGAGCAGTAAACTACCTAAGCAGATTTTGCTCATGTCTAGCGGACAAATCACTACCTTTCTTTGCCTTGCTCAAGAAAAAGGGTCCGATAAAGTGGACTCCTGAATTACAGAAAGCGTTCGGGGAGTTGAAAGTCTTCTTGTCGACACTCTCCACTTTGCACCAACCCGAGAAACAGGAGACTTTCCACCTGTACCTATCAGTCAAAAACATTACCATCGGCGCGGTTTTGACGCGAGAGGAGAAGTACCCTGTATACTACATCAGTCGTGTGCTACAAGATGCTGAAACACGGTACGAACCAGTAGAAAAGATGATTCTATGTCTAGTGTTCGCGGCAAGAAGGTTGAGGCCCTACTTCCAGGATCACATCATCAGAGTAATGACTGGCCTACCTTTGCGATAAATTCTTCACTCCCAATTCTTGTCGGGAAGGATGATGAAATGGGTCGTTGAGTTGACAGAGTTTGAAATTGAATACACCCCACGGCGGGCGGTACTGGCTCAGACGTTAGCCGATTTCATCAGTGAAACAAGCTTCGAGCTAAGCGCTCAAACAGAAAGAAGCGAGTGGACACTCAAGGTAGATGGCGCGGCCAATAAAGATGGATGCGGGGCTGGGGTTACTCTCACTGCACCTGATGAGCAACAGTATAACGACGCTTACAAACTGGATTTTCAAGCCACGAACAATGAAACTGAGTATGAGGCCCTGCTCGCGGGCCTAGAAATAGCTTTGATCAAGGGAGCCAGACAAGTATCGATCTACACTGACTCAGAGGTATTGGCACGACAGATAACAGAAGAATATGAGGCCAGAACCGGGCTAATGCCTGACTATCAGAGAAAAGTGCAAGAATTGTCAAAAGCGTTCTTGAGTTTTTGCTTGACGGTGATTTCCAGGAATGACAACCAGCAGGCAGACGCGTTGGCTCGAATGGGGGCAGTCATGCCCAAAGAAGTGGGAAAGGAGGTTATCCTCGAAAGAATAAATAGTAGCAGGCTTATCCAGGAAGTATATCAAGTCCAAGGGATAGAAGAAAGAGACTAGAGAACATCGCTCGCGGTTTATCTAGGTAAGGGCATTCTACCCGAAGAGATAGACGCGGCCAGGAGGGTGATCACAAAATCCTCTCATTTCACAATTAGAGAAGGAAAGCTCTATAAAAGGGGCTACTGTCTCCCGGATTTACTATGCATATCAATTGAAGAAGGAAGTCTTGTCATGAAGGAGTTACATGATGGAGTCTGTACACCTCACCAAGGATGGAGAGCCACGGTAGCCAAAGCAACCAGACTGGGGTATTACTGGCCAACTATGAAGCAGGATGCTTAGAATTATATTCAGAGATGTGACGCGTGCCAGAGGTTTGGAAATCTGATGCATCGCCCCACTGAAATGATGAAAAGCATAATTGGAGCTTGCCCATTTTCTGTCTGGGGAATGGACATCCTTGGTCCGTTTCCAACCGCCCCAGGACAATTGAGGTATGTGCTTGTCTTGGTTGATTACATCACGAAGTGGGTTGAGGCCGAAGCAATGGGACTGATCATCGCGGAAAAAGTAAGAAGGTTCTTGTGGAAAAACATCATCTACCGTTTTGGGGTGCCCAACTCGATAATCACATATCATGGGCCTCAGTTTGATTGCGAAACAATCAGGGATTTTTGCGCGGGATTGGGCATAAACTTTAAGTTCTCATCTGTGGCCCATCCACAGACGAACGGACAGGCGGAAACAACCAACCGGCAATTGCTGCATGGGATACAAAAGAAACTTGGAAGCACAGCAAAAGGGCGATGGGCTGAACTTTTACTATTAGTTCTCTGGTCCTATCGTACATTAGTAAAAACTTCGGCCGGGGAAACCCCATTTGCGCTAGTTTATGGAATGGACGCGGTCATTCCAGTAGAAAGGTTGGTCCCCTCGGCGCGAATAATGACATACAACCAGGAAACCAACGATGAAGCATTGGAACTTGAACTCCATCTCATAGAGGAGCGCAGAATGGCAGCAGTCATAAGAGAGCAAGAGTACAAAAGGCGCCTATCTAAGTACCGAGACAGGCGAGTTCGCCCGCGACACCTCAAAAAGGGAGATTTGGTGCTCCGTCAAGCTACCAAGGGAGGAAAGCTGGACCCGAACTGGGAGGGGCCATATGTAATCGTGAAATTAATCCAAGAAGGAGCATACAAACTCAGCATCCCCGAAGGCACCATTTTGAACAAAACCTGGAATGCAGATAATCTAAAGAAATACTACGTGTAATAGCCAGGGCTTAAATGTAATGGGAAACTTAGTCGCCCCCGCAAAAATTAAATAAAGCGGTTAGAGGGCGCTTTTATCATCTTCCTTCCAATGGATCCCTAAATAAGTCCCAAGGACGCAGGAGCTTGGCTCCGCGTCGGGCCTCCGATCGAAGCTACAATTCTCGGAGATGAGATTTTAATAAGTCCCAAATACGCGGGAGCTTGGCTCCGCGTCGGGCCTCCGATCGAAGCTACATTCTCAGAGATGAGATTTTAATAAGTCCCAAGGACGCAAGAGCTTGGCTCCGCGTCGGGCCTCCGATCGAAGCTACAATTCTCGGAGATGAGATTTTAACAAGTCCCAAGTACGCGGGAGCTTGGCTCCGCGTCGGGCTTTCGATGGAAGCTACATTCTCGGAGATGAGATTTTAATAAGTCCCAAGGACGCAGGAGCTTGGCTCCGCGTCGGACCTCCGATCGAAGCTACAATTCTCGGAGATGAGATTTTAATAAGTCCCAAGTACGCGGGAGCTTGGCTCCGCGTCGGGCCTCCGATCGAAGCTACATTCTCGGAGAAGAGATTTTAATAAGTCCCAAGGACGCAGGAGCTTGGCTCCGCGTCGGGCCTCCGATCGAAGCTACATTCTCGGAGATGAGATTTTAATAAGTCCCAAGGACGCAGGAGCTTGGCTCCGCGTCGGGCCTCTGATCGAAGCTACAATTCTCGGAGATGAGATTTTAATAAGTCCCAAGTACGCGGGAGCTTGGCTCCGCGTCGGGCCTCCGATCAAAGCTTCATTCTCGGAGATGAGATTTTAATAAGTCCCAAGGACGCAGGAGCTTGGCTCCGCGTCGGGCCTCCGATCGAAGCTATATTCTCGGAGATGAGTTTTTAATAAGTCCCAAGGACGCAGGAGCTTGGTTCTGCGTCGGGCCTCCGATCGAAGCTACATTCTCGGAGATGAGATTTAATTAAGTCCCAAGGACGCGGGAGCTTGGTTCCGCGTCGGGCCTCCGATCGAAGCTACATTCTCGGAGATGAGTTTTTAATAAGGTCCCAAGGACGCATGAGCTTGGCTCCACGTCGGGCCTCCGATCGAAGCTACATTCTCGGATATGAGATTTTGATATGTCCCAAGGAAGCAGGAGCTTGACTCCGCGTCAGGTCTCCGACCAAAGCTACATTCTCGGAAGATATGTTCTTAAATATAACCCTAGTACGCTGGAGCTCTGTCTCCGCGTCTCTGTTCAAAATATTTTAAGAAGTAATTTTCATAAGCCCTTCAAGAACGCCGAGACTCTTTGTTAAACATAGAAAGTAGCAGCCACGACCTAACAACCAAACATAAAATAGACCACATGGTGACGAAAATACGCTAGCACTTCCAAGCAGTTGTTCGCTTATAAAGAAAATATACAAACATCAACTTATGCCCTCCAGGGCCTAGCCGGAATTAGACGAGTTCTACCTTGACTCAAGCGAAATCCATTTGAAGGGGGACCTCCTGATTCTAGAGAAGCCCATTCAGCATCCACTTCATCACCCACAGCATCTAAAACATGAACCTCAAAACGATTTCCTCCTTTATAAATAAAGGTCACGGAAGAACCAATGTTAATACTGTGCGACTCGGCAAAATCATTCCAATCACCTCTCAGAAAGGGAACCCCATAATCACCGCGTATAACTTCCACCGAGAAGTCACGAAGAATCCTAGTTGACAAAAGGATGTTCCCAGGAAGATCTAGCCCTAGCTCATCCTCAAAGCGTAGTGGCAAAGACTAGCAAAACACAAAGAAAAGAGAATGTTGAGAAAAGATAAAATCTTAAAGAGAAACCCAACAAGCAAGAGAGTAACCAAACGGCGAAGCTGCTCAGGAAAACTGATGAGCTCAAAAAATGACCAGGTCGGTCGAACAGGAGAAGGCATTTTGAAAGAAAAAGATCAAGTTTAAACACCTCACCCCTATGCTCTCTTTTTATAGAACATTCTGACGGTGCTAACACGCGTCACAAGCTGAGACAGAAACTCAGTGAATTTGAAAGGTTGATTCACCAAATCTAACAATTGGCACGCCATGCACAAGATGACAAAAGACACTATTATCTGAAGACAAATTTTGGATACCCATGGATAACGTATCACGACAAGATTGCATCGAGAAAGTAAACTGTGCAGTAGGCATGCACAATCTTGAAAATCCCCTAAAGGAAAACCACAAGTCCACAATTAACTGAAGTTATGTCCAACATCCCAATTACTCCCTTTTTGAGAAAATAAAGAGCTTTGCTTTATTAAACATGTCGACAAACAAGTCCCAAAGCTTTGCTTTATTAAGCACAGACATAAAGGACTAAGCTCAAGTGCCATTCGAGGCTAAGCCATGAGAGGAAAGATCATTGTGACTAGTCTCGCGCTCTCCTCCGCGGGAGTCCACCACTTGAACTTCAAAACACGCCTCACCCATATGAGTAAAGATCATAGAAGCCCCCCTCTCAAAACCGTGCGATTCTACGAAATCTTTCCATCCGCGGCCAAAGTAGAGAAGACCACTATCCTGACGTTCTACGCGAACCAGAAAATTACGTAACTGATGAGAAGAAAGTAAGACCCGACTAGGAATGGCGTCCTCGTATACTTCTTCAAACCTAAGTGGCAGCAGCTGAAAAATGGGACAAGATAAAAATAAAGAAGGAATTCGTGAAAAAGATATGGAAATTAAACATGAAAATCTTACCAAACGCGAAAACTGCTCAGGATAATCAATCGCCTGGAAGAAAGCCCATCGAGATTCTCGCTCAGAGGCCACGTTAGCCCTAAATGCTAAAGGAGGAACTATAATGGATCCCCTCATCTCGAGAGAAGCAAGGAGAGCAATAGCCTTTTTTGTCCCATCACTCACGAGGAAACAATCAAATAAACGGGGAAGAGATGCATGCATGACACGCGGCAGGTAACACATTGACACAAGGCACGCGTCCTCTTTTTCTGAAATAGAAATTAATTTTATTAACTATCCCACTGAAACCCAACAAACCTCTCAGAAGAGGCCTTTAAAGCAACCAAGAGTAAGCCGAAAAAGAAAAACTAAATTACTTTTCAAAAAAAAAAAGGGCGATAAGACCGAGGGCAAAAAAGCCTCACTCAACAAATATAAAGCACGCAAGAATAACCCAAGTGATGAGCAACTTCAAACACTCCGGCTCCCGCTCATGTACGTCCTAATCGATGAAGATGCTCACACTCAAGCCAGGCTCTGGTCTCGCTCCAACCAAGAACACGAAGTAAAAGTAGAAAGAGATGGAGGCGGCCTTTTTTGGTTAACACAAGGATGGCGCGACTTCACACAAGCAAATCGAGTCAATGTGGGATCAGCTCTGATCTTCACCTACATGGGAGACTCCATCTTTGAAGTCGACGTCGTCAGTCCTGATAGCGAGGAAAATGGAGAAGTGGGATGTCCTTAAGCTTCTATTTTATGTCTCGCGTTACCATCTCTAGGTTGATGTATCAGGTTTAAAGGGATCGAACCTCTAGAAAGGTCTCTGCATCTTACTTCTTGTTATGAATAATAAAAGATCCCCCTTTAAGTTTATTAAAAAGTCAACAAAATTTGATAGATAGCGAAGGAAAATCGTAGTTTTCCCTTTCGAGTCATTCGCGGAAATATAAACCATAAACAAATTGCAAACTCTCAAAGCATGACACCGGGAAGGCTCAGTTCGAACTACACGAGGAAGATACTGAGCTAAGATTAGCCTCATTATCATCCCCAATCTCGCGACGCGGGAAAACTTTGAAAGAGACGTTGCCCCTATGAAAAAACATCATGGCACTTCCTATCCCAAGATGATGAAGGGCAAGAAACTCGTCCCAACCGCAGTCGATTTGAAAAAGACCGTTCTCACTCCAAGATATAGCCACTGGGAAGTCACGAACAAAATACGATGAAAGAAAAGCCCATCTGGGCAGCAGCGGCCCATATTCAGCCTCAAATTGAGGGGGAAAAAACTGAGCACAAACAAGAAACACATATATAATTCGGAGAAATAGCCTAAAACTTTCTATGGAAAAAACAGGGAGAAAGCTCACAAGTCGAGAAAGTTGATCCACATTCTCAATCTTTTGAAAAAAAGCCCAAGGATTAAAACCTCCCGAAGACATGACGCGTGAAAACACAATTAACTATCAACGCATGAAAAGCAGTAAAAATAATAGGAGGATCGAGGCTTTAAAAAAGGAAAAAACCCTATCTTGAGAACTAAAGACAAGTGGGAAAAGGTTTTGTACATTCGGACTAACCCTTTCAACACCTGGAAAGAGAACAGAGCATTGACGAGCGAAAATATACAGGAATACGAAGTTTTATCCAAAGAGATCTCAAACCCAAATTCAAAAAAAGAAACAAGTATCTCATTGGAGCGCCAAAAATAGGGAACAAACACAAGTTCCCAAGTCCAGAAAAGTTTCATTCAATTAGAACTAAAACATCAAAGGTCAATTGGCGGCGGACGTCTTTTCGATCTCATCACCAGCGTCCTCGGCATCTTCATCCTCAGAATATGACTCTTCCACGGCCATCTCCTCCTTTGAAAGCCCCCAATCAGCGCTGGTCATACTTGGCTCAAACTTCTCTAAGGGAGCTCTGGGATTAGCCGCCGAACGTACTACACTCTGATTGATCCCCACGACCATCCCCTTTCGAAAATAGCTAAAACACTTATCCTTCAAAATACTGGCACCTTTCGGAGTCTGGAGACAAGCTTTGGCTACAGAAGACTGTTGTGAGCTGAATCTGCCATGTTTTACAGTAACTTTTATATCGATTTCTGTATACATTGTATTCATTTGGGTTTAGATAGTACAGAATCTATGTAGTTTATGTTTATTTGCCAAAATTATGGAATCTACACCAGTTTCTGTTTAATTCGCAGAAATCGAGGCATATTACAGCAATTCTACAGAAGGTCGGAAAAGCTCGGAAAACCGCTACAGAAGTCCAAGGTCAAAGCAGCGGAACCAAACTGAAAGTCAAGGCTACTCGATCTCGAGTGGGCCCTACTCGACATAGACGAGCATGTCCGAGCACAGCCTTGTCGACAAAGCCTGATCGAGAGCCAGACTAACCCGAGCTCCGGACCCTACTCGATCTCGAGGACCACTGGTTGAGATCGACAACACCCCAGACGCCACACCCGGAGTCGACAAGGAGAGCACCCAAGGACGAGGACGACCAGGCGGCACTCGCTGCCAGCGACTCGACTCGCTGCAGTGGACCACTCGCTGCCGCGGAAGAAAACCCGCTGCCAGCGGGATGCACCAAGCCGACGAAGAACTCTACTCGATCTCGATGAGACTACTCGAGGTCGACGACGCCCAGGAGGCTTGTCCGAGCCTTGTCGAGTAGAGCCACCCGAGGAGACCTAGTCGATGATCAGTCTTACTCGACATCGACAAGCGCTACTCGAGGTCGACAAGCGCCAGTGAGCCAGGACCGAGCCACATCGAGCATATCTAGCCGAGGAAGTCCAGTCGACGAACCACCCTACTCGAGGTCGACGAGCCGTGGTCGAGGTCGAGTAGAGCCGTTTCCAGAAACTTCTCGACGAAACCTGTCCGAGTAGAATTGAGATTCCTTGGGCGCGAAGGGGTCGATTTGGCCGAAATTCTATCCGATTCCATCAAAGTTCTATCATCAAGGAGACAAGATCTATCAAGACATGAAGACTTACCTATTTAGTTTTATCTTTTCCTTTTAGATTTATTTCCATAAAACAATTTATTTATCCTTTCAAGTTTTAGATATAATTTTAGATAGAGATAGATATCTTCTTTCCTAGAATAGCTAGGGAATGAAGCCTATAAATAAGGCCCTAGGGGGCTCAGTTTTATTCATTCCAAGTCACACACAATTAGTTAGTTACACAGAGAAGTTTAGGAGTTCTAAGGTTTTTAAGGTTTTGGCTTTCTGCGAAAGTTGATTGCCAGGATTGTAAAAGGCTTTGAATTTAGTTTTAATGCAAGTTTCTTTTTATACATCAATGTCTGCTATTGCAATGAGGCGTGAGTAGTCCACCCACTTCTGGGGCTGGGGTGAGCCCGACGGTGGCCATGTGAGATAACGCGATAAAGGTCAGATCTTTTTATGCAATTCATCTTCTATCCCTATAAGCATGATTCTTTTGCGAGAGTTGAAGGTGATCCTTGTTTGTGTTATTGAAGCGAAAGTGATCTTAATGCAACTTGGATTAATTATGTGAGAAAGGGTTAGTAACAATTAGGGTTTACGCGAAAGTCTCTATATGCCTATTTGTTAATGACGAAAGTTATTTGATGGAAAGCATGATCTTTTGTGCCTTTATGTGTTACTTTGCATGGCTATCGTTGTGGTGTTGAAACCCTAGCTTTGAAAGTCTTTTAATATATTGAAGTTTATTTCTATCGAATTTCTGAGTTCTGTCAAAAATCTGCAATTTTATATTTCTGTTTCTTGTCGATCTAGAGTAGTGCTTTGTCGATCTCGAAGAGCTGTGGTCGAGATCGAGTAGGACTTGGTCTAGGTCGAGTTGGTTTTCTTCTGTTTTCGTCGATTTTCACTTTCTGTTGTTCACTGTCTTGTCGATCTCGAAGAGCTGTTGTCGAGATCGAGTACGCCTTTGCTTTGCTTTTCGTTTTTTTTTTTTTGCTTTGTCTTTGCTTTATTTCTTGCTTTATTTCTTTGCTTTTGTTTTAGTTGCCCTTGCCGGGTTTATTTGTTTCTTTCCTTTCTGTGTTTCTGTCCTTTCTGCTGCTTCTGTGAGAATTTACAGCTACCTGAGAACTGCTGACGTGCTTCCTCGAGGATTCGATCCTGACTTTTCTCTTACTACAACGGGAGGAAGTCTTGTATTTATTTGCTGAGATAGGGAAGTCAGTCTGAACTTTATTTCATACTTGACCATCCTCCTACAACAACAAATTGGCGCCGTTGCCGGGGAAGCTATCAATCGCGCCTTAGGTAGTCAATTCTCACTGTTTCTTTGAGTGAATTTGCAGGTGTATGCGTCGTTCTGGTCAAACACCTGAGTTTGACGCCTTAGACGAACCGGAACGCCTTTTTCACATCAGAGCTAAACTACAAAGAGCCATGGCGGCCGTTGAAACACAGGAACAACTGATCGCCAGGCTTACCAGGGAATTTGCCGCTAAGGATGCTGCTATCGCCGCTGAGAAAGAAGCAAGGGAACAAGCACAGGCTGAGCTTGCCCAATATCCAACCACGGCAGAGGACTATATGCACCCAACTCTCGTCGTGCCTGAATCGGCGATTCTTATCCCTGATAACTCTTTTGAAATTCGCACTCAGTTTCTCATAGAACTTAAAAATAATGCCTTTTATGGTAGATTTAATGAGTGTCCTCTTGAACATATTACAAACTTTGCTGACATGTGTCGTACTCTTGCTGAAGGTACAACTTTGGAATATGTCAAGATGAAATCTTTTCGCTGGTCTCTCGCTGGGCCTGCACTGAAATGGCTGGAAGGGCTGCAACCAAGATCACTCACAACCTGGGCCCAAGTAGAGCAAGAGTTCCTGAACAAATTCTTCCCACCCGCCAAAACAGCACATCTCCGCCAGAAAATCACCGCCTTCAGACAGAAGCAAGGGGAACCGCTGGCAAAGGCATGGGAGCGCTACAAGGAACTTCTGCGATCTTGCCCTACTCATGGACAACCACCCTACGTCATTCAGGAGATCTTCTTCAACTCTCTTGATCAAGGCACTAAGGACAGAATCAACCATTATACTCGCTATGAGTATCTGACAATGCCTCCACGTGACGCATGGGGTGTGCTAGAGAAGCTCACTACTTACGACAACAAGTATGGGTCTACTGCAACCTATGAAGAGAACCCATACGCCAGGCCAGCACCATCTATGCCCCTATATGATCCCCCTAAGGAGATCAATCCAGACGTTAGGGAGCAATACTACAGAGACCAGAATAAGAAGCTCCTCAAGCAAGTCAAATATCTCTCTGTCAACCAGCCTTGTATTGAATGCGGATCGCAGCGGCACACCACTCCTGAGTGCCCACACACAGAGCAAGTCAGGCTGGCAGAGCATCATGAGGAGGCAGCTTACGCAGGGGGTCCCAATCGCTACATGGGGGACCAAAGGTTTCAGCAACCACAATGGAACCAAGGTGTCCCTAGAAACCCCCCACCCTACAGAGCTCCAGGACATCCGGAAAGGGAGCAGAAAAAGGATGATATACAGATAGTCCTGGAAGAAATACGGAGGAACCACTCAGAAACTAGGCAATCTTTCAACTCCGTCTATACTCAGATGCAAGGTGTCAACTCTAGGCTTGGGGAAATTGATATCTGGCGGAAATCAGTTGATACACAGATTGGTCAGCTAGCAGCAGGAATCCCCAGACAGTCAGGGTCACTTCCAGGATCTTCAGAACCAAATCCTAAGGGAAAGACTGGACACATCGCTGCTATAAAACTCAGAAGCGGCCATCAACTGCGAGAGCCAGAGGTCGGAAAACAGCAGAATGACGAGGAACAGCAAGTCGATCTCGATAAAGCCGTGGTCGATCTCGACAAGAGCCTCGTCGACCTCGAGGAGACACTTCCAGAATCTTCGTCTGCACCACACAGCAACTCGACTGGGCCCAATCTGGTCGATGTCGACAAAGGCCTTGTCGATGTCGAGGAGCCCCTGGTCGACGTAGAGCAGCCTGCAGCACCTCCGACGTCTGTTCTGGCTCCAAATCAAAAAAAGAAGCTGCCTTTCCCCACAAAATCTCTAAAGGACCCGGCAAAAAAGAAATTCCAGCGCTTCATCAAGATGCTTCAGAAGCTCAACGTCACCATCCCCTTCACAGAAGCTCTCAATGAAATGCCATCTTATGTCAAGTTCCTGAAGGAGATTCTGAGCAAAAAGCGATCGATGGCTGAAATCACAGAGGAGTGCAGCCATCTGGACATATTGGAGAAGAGGCCGGATCCAGGTAAGTTTGCTATAACTATTGGATTTGGTCCATACAAAATTAATGCCCTATGTGATCTTGGAGCCAGTGTTAGTATTATGCCTTTAACAATTTGGTCCAAGATTAAGATAGGTGCCCTGGAGCCTGTGGATGCTAGACTTTACATGGCCAACAACACGGTGGTCATTCCGACAGGCATGGTGGAAAATGTCCCAGTACAAGTAGGTAAATTCTTCGTCCCTGTTGATTTCTTAATTGTTGATATGCAAGAAGATCCTGCTTGTCCAATTATTCTAGGAAGACCATTCTTGGCAACGGTGGATGCCAACATAAGCGTACGGAAAGGAGTGCTCACCTTCAACATCAGCGATGAGGTAATTGAGTATTCCTTTAATAAAACTGAAAGGCATACAGGTCCAATGGAAGAGGTCAAATCTATCTCAGCTGGCTACATCACCTGCGGGGAACCCAAGGTCAGAAATATGACCCCTGAGGAGATAGAAAAGAGGGACATGGAGGCCCAGGTGGAGGAGATCATGGCAATCCTCAAGGAAAACACAGAAAATCCAATCGACACAGAACAAGGTACGTCGTTGTGGATTAATTATTTTTCGGATGCCTTGACAGGAGCTAAGTATGGGGTCAAGATCGACCAGGGCTCCTCGACTTTGAGTAGAACCCTAGTCGATCTAGACCAGACCATGGAGACTCTACCAGAGCCAGCTTCGTCGAGCAGCAAACCGGAGGAGCCACCCTACTCGACCTCGAGTGGACTTGTCGAGGTCGACCACCAGTGCCCTACTCGGCCTTCCTCGACGATGACGACACCAGAGCCAGCATCCTCGTCGATCTCGACTAAGCTTGTCGAGATCGACCACCACTCGAGGAGCCCAGACCCTGCTTCCTCGACGCTGAGACCACCAGACGGACCAGCCTCATCGATCTCGACCAGCCTTGTCGAGATCGACCACCACCCGGCGCCACCAGATCCGCCTCCCTCGATGAGCAAGCCACCAGGAGCAGGATCCTTGTCGAAGTCGACCAGCCTTGTCGATGTCGACAAGCCTTGTTCTTCATCGACTTCTGTCTCTTCGACCAGACCACCACCAGAACCTACAGTCTTGTCGAGATCGACTAGCCCTAGTCGAGATCAACCAAATACAGTGGTCCCCGATTCCGTCTCTGCAAAGGTAAGTCAAGGTATGGATCTTTCTTCTCCTATTTCCATTAAAGATTTATCTATACATGGGAGAGGTCTGCCTTGGTATGTGCGATTGTGTAGGATATCCAATGATGAGCCTAAGGAATATGAAGTTGGAGACAAGCTCTATGTCTCCAAATCAAAGGATCACTGGTTTCCCAACAAATTCAACAAGAAGCAGATGGGACCTTTCGTGGTGAACAAGATCCATTCTGGAGGATTACAGCTGATGGACAAGAATGGAGTCCTATTTGAGGCCCAAGCTACATGGGCCCTGCAGATGCCACCTTGAGCATTAATGGAAAGTCGGCCTAGCGACTATAAAATCTAGAGCATGTACATAGACTTTTTAGGACATTTTGAGACTTTGTTGCCTTTTGTTTTGGTTTTGAACACTTTTAGTTTTGCTATTATGGGTATATGTCTTCTACTTTTCAGGTCCATGGATAGAACCAAGCTACATTAATACTCGGTCCAGGAGGTGCTCCAATCGAAAATATAAGGCTCTGCACACATGTCTTGTGAGTTTCTTTCTTTACCCTTACCTTGTTTTTTTTATACAGTGAGGACACTGTAACGTTTAAGTATGGGGTGGGGGAAGGGCTTACTTTGTGCATATTTTATCATATTTGACTTTACTTTGTGCATTATTTCTTAGAATTGCTACATGGCTATTTTGGAATGCATTATTGATTTATGTGCTTACATACATGTTTTCCAAAAATTTGAGAAAAATGACCCCCGTTGAAAAATTTGAGTGCTTATATTTGAACTCGACGATGCAAAATTGGATTCATTAGAGATATAGCATGAAATTGCCTAGTAAAGGGAAGTCACAATGAAGTGCATTATTTCTTGAAAACCATGAAAGGAGGTAAAATTTGATATTGATTTTGACATGTTGCATGATAAAATGATGGAGGACTTTATATTTCCATATAATGCTCATATGTTTATAATCTTAGCCATACCTATGCTTATGCATCACAAAAGCCATAATATGCCTTATTTCAAATATTGCTCCACATGATCTAAATATTGCCATTCTTTACCTTATTTCTTATCCGGGGATTATGTTGAGAATGATGTTACATTATGGAGATTGTTATATGGTGTTTGTGTGATTGTTATTATTATTGGAGTTTGGCGAAATTATTTGAAATATATGGAAAATTTAATGAGTGAAAGAAAATCCGATCAAAGATCGACCCTGCTCTCTGAGATAATAGTTTGGAGAGATGGGACACATTGTGAGGAGTCCAAAGCACTAAGTATCCGGGGCTATTCATGACACCCATGTTTGCGACTCGCGAGAAGGCAGTGCTGAGGTTAGAGAGGTAAAAGCATTATTATGAATAAAAGCATTATGAAAGGTGATGAATCATATGAGAAAGAATGTGGTACGAAATTCAGTTTGGAAATACTCCATTTCCCCGGATCATAAGCACCACATAGCCAAAAATTGCCCACCTTTAGCCTTTTACCAAATCTACTCCTTATTTGAGCTTAAATTGAAGTCCTCTTGATTATTGTTGCTTTGTCACATAAATTGTTTTTTGGTATAACCCTCCTTTTGTGAGTAGATGTTGCTTTTACATATTTGCACGTGCATGAATCTGTGACACTAGTACCTTTTCGAGGATGGTAATTGACTGCAGGGACATATAAGAATGAATCTAAGATGTTGAGAGTTTTAATTTCTTCCCCTGAATGACAAATAAAAGTATTGCTTGAGGACAAGCAAGCTTAAGTATGGGGTGTTTGTTGTGAGCTGAATCTGCCATGTTTTACAGTAACTTTTATATCAATTTCTGTATACATTGTATTCATTTGGGTTTAGATAGTACAGAATCTATGTAGTTTATGTTTATTTGCCAAAATTATGGAATCTACACCAGTTTCTGTTTAATTCGCAGAAATCGAGGCATATTACAGCAATTCTACAGAAGGTCGGAAAAGCTCGGAAAACCGCTATAGAAGTCCAAGGTCAAAGCAGCGGAACCAAACTGAAAGTCAAGGCTACTCGATCTCGAGTGGGCCCTACTCGACATAGACGAGCATGTCCGAGCACAGCCTTGTCGACAAAGCCTGATCGAGAGCCAGACTAACCCGAGCTCCGGACCCTACTCGATCTCGAGGACCACTGGTCGAGATCGACAACACCCCAGACGCCACACCCGGAGTCGACAAGGAGAGCACCCAAGGACGAGGACGACCAGGCGGCACTCGCTGCCAGCGACTCGACTCGCTGCAGCGGACCACTCGCTGCCGCGGAAGAAAACCCGCTGCCAGCGGGATGCACCAAGCCGACGAAGAACTCTACTCGATCTCGATGAGACTACTCAAGGTCGACGACGCCCAGGAGGCTTGTCCGAGCCTTGTCGAGTAGAGCCACCCGAGGAGACCTAGTCGATGATCAGTCTTACTCGACATCGACAAGCGCTACTCGAGGTCGACAAGCGCCAGTGAGCCAGGACCGAGCCACATCGAGCATATCTAGCCGAGGAAGTCCAGTCGACGAACCACCCTACTCGAGGTCGACGAGCCGTGGTCGAGGTCGAGTAGAGCCGTTTCCAGAAACTTCTCGACGAAACCTGTCCGAGTAGAATTGAGATTCCTTGGGCGCGAAGGAGTCGATTTGGCCGAAATTCTATCCGATTCCATCAAAGTTCTATCATCAAGGAGACAAGATCTATCAAGACATGAAGACTTACCTATTTAGTTTTATCTTTTCCTTTTAGATTTATTTCCATAAAACAATTTATTTATCCTTTCAAGTTTTAGATATAATTTTAGATAGAGATAGATATCTTCTTTCCTAGAATAGCTAGGGAATGAAGCCTATAAATAAGGCCCTAGGGGGCTCAGTTTTATTCATTCCAAGTCACACACAATTAGTTAGTTACACAGAGAAGTTTAGGAGTTCTAAGGTTTTTAAGGTTTTGGCTTTCTGCGAAAGTTGATTGCCAGGATTGTAAAAGGCTTTGAATTTAGTTTTAATGCAAGTTTCTTTTTATACATCAATGTCTGCTATTGCAATGAGGCGTGAGTAGTCCACCCACTTCTGAGGCTGGGGTGAGCCCGACGGTGGCCATGTGAGATAACGCGATAAAGGTCAGATCTTTTTATGCAATTCATCTTCTATCCCTATAAGCATGATTCTTTTGCGAGAGTTGAAGGTGATCCTTGTTTGTGTTATTGAAGTGAAAGTGATCTTAATGCAACTTGGATTAATTATGTGAGAAAGGGTTAGTAACAATTAGGGTTTACGCGAAAGCCTCTATATGCCTATTTGTTAATGACGAAAGTTATTTGATGGAAAGCATGATCTTTTGTGCCTTTATATGTTACTTTGCATGGTTATCGTTGTGGTGTTGAAACCCTAGCTTTGGAAGTCTTTTAATATATTGAAGTTTATTTCTGTCGAATTTCTGAGTTCTGTCAAAAATCTGCAATTTTATATTTCTGTTTCTTGTCGATCTAGAGTAGTGCTTTGTCGATCTCGAAGAGCTGTGGTCGAGATCGAGTAGGACTTAGTCTAGGTCGAGTTGGTTTTCTTCTGTTTTCGTCGATTTTCACTTTCTGTTGTTCACTGTCTTGTCGATCTCGAAGAGCTGTTGTCGAGATCGAGTACGCCTTTGCTTTGCTTTTCGTTTTTTTTTTTTGCTTTGTCTTTGCTTTATTTCTTGCTTTATTTCTTTGCTTTTGTTTTAGTTGCCCTTGCTGGGTTTATTTGTTTCTTTCCTTTCTGTGTTTCTGTCCTTTCTGCTGCTTCTGTGAGAATTTACAGCTACCTGAGAACTGCTGACGTGCTTCCTCGAGGATTCGATCCTGACTTTTCTCTTACTACAACGGGAGGAAGTCTTGTATTTATTTGCTGAGACAGGGAAGTCAGTCTAAACTTTATTTCATATTTATTTCATACTTGACCATCCTCCTGCAACAACAAAGACATGAAAGACGCGCTAGCCTTAGTTTTAATCCACTTAGAGGACAAGTAAGCCAAACCCTCCGGACTTTAAAGCCATTGAAGAGCCACATCTTGGTCTGAACGCGCTTTGATGTTGTCAAGTTCCTGTTTAGTAATAGATTGCTCCTCACAAAGGATAGAAAAATCTTCTTCCAGCTTATCGATACCGGCCTGCTTGGCTTGAAGGAGTTTCCGCGAACCCCTTTCCACAACCTCAAGTTCTTTGACGCGAGAGATGGCAACATCCAGAGAAGTTTTCAGATCATCGTGTTTCTTCTTCAAAACCGCCATAGCTTCTTTTTGTGTCTGCACTTCTTCATGAAGCTCCACGGACCTCTTTTTAAACTTCTCAACCGAAGCTGGGTCACAAACGGTGTTCTTAAGGATCCGCAGCTGATGAGACAATTTCTTAATCTCCTCATCTTTCTTACTGACGCTTTCTTCACCGCACACCAAACGTCTTTCGACGTCCTGTTGGATCACTCTCAGCTGAAACAAGAATAAGAAGAAGAAATAAGCCAGAGTTAAGCCGCGTCAAATTATTATGAAAACAAAAACAAAAGACAACCGGCAGAATGTAAAAACTTACCCACTGGTTAAGACGGTCAAAGTTAGTCTAAAGATTAACAACATCTAATCGTTTGGCATATCCTTGCTCAGGAAGACAACGTTTCTTGGCTGGTAAGGCGAGGCCTCGCAGGTCAAACATATCAAAACCTGGAATTGGAAACTCACGAAGAGTCGCTTCACCCTCAAGAAAGAGCCCCGTTTCATCCGCGGCAGACGGTTCAACAAACATGCTAACTTTTCTCTTCTTGGAAGTCTCAGGGGCAGATACACGAACACGTTTCGCCCTAGACATAGGAACTGATAAAGAGGACCCTACCAGAGCGCCAGCTTCTCCCGTTACGATCATATCAGTGATCGGCACCACCTCAGGAACTGGAAGGGGGACAGGAGGATCACTGATCTCTAAACTCGTTTTCTTCTTCTTTTCAGATCTTGCTTTGTGACGCTTCAAAAGAGAATCCAAGTCCATTGTATCTGAATACAAAAACATCCAAAGGTAAATAAACCATCAAAATAAGAAAAACAGGGGGCACAAGTCGAAACGCCCAAAGGCACAACAAAACAAAAGGAGCCACCTAGTCGCGGATGAGGCAAACTCAAACCAGCCATCTCAAGCCGAAATGCGGAGAGAATTTTATCCCAGGGAAACCTAGGTGTGTGAAAAAACGATCGTTTAAACTCGGAAAGATTGGAAACAGTTGATTTTTTCACAGGGCAAAAACGCCCTGGGACGGTCCGACAATTGAAACCATTTCCAGACTTGTCGCGAACCAGGAACCACTTATATTTCCAATTAGGTTTGCTAGATAGCCTCTCCATGTATCCGCAGCTGGAGTTGCACTGATAAAATCTCGAGTCCTGAGTTCCCTTTTTCAAGGAAAAGATACTAAACATCAACTTCAAAGAAGGAGTAATCCCGATCTCTTTGCACCTCATAATAAAGCTAGTGAAAAACATCCAACCGTTAGGAACAATCTGAGCAGGGCTTAAATTGTATTCACTCAAGAACTCTGAGAAAAAGGGATGTAAGGGAAGTCGGAAACCCTGAGACAGACTGGCCGCGTAAACAACCAAACAATCCTCATAAGCATCCAAACAACCTCCCCCCTCCTCAGGAAGACAAAACTCTAGTCCCGCGGGCCATGGAAAAATTCGAGAGATAGCGTCAAGATCAGCCAATCCTAACAAAGTGGTACATCCCCTCTACTCCTCCACAAGAGATCTCCACGGGTGAATCCTGTCAGTTACAACTAAGGGACAGTCGGACGGAGGCGGCAGAGGTTTAAAATCTCCAAGAAAGAGACAAGTGTCTAAATCCCTAAGGTCATACACCGGGGTATCCAAGTCAGAAAAATTTCCTTTAGAGCGGATCTTTTTCGGAATCTCCGCTACACCAATAGGGGAAGCTTCGTAAGGAATCCAAACATTTTCAACCTCTTGATCCGCGTCCACAGGGTGAGAAGTAGAAGAAAGACCCACGTCCATGGAAAAACAAGCACCTGATTCACCCCCATCTTCAGAATTTTCATCTCCCGCGCATCCCTTCGAAGAAGAAGAAACTGTGTAAGGAGAAGAAGAGTAATCAGGGTCAGTACGCTTCCGGCGCCTTCTCACCTTAATAGGGCTGCCCGTAGGTCCAACCCAGTTTGGAGTCGATGTGGATGTGGATGAAGATGACCCTGATGAAGTACCACCAGAGCTAGAAGAAGAACTCTTAGAAGAAGAGGAGAGAATCTCTTGAGGTTGACGCGGTTGAGAAGGCGAAATCGTCTAACACATCATGCTCTTCACTGAGACTAGCGATTCCCAAAGAAACTAGAGAAAATTGTATGAAGATTTACTCACGCGAAACAAAACCTCAATCAAAAACACATTCAGAGACAAAGTTGCACCCTAATTCTCGATCTACCCATCAAGAAAATCGAAGAATTGAAAAGAAAACCGGGAAAACAACTTGAAACAAGAAGAAATACCTTGAATTTCTGAAGAACCTCGCCGGAAACTTCAACCGAACCACAACCGGAAACCTAAGACCGCCGCCGGAAAACCAAGTTGTGGATAAAAACAAAAATCTTTGAAAGAACAGAAGAAGACAAATGTGGGGTGAAAAGAACGGAACGGGGTAACTTATAGAAAATTACCGACGATTGAACTTCCAGACGGAAATGGGCCTAATGGGCCCTAAATGGGCCAAACACAAAGAAACAAAAAAGCCCATCATTGCAGATGAGAGCAAAATTGAGACAACCACAGGAAATCAGATGTTTTCTAAAAAATTCTTTGTCGGACTGCGTCAATTCCCGAGGGAATCGACCCAGCTCGAGGAGCTGTGACGAAACCAACAATAAAAAACATCTGGATAAGCATAAAAAATAAAAATAAGTCACAACAACAGGCGAAAAATAGTAAAAATCATCACAAGAGTCACCTCAGACGGATTGTAAAGATCATCCGCGAATGAGCATCCAAACAGGAAACTATAAATTCACAAAAGCCATATCATCCGTGGATGAAAGAGAGGGGCACGTGTCTGACATGCTCACACCCCACGAGTTGGACACATCTCAAACTACAAACCCCACGTGGTGAGTTGTCTGAAGATCACCCGTCGCCTATAAAAACAAAAACTAACATACTATTGAGGGACTTTTGGACGGCAAGAGGAGGGAAAAACAAGCGGACCTGGACCGAGTATCCTGAGAAGAGTGAAAAAAAGAGGGAGAGAGAAAGCAGGAGACGCGAGGAACTCTTTTTTTTAGGAAAATGATCTTTTCCGCGGACATAAACCTAACTTTGCCTTTTGAAAGCCCGAAGTAAGAATCAAGAGTTTGTTGCTATTGGTTCCCAAGCCAGCCAACGGTGACAGGTAAGTGGTTGATTCCCAATTCGTCTGAGAAAACCTCGATAAGGGAATAATCCATCAACACTATGTAATCCTATTATTCCCGCGACACAGGTTGGGTCGTACCGATCATTTTGGTACGGGTCAGGTAAGCCCGTTGGGAGTATTGAAGGCCCCACTGGGTATATTCCCGGGTCCCACTAAAAATGGAGGCCTTTTTTAATTCGAGTCTTCTCAAGAAGGAAGCATAAAGTTGATAGCATATTTGCGGCAATGGTTCTTTTTGTTGTTGATGTTTCTTTTGAAAACCTTAAGCGAAATCCCACCATTGCTTTCTTGCTTTGTATGGTGATGAGCTACACCAAAAATCCTACCAAATCTCCTCTAGACAATTACAGCTACAAACTTCATGATCAAAACGAACATACACACCTTTATGCTAAAACTAGATGCAGTAAGAATTGCAAATCTAGCAAGGAGTTTGGGGAATTAAACTCTCTCTTTGGACTTCTTGGGAGTAGCCTCAGTTGTTGGCTGCACTTTGCTGTCCAAGGGCTCAGAAATTCACAGCTGAAACGTCAACTGCTAAAAATAAGACATGAATGTCTTAGGTATCAGGAGCAGACTCACCAAATAATGATGTCAATGACTCATAATCGCTCGGTGAGCATACATGAAAGGATTACATAATTAAGATCGGCTATTGGAACATTAGAGGCTCGAAAAGGCCATTATTATGGCAAGAAATCAAACACATTTGCGAAAAAAAACAAGTTAGACATTCTAGCTCTAACTGAAACTAAATCAGTTATGCCTCCTCATGACTCTCAATTGAAGGAAGCTGGATTTGAGAAATGTATCTCAACCCCTTGTATTGGACACAAAGGTGGAATTTGGATCCTTATTTGTAAAGCAAAATCTATAGAGGATAAGGCCATCTTGGAACATAACAATAGATTTATTATGGTCGAGATTGTTATTAACCAACTTAAATTTGCAATCCTATTTGTTTATGCCCCAAGCTATGAAAATGAAAAACAAAAATTTTGGAATGAAGTTTATTTCGAAATCAATAAGCATAAATTACCAATTATAATTATAGGAGATTTAAATGATATTGAAAACGATAATGAAAAAGTAGGAGGTTGCACACCAAATATAAACAGATTTAGACGACTCAGAGAGGTCAAAGATGCTCTTAACCTACCTATTATACCCTTCCTAGGCTCACCATTCACTTGGAGGAAGAATTACAATAGCCAAATTAATATATGAAAGACTGGATAGAGGTCAATTCACCAAGATATATGGGGAAAGTGGATCTCCTTGTCTTATCGCTCCTCCAGGTTTGAATTGTGCACCAGGGCGATTATTAACAAGGACTGAGAATGTTGTTGTTGTTATGCAATTCATAACCCATTTGATCCATTGGAAGTTGTGAAATATTTCAATTGACAATATTATGTTAGCTAAAATAAAGCATCATTACTATCATTATTGTTATTGCTATTATTTTAACATAACAAATTTTATATATATAAAGTTTGATGCGAATTCATTATTTTATCTAAAAGGTGTCTTACTTAAATTATTTCAATACGCAATGTGATATCATTTTAAATAAATAAGTATAATTCATGATCCGACTTATTATATTTAACATATCCTATAATTAAAAGGTTATAGTGAAATTATGATTCTAATAATATTTACTATAAATTTCAGAAGTTATTTCCTAAGTGCCTACCTATGAACCAAAAAAATTAACCAATTATTTTATAAAAAAAAAATTTACTTTCAAATGATTATTTAAATAAAAGTACATATTGGGATTTATTGAAAATGATATATATATATATATATATATATATATATATATATATATATTAAAATGTAGAATATCCTTAGGGTGTAAAATTGCTTAAGGTGTAAAATTTAATTTTTTTATTCAACCTCCCGTTTTAAAATCTACGCGCGCGGTAACAGTGTCACGCTCGGACTCCCGCACCCACACCCACCTGACCACCTCGAGCCACCTCCGGCCACCAGCACCTAGTCGTGCTCGAGCCCATCCCTGGGCACACCTCCCGAGCCCTGACTTGGCTTGGTTCGAGCCCAGTTGCACCATCACCAAACCTTTTCCCCCTTGTTCGAGCCACCACTGTCTCGGCCTCCCATGCCACCCACGAGCCACCTCCGGCCACCAGCCCCCACCTGCTCGAACCCCCTCACTCAGGCGCACCACTCGAGCCCTGTGCGCACCTCCGGCCACTAGCGCCTAGCCACACCCCGAGCCACATGCTGCCCAGTCGAGCCCATAATCCGCTTCTTCTCTCGTCACTCTCGACGCCACCCACGAGCCACCTCCGGCCACCGGCCACCACCCGCTCGAACCACCTCCCTCAGGCACACCCCCCGAGACCGGAACCCCCTTGGTTCGTGCCCAGCCGAGCTCACACCGAGCCCATCTCCCCCAACAGTGTTGTTCGACATTTTTGGCTCGAAACCATTCGAAATCCTGATTTTTATCCTTGTTTCAACTCGAATTTGGTATGATTTCTAACCCTAAACTTGTGTATTACAATTATTTAGATTATTTGAATAATTTAGATTGAGATTGAAAACCTAGGGTTTGATTTAGGGGCGGAATTTGGGTTTTTTTTGCCAAAAGCGAAATTGATTGAAATTGATGATATGGTTGTGTTGTTGGGTTGATTTTGAGATAATTTCATGTTCATATCATTGTCAAATTGTTTATGGATCATGAGCTAATTGGATTTTAGAATTTTATATTGCGATATGCTTAATTTAGAATTTGGGGTTTTTTTGTCAAAACCCAAATTGACTAAAATTGATGATATGGTTGTGTTGTTGGGTTGATTTGGAGCTAATTTCATGTTCATAGCATTGCCAAATTGTTTATGGATCATGATCTAATTGGATTTTAAAATTTTATTGCGATATGCTTTAGAATTTGAGGTTTTTTTGCCAACATCCAAATTGATTGAAATTGATGATATGGTTGTGTTGTTGGGTTGATTTGGAGCTAATTTCATGTTCATAGCATTGTCAAATTGTTTGTGAATAATGAGCTAATTGGATTTTAGAATTTTATTGCGATATGCTTTAGGTCGATTAAGTTCTTCTATTTTAACATGAAAATCATAATTTAGCCTATTAGCTCAATTGGTAGAGCAATGTGCATTTGCACAAAGATGTGGATTCAAATCCCACATAGGTTACATAATAGACAAGAGCGCAACAATCGCAAATTGCTAATCATGCACATCATAATCTTAGTTATGCACTTTTTAACCTTAATTATGCACATTTTAATCTTATTTATGCACTTTAATTTTAAAAGCTTATTATGTATGCACACCATAATGTTATATTTGCACAACATAACATTATATTTGCACATTTTAATCTTATTTATGCACTTTAATTTAAAAGCCTATTATATATACACACCATAATGTTATATTTGCACAACATAGCATTATATTTGCACATTTTAATCTTATTTATGCACTTTAATTTAAAAGCCTATTATATATACACACCATAATGTTATATTTGCACAACATAGCATTATATTTGCACATTTTAATCTTATTTATGCACTTTAATTTAAAAGCCTATTATATATGCACACCATAATGTTATATTTGCACAACATAACATTATATTTGCACATTTTAAACTTATTTATGCACTTTAATTTAAAAGCCTATTATATATGCACACCATAATGTTATATTTGCACAACATAACATTATATTTGCACAACATAACATTATATTTGCACATTTTAATCTTATTTATGCACTTTAATTTAAAAGCCTATTATATATGCACACCATAATGTTATATTTGCACAACATAATATTATATTTGCACATTTTAATCTTATTTATGCAATTTAATTTGAAATTGTTAAATGCTTGAAAACAAATAGACGATAAGTCCGTTTAAAATAAACATTGCATACCGTAAAGGCAGGGTGGCGCTGCCCCCGCCCCCCTAACCCCCCGCCGGGGAGCTCCGCCCCCCGGACCCCTCGATGCGACGCCGGTGAAAAATGATTCTAGACACATTAACAATAATCTTAATTGTGCACTTCATATTATTACTCATACACATCGTCATTTTATTCTTGCACTTTATCATTTTATTTATACACTTTATATTTGCACACACAAAAAGTGTCGAAAACGGGAAAAAGTGCATTTACCCATAAAATTAGACATATTTACGTATTTACCCATAAAATTAAACTTATTTACCCATAAATTAAGAATATTTCAATTATAAATTTTTATAATTGAAATAGACACATTTACCTATTTACCCCATAATGAATTATTATGTCTGCATAACATAAAGTTATATTTGCACAACATGATGTTATATGTGCACAACATCAAATTATACTTGCACAACAGAAAGTGTTAACACGCAAAAAAAATCCTGGGACAAAAGCAAAAAAAAAAAAAAAAATCTGGCCCGAGAAGGGGGGGCAAGGGGGGCACATGAAGTTGACATTTTACTAATTAAATTAGGCCCATTAGCAATTTACTTACAAAAATTAGGCCAATTAGAGAATTTTACACCTTAAGCAAATTTTACACCCTAAGGTAATTTTACATTTGAACCTTTGCCATATATATATATATATATATATATATATATATATATATATATATATATATATATATATATATATATATATAGAGAGAGAGAGAGAGAGAGAGAGAGAGAGAGAGGGTGGTTCATGGGTACTCATCCCTTATTGTGTAACATGAGAACACATCGGGACCGTTGATTGAATGAAATGGAAGGCTGAGATTAATAGGCAATTTTGGCTTTTTTTAAATTAAAAAACAGTGGGACCCACGTCGTTTTTTTGCCCACTTGCTGAATGGGGGCGTGTGTGGTGCACTCTCTTCAAATTATTCGACAGTATATCTAGATTATTCAATCGTATCGTCTGATTATGCAATGGTATCGACAGATTATGCGATGGTATATAATTTTTTTTTGTTAATCTTTATAAATGATTGATTATTCGGTCGTCTATGAATGATTATTCGGTGATATATAGATGATTATTCAGTCATATATGAGTGATTATCGGTTGATTATTCGATGATATCGGTCGGTTATTTCATGGTATCGATGGATTATTCGATGATATCGCTTTATTATTCGATAGTATCACTTGATTATTCGATAGTATCACTTGATACTTGACATATTTAAATTCACCCATAAACAAATTCCACCAAATTATCCTATATACATATGAATAAAGTTATACATACAAACGAATAAATCTAAATTACAGTATCATTGAAATCTTTATATTCACCACCACCACAATCAAAATAATCGATGCATAAAGGACACAAATTCGATCAAATCAGGCCAAGCAAAATTCCATAAACAGGAGCCGCAAAATCAAGCCATAAACAACCTTCACCAGTATTTGAATGTGCAAATATTCATTTCCAATGCGCAAAATTAAAGCTCTCAGAATAATGAAAATCCAGTCGCAAAGCGAAAATTGCTAGATTGGGAATTAAATTAATGAATCACTTGATCCAGGCGCAAAACAACCTGTTCGCGAGTAGCGGAATGGGAGTTCAATTGGAGGGCGAGGTCGGCGTTGGAGGCGAGAGAGTGGGCGTGGAGATGGGGGAAGCGTTGAGAGATGTCAGGAGGAGGTAGCCGGAGCCGGAGATCCTGGATTAGCACCCAGAACCAGCCGCCACCACCACCTGCAGCACCATCGCCGGCGACCTCCTGCCCAGATCCACCCACCGGTGCACCCACGAACCCCCACCGCAGCCCTCATCCTCTCCTTCCTCTCCTCGCAGAACTTACGCAGCCCCTGCCGCCACTCCTTTGCTCTCCAGATCCGGCCGCTTCCGACCACCGCCGATCGCCACCTCGCCCAGATCCGGCCTCCCTGAGCAGGATCTCCATCGGCATCGCTTCCGCCTTCGCCATCCGCACCGCCATCGCCGTCACCATCGCCCGCTCCTTCATCTCCTTCGCCGCCGCCTTCGCTAACCGCCTTCATCATCTCCCGATCTCCATCGCATCCGCCATCCACCATCGCATCAGCCCATCACCATCTCATCCGCCATCCACCATCGCAACCGCCATGGAGCCGGCATCTCCCGATCGCCTTTCGCCTCTGGATTGGAGAGAAGAAGCGTTTTGATTTTATACAGGGGAAATTGATTAGGGTTGAGATGGGTGATGTACACGCGCCCGGATTGGAATTGGTAGGGGTGATTTTCCATTTTCATTTTCAATTAATAAATATTTGAGATTAATCTCAGCCATCCAATATCTCTAAATCAACGGTTGGGATCTGTTCTCATGTTACACAATAAGGGCTGTTCTCATATGATCTATCCTCTCTCTCTCTCTCTCTCTCTCTCTCTCTCTCTCTCTCTATATATATATATATATATATATATATATATATATATATATATATATATGGATCATATGTACTCACCTCTTAAAATGTATCATGTGAACACATCCTATCCATTGATTTAAAGAAATTGGATGGCTGAGATCATTCCATAATATTGATTAATTGAAAATTAAAAAAGAAAAAATACGGCAAGCATGCTCTACTAAGCGCGTGTAACTACACACTCCAACCCTAATCAACAATTGTGCCATTATGCTATAAAAGGAAAGAGAAAGAGGAGCGGCGATCGGGAGAAAGAGGAGCGGCGATCGGGAGAAGGCGCATCCATGGTCGATTGCGAAGGAACGTGGCACTTCCATGGTCGATTGCGAAGGAGCGGCGACTGGGCACATCCATGGCAGGAACGGCGCGACCGATTCTTTCGTCCGATTGCGAAGGCGACTCGGCACATCCATGGTCGATTCCTCCGTCCTCGGCAAACACCGTTGAACGGCGCAGCTGATTCCTTTGCTGCGCAGGCGTTCCTGCTCATCCATGGCAGGAATTCAGAAACCGGCGCCGCTCGTTTTGCTTTTGGATTTGGCCTGTTTTGCCGCAATAGAAGTCGAAGGAGGCGGAAGTCGAAGGAGGAAGTTGAAGAAGATGGCTATGGTGGCTGGCGAAGATGGCGGAGGATAGGACGAAGGTGGATTCGGGAGGTGCGGCTCAGCGGCGATTACTGAATCAAATACCTCCTGCTTGTTCATCCGAGTCTCTCTCCCAAAAACGTAACGCCTATTTTCAATTCATTGTTCTTAAATTGATTTTGGATTATTCAAATGGAGTTTTGCTTGGCCTGATTTGATCGAATTTGTGTCCTTTATACATCAATTATTTTGATTGTGGTGGTGGTGAGTTTAAAGATTTCAATGATACTGTAATTTAGGTATATTCGTTTGTATGTATAACTTTATTCATACGTATATAGGATAATTTGGTGGGTTTTGTTTATGGGTGGATTTAAAGATGTCAATGATCAAGGGATACTATCGAATAATAAGTGATACTATTGAATAATCCATCGATACCATCGAATAATCCATCGATACCATCAAATAACCGATCGATACCATCGAATAATCAATCGATATCATCGAATAATCAAGCGATAATCACTCATATACGAGTGAATAATCATCTATATATCACCGAATAATCATTCATAGACGATTGAATAATCAACCATTTACAAAGATTAACAAAAAAAAAATCATATACCATCGCATAATCTATCGATATCATTGCATAATCAGACGATACGATCGAATAATCTAGATATACTGTCGAATAATTTGAAGAGAGTGCACCATACATGCCCCCATTCAGCAAGTGGGCAAAAAAAAAGACATGGGTCCCACTGCTTTTTAATTTTAAAAAAGCCAAAATTGCCTATTAATCTCAGCCTTCCATTTCATTCAATCAACGGCCCAGATGTGCTCACATGATACACGATAAGGCCTGAGTACCCCGGAACCAACCTATATATATATATATATATATATATATATATATATATATATATATATATATATATATATATATATATGCATTTATGATTTTATCTTATCTTATATTTATTTATTTTGATCTAGATATTATGTCACACACCTAAAAGTTCAAGGTAAGACATAATAAAAATAAAAATAAAAATAAATAGATGGATATGTGAACATTTATATAAAGTCAAAACATTTTTATAGTGTTGAACTGGTTGAACCGGACTAACCCAAAGTTTTTTCAAAAAAAAGGAACCGGTTCGGGTGAATCAGTCTTCTTCCTCCTCCCTCTCTGCGTGCATCTTATGTGTACCATTAGGGCTGTTATATGAACTGAACAGCTCGAGCTCGGGAATCGGCTCGAAAAAGCTCGACTCGAGCTTGCTCACTTATTTAAACAAGCCGATCTTGAACAAAATTTTAAGCTCGAATGAAAGCTCGGCTCGTTTGAATAAAACTCGAATAGCTCAAATTCTATGAAATTTCTAAAATTTCCTTTAAATTAACATGTAATAACCAAATAAAACTACTTAAAGCTCGAAAAAAAATCGGCTCGAGCTCGTTCATTTCCTAAACAAGCCGAGCTTGAACAAAATAAAAAGCTCATTTAAAAATTAGGCTCCAGCTTGTTTAATAAATGAACCAAGCTTAAATATACCAAGTTTGGTTCGTTCGGCTCGAATAACACCCCTATGTACCATCCATAGAGGCTTTGATGTGTTCGACTTTAATCAAAACGTTTCAAACATTATTCTTATCCCAAATTCAATGCTATTCATCAATATGCAATCAATCAATTTGTGTTTTAAAGCAGTACTGAAGTTCGTTGGGACTCGGGATCGGGGGTCGTGTGCACGTGTGCGCCCATGCACTAATAGCCTAGTAGATAAGCCGAGCAGGATTCCATCCTAAAACCAATTGGCATTAGGTGGGGTAGCCCACTAGCTTATATACTAAGACTTCTTTGTTCATTTAATAAACATGGGACTCTTTTTGGTCTCTTCACATTGCTTTCATTCTCAACAAGCAAGAATCAAGCCCTAATTCCGTCCAAATTCAAAAACCCTACTTCTGAAAATTCATCTAGTTGACGTGGAGGATAAGTATTTCAACCCAAATTGATTATGAATATTCAATCCTATCATTAATTTCGATTCAATGATACCTTCAATTCGAGCCCGTTTACATTGCAAGCTCGGCCTATAAAAACCTCTTTTGACCTTCGTTAGCTTCATCCACCATTTTTAGCCAATATCTGCGCTCTCAATCTAGTTCATCATGTTCTAAACACATTAATCTACAATCCCATTCAATTTTTTTTTTTAGAAAAACATTCCAAATACAAAACGCCCAATTTCGGATTGGAACTTGTCGGAGCCTTCGTCGGACCACCGTGAGCCGCTGTCAGAGCCACAAGCCTCCACCAAGAGGAGCGCCGAGCCACCAGGAACTTGGATCCGCCAGCCATGTGGGTCGACGTGACCTCAGTTGCGGTCAAAACGTTGCTGGAGCTTCCCGAATTGCTGTTGAGAAGTTACTGTGTGCGTGTGTACGGGTAGGAGAAGGTGATGGCATAATTATAAATTATCTTCCCTACTTTCTGTTTCACCATAATATGCCCTCTTTCAGTTTCTAAAATTATAAAAATTATCCCTTCGTTTTAGAATGTATTTTAACTCGCATTTAATCCTAATAATTCACAGTGGTAATCTCAAATTCCGACACACCCACTGCATGTAGGTCTCGAAGAAGATCAAATTGGTATAATCTTGACTTTGTAATTGATTCGATTTTTATTTCGAATTAAAGAAGTCAATTATGTGTATCAAATATCAATTAGTAAACTCTTTTTTCGTGTCTCGTAAGTTATGTGTGTAGATCCATTGCTAATTTATTCAACTCTGTCATCAAGCCTTTGAAGTCCATTGTTAGTATCGAAATCTAACAAGGCAAAAAAGGCAGGTGATATTCGGAGCCTTTTATGCTCATTTGCGTGCCTTTGTGTCTTGTTGTTTTCTTGCCTTGACATGCATGCCAAATCAATTAAAATAAGTTACAAATCACTTGCTTTGTGTAATTTATTCACTCGTTATTTTGGACTTGGCATGCCAAATTGATTAAAATAAATTATAAATCACTTGCTTTGTGTAATTTATTCACCCGTTATTTTGGACTTGGCATGTAATTGGGTAATGTTATTATTTGACCTTTTTGTAAAATAATAACGTAGATGGCCACTTTATAAAATGCATGGTTTATTCTTCATCCTTTCATGCAAAATAAGTAGGTATGGAACATATTATTCTTTTGATGCATCCATGCATGTTATATGGTATTGGCATCCAATCATCCATTTTATTTTTATTAAGATGGATTATTTTATTTTGTGTGATCACCTAGTTTGATATTAATCACTAGTTAATATGTGATGATGTGTATGCGATGTGAAACTCAATTGAATCAGGATAAAATAAAATATAGTGTTCGTACCAATGAAGATACGGGTCCAACCCAATGGGAATTGAGCGGTGTCTCAACTTTGGGTTAACTACTGAGTTGAGTTTGGATTGAATGAGTTGAGACCATGTTGTGTCTTAAAACGAAACAGTTTCATGAAACTAACATTCTCGAGATAAAATATTCGAGATGAAATCTGACTACGGAATCGTAGGTAGGTCGGACGTCCTATCCAGACTCGACCGGTATAATATAGGTAATTAATGTTAAAATAAAAGTGAACAGGTCATCTATGATATTCGTGTGATGTATTAAAATATATCTAGATATAAGTGATACAATGTGAGGAGAGTGAAGTATATAATTTAGAGTCAGTAGTCCATGTTTAAACTTGGTATTGGGAGATACAGAATAAATACTTAATTGATTGTCTAGACCGCGGTTTAAAACTCTCCGGAAGAGTTCTGCTCTCTGGATCAATTTTGGGTTGCAACAAGTATCTCATGAACAATACATATTTTAAACTAAATAATAAAATGTATTTTGTAGTGATCACAAATGGATTTCAAAAGCTATAGCATATCCCATCTGTAATCGGGGTATGGTTCCTAAGGGTGCTCGTCGCCCACATCTTTTCTTACCCAACCCTTCGGGGTTATACGTGTCATAGAAGTCGAGTCATCAAATATAAAGCATTAAAGCCTACATAAAATATTCTCATAAGTAACAATCTCATCTGGATTCAATTCATACCTTATTATGGTCACTGAGTTTGAGTCCAAAGTAGTCCCGGTTTTTGAGCCGCCACTTGCTAGTTCTCGCAAACTAACCGTCCTTTATTTGGACAGCTAGGGGTTCCTTGTCTCTGGATAATACCTTAGCCTCTAGTTTGCAGGTTCAGATCGAGTATCAAGAGAAGTTGAAGAAGTTCAAGACAACATTTTAGTTTTCAAGAGTTGAAGATCTAAATTCCTTAAGAAATATTGTATAAATGTTAAATGTTTATTTTTCTAAAGTCTTCCGCTGTAATGTTTTGATGTATCAAATATTGTAAATTGAATCATGAGTTTAAGTCTTCCGCAACTTGTGTTTTATCTTGTTATCATCTTGTTTATGGGAGCATGGTGGCATGTCCCTATAAGCCTAAGGTGGTTACAAAGACCTTAAAGTCCGAGTAATCACTGGCGTTGGAACATTCCCTTATTTACAGAAGGGGGTGTTACACTTTATCCATTCTGGACACTAACAGACTCAAAAGACTAGAGAATAGACGAGTCCAACTACTTTCTTTCGATCAAAGATTCTGGAAACAAAGGGCTAAATTTAAGCACCTACAACAAACGGATAAAAATACTAAATATTACCAAACATCGGTTAAAATTAAAAATTATAGATCCGCTATCTCAAATTTCACATCTTGGTCTAGATCCTCCATAATGGACAAGAATCTTATAAGGGATCAAATAACAAGTGAAATGGCTGAGAGATTCTTTGAGAGAAGAAGGGATCTGGTCAATCCAAATGATCTTTTGCGCATCAAGCCAGAAATTACTCATGAGCAAAATGCTAACTTAATTGCCTTGCCAACTAATCGAGAAATCAAAGACACGATAACCATGACGGCCGAGGGAAAATCTTCTGGTCCTGATGGTTTTCCACCAGAATTTTACACCAAATATTGGAATATTGTCGGTAATTCAGTCTGTAAAGTTGTTAAAGCTTTTTTCCATTCCGGATCTCTTCTGACAGACATCAACCAAACATTTTTGGCTCTTGTACCTAAAGTGGATAACCCAAATACTATTCATCACATTAGACCTATAAGCCTCTGTAATACAATCTACAAAATCATTACAAAGATACTGGACAATCGTTTTAAACCAATACTTCCTCATATCATTAACCCGTTTCAAGCTGCTTTGTCGAAGGAAAATCTATTCAAGATAACACATTAATATCCCATGAAAATTTTCATTCCTTTCATAGGCAGAAAGGTAAAAAGGGATGGATGGCTTTAAAATTAGATATGGAAAAAGCTTATGACAAAATTAACTGGAGCTTCATAGAAGCAGCCCTCGTGAAATTTGGATTTCATCCCCAATGGATTCGTTGGGTTATGAAATGATTGACCACAACCACATTCTCTGTCCTGGTCAATAATAGCACGGGTAGCATTTTCAAACCAGAAATAGGTATTAGACAAGGAGATCCACTAGCCCCGTATATTTTTGTGATAGTTATGGAAAGCTTAGCAAGAGAGCTTTATAGTTGAAGCAAATTTAGAGGATGCCTTGATTGAAATAAAATTAACTCCAAATGGGACCCCCATTCCATTATTGACTTTTACAGATGATACATTGATATTTGCTAAAGCATCTCACACAATTCTTGATACAATAAAAAATATGATTAACAACTTCTCAAATCTATCAGGACTAACTATAAACTGCCAAAAAATCTCAATCCAAGTATCAAAAAATGTCAATCGAAATCTGGCACGATCACTAGCACAACAGATGAACATTCCAATAGTGCATGTGTAAAGACCGAATATATTTTAATATTATTTTAATTAAACATATTATTATTTCATTCATTTTTGTAAAAGTGGAATAAACCTCGTCCTCGAGTAAAAATTTTGATTTAAAAATCATTACGAACGATTCCGGCATCGTTTTAAAAATTAGATTCTGACGGATTCTATTCTGTCTTCTTACTTCGAGATTTGGAATTTAATTTGGGTTTTATTATTTTATTTTGGATCTGAAATTTTGATTTAAATTTTAAACAAGGCGGGGTAACGTCGAGAGAGCTGGTTTCGAGATTCGTTTTCCGGGTAACTTTTAGTTGGGATTCATGGGGACCATTTTACTTAATTTCTCCTCCCTCCTATTTCAATTTCGATGCTGCAGATTCACATGCACCTACCCTCCTCCTCCCTCATGGTGTTGTCTCACCTGTTTGTGGCTAAGATGCAAGGCTCTCTTTCCCCTCTTTTGTTCGGTAGTAGCAGCAGCAGAGGCACGCCTCTTTTCCCCTGTTGAACCTAGCATAATAGCTCTCCTCTCCTCTCCTCTTCTTTCTGCCTTCAAATGCTCAACTTCCCCTCCCCTCTTCTGCCTGCAAAAACCCCAACTCACAGGTCTCTCTTCACCCTCATTTCTTTTGATTCAAAACCCAAAGGCTCCCCATTTTCCCCCTGTTTTGTCAAAGCCCCCACACCACAACTCCATTGTTCTTCTCTCCTCTTTTCCATCTCAAAAGAACACTAGAAGGCCCCTCAAACCGCCTTCCCCATTTCAGCCCCAAGTCATTGGAGCACCGCCAAATCGCCCTGCCTTTCGACTATCGACGCCATGCCTCCTCCTCTCCTCCTCCCTCCAAGCAGCAGCATCGGAGCCTTGTATCCTCTGACGCTCGCTGTAGCCAGAACCGCCGCTGAGTCTCCAGGAGCATCCCGAGTAGCCTACACCTTCTTCTTTCTCCCTCCTTCCCCTGATTTCTCCATTATAACCGGTGAGCTTCCTTCCCCCCCCCCCCCCCCCCCCCCCCCCCCTTCTTCCACTCTAAATTGTAGTAAAGCTTCACCTTTTGACCTTCGGTTATCGATCCAGGCGAGCTCATTTGATTTCCGACGACGACGGAGCCGGTCGGACCCCCTTGACGAGCACCTTCTAGCAAGAACTCGAGCCCTTGGTGAGGGTTTTCTTCCTTCGATTTTTCCCTGAGATTTTGCCTTTTTTATTCATTGGTTTTCGGAAGGGGGTGGGTGAGTGAGAGATTCAGGTGTGGGCAAGAGGGTGTCCCCAATGAGGAGCAATCTTCATCTTCTCCTTCTTTTGTATTGTTTCCGTTGAAGTTCTGTTCTGAGTTAGGGAAGGAGGATCCGGATCTAAATTGTGTTGGGCCTAGTTTCCGGGTCATGGGCCGGATCCTTTCATTTCCTATCGGGTTATGTCTTGTGGGGGAGAGATGTTCTTCTTCTTATTTTTGGACCCGGATTGCAATTTTCAGGTCTAGGGGTTCTTTCTCTCTTTTCTTTATGGTCCGGGTTTTGGGCTGGGCTGTTGGATCTGAATCCGGGTGAGAGATTGGGCCTTTTGGGTTGTGTTATGAGTTATTATTCATTTGGAGTGTTATGTTATGTTATATGATGGTATTTACTTGTTATTATTAATATTATTTCTATTATAAATATGATTTTATGAAAATAAATTTCTGAAATTGTTTTATAGTATGAAATTACTTTAAAAGTGATATTATTGCGATATGTAAGTGAGAATTTTGAAATGACTTTTTGATTTTGGATTTAAATAAGGATTGTGAAAATGGATTTAATTTGAGGCGTTATGTTAATTATATATTGTTAATAAAGTATTATTTAAGACGGTTTTCAAGTTTTCGGAATTATCTCTTAAAGGATTTATTATTTGAAAATCAAAATGACGGAATATTTTGATAAAACAAGATTTGGGATTGACTTAGAAAATTTGATACTTCCTCTTGATTTGGACAAGTATGATTTGAGAGATTATTTTGAACATGAGTTGACTTAACTTGGGATTTAAGAGTTTGAAAAACTTTGGGAAAATGATTTACTTGATTTAACTCAGTGAATTTATTGTTGAATCCTTCTTGAGATATTATAAGACGAGATGAGATGATAATAATGATGATGCTATGAGGTCTTTTGTTTCTATGAGTCAGGGCCGTCTAATCAATTTTCAAGTCTCGGGTCAAAAGTTTATTAATGATAAAATTATAATTTTAGAGGCCCGGAGTATAGAGATGCAAACTTTTTGAGTATTTTGGTGTATTTCCATATTTTATAGAAATTAAGTGTTTATAGAAATTATTTACGTTGTCTTTCCATATTTTAAGTAAAACTTTTTTTTTATTAAATTTAAGTTTTTGGCCTTTAGGTTGTCGATGCTTATTTAAATAAATTATATTTGTTTGAATTATTTTTTAAAAACAAAAACAAGTTCTAGTTTTCAAAATGATATAAATTAAAGGTAATTTTGTGTATTTTTTTCCTGAAATTAAATATATTGGTGAAGGATGTTTTGGTCCAAATTACATTATTTTTTTTAAAAAATCAAATATTGATCTAGGTGGTTTAATTTAGTTCAAAGAAATATATAAGGTGGTTTTATAAAAGAAAATTTATAAAAGGTTATTTGTTAAAAAAATTAAGGTGATTTTTTCGTAATAACCCTAAATCTTTTATATAAGTTTTTGGAATTTAATCCTCTTTTAAGTGAAAATTATATTAATCTTGTTTTAATCACTTTAATACAATTTCCAACAATCAAGTACTCCGGATGATTCAACTATTGAATCACTTAACCATTTAATAGAAAAAAGTTACATTTTCCAACCATCATTAACTGCAAAGACATTTAATTTTTTTTAAAAAGGAAAAAAAAAAGCAATTGATAAAATTATAGGAATTGGGATTCGAACTCACGTTGAAAGGCAAAAAGGATCCCCTTTCTCACTCCATAAACCACCAGACCAACATGTACTTACTAATTTTTTTACAACAAAATTTATATATAGTAAATTTAGTAAATGAGGCCCCATAAAATCGGAGGCCCTGGGCGAGCGCCCTACTTGCCCTTGCCCAGGGCCGGGCCTGCTATGAGTCATGGCCCTTATGTGCAGTATAACTTAGACTTATACACTTGATGTATTACTCATTAGGAGAGTTGTGACCTGACTGGATGGCTTGCTATGCATGTGCTTACTTTGGATTCCGCACTCCTCCAGGTAAGTTCTTTTATGGGCTTACTCAGATTCGAAAGAGAAAACCTCCTACTTGGGATCATATGACATTCTAGGTGTTGCATAAGCATATTAAAAGCATGTCATGTAATATCATGCTAGGGTTGCACACATGTATGAGCATTCGAATACTCTGTGCGATTGAGAGCAGAACGACCATTATCTGTGAGTCCTAGAGTCTTTGCTAGGGTCATAGGGTAGCCCAACCTCATCGGGTTTGCCCTGAGTCAGTAGTGTCGATATATGAGCATGATGATGATGAGATAGCCCAGCACCATCGGGCATGAGATTGATGTGATGATATGACTTGATATGATGATGAGCATGATATGATGATGATATGAGGATGATGATGATATGATGATTATGTGCATACATATGTGATATGTGATGGAATGGAGTACTGTACTGACCAGGTCCGCTCATGAAATAGAGGGCGGAGTAGGAGAGGGATATGCCACTTGGCATTGTTTGGGGTCCTTTATTGTCTTTCTGCACTATATTATATCATGATAAAAGCATGTTTGTGTGCTTAATTCTCATAATGCATTAGAGCATCTTTATTATAGGATTAACGTATGTGCATGCTTGCTTGCGGGACTAAGAGTGCAACATGGGGAGGGGGGGGGGGGGGTTCGGTCTGATCTCACCCGCACAAATTGTTTTTAGGTATGCTTGCTCCATGTTTCCATGACGTGGGAAATCTTTCTGGGCGAATGCGAAGAACCGGACTGACCCCCTGACTTGGCTAAAGTACTTTTCAATTTGTGTTTTATCGCTTCGGTTTGATCTGACCTCGCCATGGCAAGTTGTACTTTACTTTCACCTTCCGCCTTTCTTCAAATGATTTTCTGCGACTTAGGCTCTTAGGAAAGGTTAAGGGTACCGAACGGCCCTTCGATTGTTTTGGGGTTCGAAATCCCCACTTTAAATACTAATCTTTTAGAGGTTTGAATCCTCGACCCGTACCTGAATTGCAAGATCCGAACGAAGGTATCCAACCTTCGAATTGTAACCCAGATATTTATATTCAGGCCATTACAACATGGTGTAAAAAAGTATCTAGGTATTCCTATCATCAGTGGGAGAATAAAAAAACAACGTCTTTGAAGAGGCATTACAAAGCCTAAACAAACAATTATCCAAATAGAAAGCTTCCTCGCTATCACAAGCTGGAAGATCAACTCTAATTCGGGCGAAACTTAGATAAAAAACAAACTACTTGATGCAATGTTTTCTCTTACCCAAAGGAATACTCAACTAAATTGACCAAATAAATACAAATTTCTTTTGGAACAAATTACGCACAGAAAGATATAGCCCCCTATTTGTTGGGAAAAAATTTGACCCCCCCCCCCCCCCCAAGAGGCTGGGGGTTTAGGCATTAAAATGGCAGAAGAAAGAAATATTGCCCTATAGATGAAACTTCTATGGAAAATACACACCCAGCCAGACAATACATGGATTAAGGTTATTCAGGAGAAATATCTGAACAACAAAGATATTAATGACCTTAATATCCATAATACCTCTTGGCAGTTTGGTAGACTTTTTCATATTAGAAATATTTTCCAAAAAGGTCTACATTGGATTGTAGGCAATGGTGATAAGATAAACGTCTGGGATGACCCATGGGTTCACAATACCTCTCTCCAACCTTACCAACAAAGCTATCATCCCAACATGAAAGTTTGGGATTTAATAAATAAAAATAAATGTTGGAATGTACAACTGCTTATTCAAATATTTCCATTGCTAATAGTCAAACAAATTTTAAAATTCCCTTACCTAATTTTAATATACCGGATAAGTTCATCTGGAAAATTAATAGAAATGGTACTTTTACTAACAAATCAGCTTACGATCTTATTCGGAACAATAACCATGTGAATCTCAATCATGACTGGATATGGAAACTTCGTCTTCCCCCTAGAACCTAGAATTTTGCTTGGAAAATCAATATGGATGCTTTAACGACTAAGCATAGACTTAATAGATTCTACAATAGGGTGCCATCCCAGTGTTGCCTTTGCAATATGGAAGATGAAGAAGATACACACATATTCCTCAATTGTGATATTTCTAAATCTATAATTAAAAAATATGAACTCTCCACAGGAAAGTGTTTCATGGGAATAGAAAACTCAACCTCCTTACGGGATGATCTCTGCCAGATCAGAAGGAACAATATTCACTTTGAAGACCTCTGTATCATTTGACAAAATATATGTGAAATTAGAAACTCTATCATCTTTAAGAATGGTAATATAGATGACATGTCCATAATTACACAAAAAATTATAAAATGCAAAACTAATTGGAATGAAGCAAACCCCAAGATAATAACGAAAGGAAAGAAACGAAGAGGTAAGCGCATAAGATGGATGAAACCACCTCATGGGGTTTATAAAATTAATGTAGATGGAGTTGTAAACAAAGAAGGAATGTGCAAAATCAGGTGTATCTTTGGAAATTGGAAAGGAGAAATAGTCGAAATCTTCCAAGAAAAGACTAGTAAGGGATCAGTACTTTTCACTGAAGCCCTGACCGTGTATAAGGGGATAGAGCTAGCATGTAAAAGAGGCTGGCAGAATGTTATCATTGAAGGGGACTGTTTATCGGTAATCAAGGCCATTAATGAATACGTCAACATACCATGGAAAATTCTGAGGATTATTGAAAGCATAAGAAGAATGAAGGTGCAAGTTTACACAACCAAGTTCAGATTCAATCTGATTGTTAAGCTTGAATCTGATTGTAATTGTAGCTCCCTTTCTATGAATAGGGTTTTTTGTAACATCATATGTAAGGATGATCAAGAGTGTTCTTCCTCGTAGAAGACGCTCTACTTTTTTGCCTACTGTATAAAAAAGTATGAAATACCTACATTCTTTAATTTAAAAGTTTACAATAAAATTTATAGCCAAAAGACTTTGTAAAAAAACATGGATTAAAATATGATTTATGTTAAACTTACATCATATCATTCATATAATATAAAGTTGGGAATATATTTAGGAAGTAAGTTATTTATCATTAATTTAATTTATTGAAAAAGTTAATTAAATAAAAACCCTTTTGATATATGTATTTCTTAGTTGGGAATATATGTTTTAGTAAATTTGATAAAAGAAAAAATTATTTTCATAATAAAAATAATTCTAATTAAAATTACAGTTACTAAAAAAAATTAAGAAAAAGATATGTAAATAATTTTAAAAATCTTTTAACGGAAATTTCGCGAGGTATCCCTGAAGCAAGGAGTATTTCGTGGGGTGTACAAAAGTTTGGGTTATTTCGTGTGGTATCCCTAAGTTTAAATATCTTTTTGCAAAATACCCACCTCCATTTATTCTAACGCTCTCTGTTAATTTGTTTTCTTCTTTCATTCCTGAGATGGACGGAGAAGAGAGACAAAGATGAAAGCAGAAATCAATCCGGCAAAGCAAGGATTGGATGAAGATGTTCAAGTCGATAAGTGGGGCTGGTGTGATGACAACGACACCGACGCCTATCCTGCTAGTATGGTTTTTTTTTTAGATTTGCGTTTAAAAATTCAGAATTTGGGTTTAGGGATTTTGGATTCGATAATTTGAGATTAGGAAATTTTGGATTTAGGATTTCCCAATTGGATGTCAAACATAGGGATTCGTTGCATAACACTTCTCAAGTTTCTTTGCTCAATACAAACAACCTTTTTTGAATTTCTTTTGGAGGTCACTTGTTACCCAAAGAGTCTATGGCATAAAAGTTGCAACCCGCAAGCTGCAACTTTTGTTTTCGGGTACATGATGCCTTGAGATTGCTTCTGTTTAGTTCATATACAAGCCGCAACTTTTGTTTTCGCTTGTAACTCCGCTACTGAACTTACTCAATTGAAGTGCTTTCCTTCTGGGACATGTATTGTTGTTCAATCAAATGAATGCAACATTAAATCCACATAAGTTACAATGGACTAGAAACCATGATTTTGAAGAATTGATGCAAAAAAATTATGAATTTGGCTTTTTTTTTTACCAAGAAGGCTATGTTCTACACTAGAGGATTTTCGTTCTTGTTCTTATTATTTCCTTTTATTGATATTGTCAATGAATTGCTTCTTGATTCGTGAACACTAATCAGGAGGTTTTTATCCTCAAGATGATGAATCCACATCCTTTTTTTAAAGAACATCCACATTCTTCTTGCTTCTTGTTGGATGTCATTGATCCAAATCCTATATAAGTCGAATCTTGTGATAATTTTCTCGCAACTTGCTTCTTCTTTAGCATTGATATATTTTGTTTTCGGGTTTTGCTCACTTACTGCACTGATTCTAATCTTCTGATTGTTGAGAGTGGTCAATTGAAGCTTTATACTCTTACTATCGCTTGCTATGCCTATTAGCTTAAATGGCAGCGCGATGTGCACACGCACAAAGATATGAGTTCAAATCCCGCATAGGCTAATCTCAATCCCAATGGAAAGTTCAAATTTATGTCTCATTATTTTGGTTAATAATCCCATTTGTATAATATGTTTTTTGGCAAGAGAGTTTTTATAGTCAAATTGTTAGTTGTTGTTTGAATTGGATATGGTTAATATTAAGAGTTTTCTATAGTCGTTACGTATAACAACAACCTTCTGGAAGAAATGACAACAAACAAAAGGTTGTTTCAAACTTTATGATAGCATGTAATAACATATATTCGTATGACAACAATCGAAAGGCTATTTCAAAACGTTGATAGCTTAACAAAGGATGAATAGGCTTAATAAAAATAGAAAGTTTGAATCTATATCTTATCTATATAAGCACTATTATCATGTTTGGGAAAATTGAAAATTTAGTTTAACCTATGTGGATTCGAACCCATATAATGTGCCTAAGCACAATATTCTTCCTGTTGAGCTAATAAGCTACCAAAATTTTCAATATTATAAACCACCATTCTATGAAATAGTCAATTGGAAAGCAAACGAAGAAATATATACTTACTTGGCTAGAGCCTTTCCAATGTAGAAACTAGAAAAGATACACCGTTTACAATTTCTAATACTTTCTTATAACTACTTAATATATAAATTGCGATTTCAGTTGTATTCTAATGTAGAAACTAGAAAGGATACATCTTTAAGCTAGCTTAAAAATGTTGGCTCGGTAACCTTTGATGAGTTGGACATATATGCAATTCTTCTATGTTTATGCGAAGGCAAAAGATGGTTACAAGTTGACAATCCTTCACACTATGTTGCTAGATGCTAGATAAGCAGAACCTACATGGGAAGAAAAGAAATACATAATCACAGTACAAACAATGTACCATAGGCCATCAACACAGCAGGACTTAAAGCTATTGCAACATCAAATACTGAGCATAAAAAAAGTCATTCACAAAAACTAAGAGCAAGGCATCAACTTAGTTTTAGAGCTTGTGTATTGGACCTACTATTGTGAAATTGGAAGATGATGATAAATATTTTTTAGCATAGACATAGAAAAATAGGCAAATGACCAATGTGACCATGCAACTACACAAACTCTAACACTGTCATTACCTACTCTTACCAATGGTGTGAAGTCCACCATCTCATCTAACTGACAATCACACACTAGGTGATTGAATAGGATGGCACAACGAGCTTAAAACAAATCTACAAAACTAGATTTCTAACTTCCAAGTCCCAACCGCACTTGCATATAGAGTGATTTAATTTATCCGCGAACACATCAGACCATATGAAATAAAAGCAAACTCTCCAGAATCCAACTATATAGATCATAGCCATGAATCCCATGTTTGTGGGGGAAAAACTCAAATACGCTAACAAAAATTAAGTGGTTATCATTGCAATTAAATCATAATTTTCACAAAAGAGGAGAAGTTTTAACAGGGACATACCTCTTGCCACCAGTGCATCAGCGAGCTCTACTTCCCGTCAATATCGAGTTATGGCGCCTTCTCTATGTCACCTGTCTCCCACAACCTCTCAGTGTCGTAGGTCCTCTTGTTCACCGTCGAAGTTTGCAAATCGCCGACATTTGTCCTTCGTTCTATGTTGTCGCCAATAATGGGTTTTAATTTTCTTTTACTTTTTTTTAGAAAGTTAACGAGAGTTGTTACTTGTTATACATTTTAATGGAGGGGCACAAGATGAAGCTTTAACAAACTTCAAGGGTATCTCATGAAATATTAAAATAATTATACACAATACGAAATAGCTTATACCATAAGAGTATCTCACGAAATTTCCGATCTTTTAGGGTGTGTTTTCTTGTCAATTTTAAAGGGGTGGATGGGGTGGAGAGGCTGGTGGTGGAAGCTCGGTGAGCCGTTTGGAAGGCGATGGAGGGGGTGGAGGTGGTGGGCGATTCGGGGTGGAAGAGGGTAGACATGGCACTTTTTTCCCACCTTGGGGAGGTAGGTGGACGGGGTGGAGCGATTGACTATCCACAAATTTCCCCTCTCCCTTACCAGTAGTTCAAGAAGAAGGCGATTACGAAAGGTGAAGAATTGCGACCGGCGACAGCAACACCACCGATCCCGAGCGACCACCGGAGACCAGGTATGGGATTGTCCCCACTCGAATGTGAAATGGTTCGATTCGATTTCTTGTGAATGTCGGTCGGTGTTGGTTGTAGAGCGTCTGAGATGAAGGTGTCACTGTGATTTGATCTCAGATCCGCAATATGGAGACTTGCAGAATGTGATTTTGTTGTCGTTTGTGATTGTGTTCCTTCTTGCTTTGATTTTGTGTGAGCGACCACTAGATTTAGCCTCTCTTTCACTCCTTCGCCGCCTTCAGAGCTTCGTCTAGTGCTGTGTGAACGTGAGTGAGGAAGACACCCCAAATGAGGTTGTAATTAAAGATGAGGGTAAAACTGGTAATTCACCGCAAGAGCTCAATAAATAATCCCTAATGAACCAAACACCATACGAGATACCTTTCGAAATTAATCTCCATCCTTTCCACCCCGTAAAATATATCTCCACCCTTTCCACCCCTTAAAATTAATCTCCACCCCCTCCGCAATAAAACACAACCTTAAGGCCGTATTTGGCGATATTTTTTTTTGAGATTATTTTGGGAGATGTAGATTTTTAGGAGATGGAGTTTTTTTTTTGTAGATTAACGAGTTTATGGAGATAGAGATTTATTTTGTAAATAATCTCGGTATGGTGTTTGATGTGTATGTGATTTCGAATGATTATTTCGAAAGGAAAGGACGAAAATACCCTTCCCTTACTACCCTCCCATCAGACTCCATCACGCACGAGTTGTCCGTCACTCTCCTCAGTTCGGTTACCTGGTAAGGGAAAATCAGAGGAACCCGAGGAGCTTGCACACTATGTGTCTACATCAACCATCGTCCGACATCATTCAAAGTCGCCTTCGTTCTCCGACAACAAATGGACATTAGAGTCTCTCCTTGAACGTCGGCTGCCACAATCTGGGGTGAAGCTCCGATTCAGCCTCGTCGGCTGCCACATTATGGAATCGGTGGCGACGGTGAGGTTCGAGGAGAACGGTGCGACGAGCACTGGTGCACACGAGATTAGAAGACAAAAGCGTTGCAGAGAGAGGGGAGAAGCACCGAGAAAAAGAATGGGGATAATCTACACATAAACTCCACAATCTACCCTCTAGAAGATTTCAGAATTCCCAAAAAATGATCGTCCATAATCTCCATCTCCCGCGCGCCAACGATCTCAGCCAAACACCGAAGCTCTGAGCTTTTGTTTTTTGTAATTTCCATAAGCTAACATAATCACCTGCCAAACACGGCCTAAATACAAGTGTTACTTTTGTCCCAAACAGGCCCGTTACAAAGGAAAGGGAGAAAAACTGAAAAAGTAAAGAGGCAATCAAAAATCAAACTCCCATTTCCAAAATTACCCCTCCATTCTCCTTCTTCCCCACACCCCTTTTCTGCCTTCTCCAGTCATCCAGTGTGCTGTGTCCCACTCGACAATCATCGCAGTGCACGCAGTTTGAGGGAGAGAGACTGCCAACCCCGCGTGCTAGAGACAGGAAATGGCTTTCTCGATTCAACGCAGACGCTAACCTCCCAGCAAACCCTAAGAGAGAGAGAGGAGTAAACTTCCCGTTTCCATCTCCGTCTCCGTCTCCCTCCCCCTCTCCATGGAAGGTTACGTTCGCCATTCTCGCACTCACTCCAGAGCTCCGCCGCATCCTTCCTCTTCCGGCACCGGCTCCGGCTCCGCTCTCTACAAGAAGGCTTGCACCAATGGCGGCGCCGGGACCGGTTTCACGGACTACGACGACGTCTTTGGCGGCCCGCCGAAGTTCGGCGTCACGCCGTTCACGCCCCGCCCCGAGGACTACTCGGAGATCTTCGGGAGCTTCCTTTCCAGTCGAGCCTCGTCCATTCCAATGCTCGGTCTCCCGCCTGTGGACGACGCCGTTGCCGCGTTTGATGTCGCCGGTAGTTCCGGCTCCGAGTACTCGGATGTCTTTGGAGGCTTTGAATTTGCGGACTTCGCTGTGCACTACGACGAGCTGTTCGAGCGGCTGCACAGTGGTGAAGAGTCATCTGATGACGCTTGGTATGTCTATTTCCGGTATTTCATTCATACATGGGACTTTTCTTTCTGTTTCACCATGCGAGTATTCAAGCCAACCTCTCAGTTAATCACGATTGTAGTGGAGAAACCACTGGAAGGATTCAAGCAATTTAATTAAGTGATCCTTCTGTTTGACATGTTTTTAAGTGCGGAAGATGTCTTGAGCCTCCTTCAGCTAGCAGTTGCTTGCATGATTTTAGATTTCCAGGGGAAAGATTCACGATCTTAGTTTACATGAAGAGTTCAAATTTCACTATGGGGAAAATTAGTTTGTAGCCGTTCGAAACGAAATTGAGCAATGCTATTGCAAAATGTGAGTTTTAGGAAGGGTATGAAGTATGAACTAACATTTTGGCTTTAGCTATCTGGCATTATTTTGTTGTGCTTTAAGCATCAACTTTAATGTTCCCTTGTTTTATTTGGTTGTTTTTCATACTATTATTCTGACAGATCTTGGAAACTTGCTGAACAATCATCTTACATTTGTTTAATAAAAAATCATTACAGGACTCGAGTTGGAACTGAGTCTCTATCTGAGGAATCTGATCCTTCTGGTTGCTCAGAAAGAAATCCATATTTCCTGCATGGAGAATTTCATCAGTCACTTGAGTGCAACCAGCTGAATGTCTCCTATAACAAGGTTAATTTAGGACCCATAGAAGATTCAAACATAACTTATATAGCCCAGCTTAGTGCTGTTCCTGGATATACTTATATAGTTAATGGATCGTCTTCTTTGCAAAAGGAAGATGCGGAAAGGTACAGCTCTGGAGTTGCTGATGATATCATCCTCTGTGAAGATCCCTCTGGGAATATATCTGTTGAACCATTGTGGAAAACATCGTCTGTACTGCCTCATGGTTATGTTGGGGAACAACTGCATGATTATGATAAAAATGCAGGTTTGGCACCGAGAACTGATAATTACTATGTGAACCCTACCTTTGTGTCTGATTCTGGCATCAGCCCAAGAGCAGAACCATCTCACTTACTATCGCCGTCAATACCTTCATCTTTATATGTGGACAGTAAAGAAGACTCGGTTAGTTCTGCTTCAGACTATGAGGTCCCTAAAAGCCGTGCTGCTGAAACCACAGGTGATGGTGGTCCGCTGCATTTCTTTGACCTAGAGTTAGATGCAGGTTCATCTGCTGTTGCGTCTGCAGCAGCTATGAAAGAAGCAATGGACAAAGCTAAAGTTAAACTAAAAAATGCAAAAGAATTGATGGAGAGAAAGAAGGATGGTCTCAAAGGCCTGAAGCCTGGTGCAAAAAATGAAATAAATGGGGAAGGAAAAGCAAGAGCGGACTCCATTGAATCAAGTTTGAGCAATGATCAGAAGCAGAAGGCATGTAAGACAGAACAGGATCAATTCATGAATTATGGGAAAGATGTGCAGGATGCTTCCAGAACATCGGCAGTATCTTTTGATCCTATGCGAGTTGAACAAGTGGTCGATGGAGCATTTACACATGCGAATGGAGGGTTTACAAATAATCAGTCATTGTCCCTAGATCATGGTTCAGTTGACAGAGATGGTGAGCTGAAGGAGGCAACACAGTACTGTGATTTGTTAAATAATTGCAACACAAAAGTAGAACCTACTCTAACACATACTGCCATAAAACTTGCCAATGATAAGAATGCCTCACATTTTGGCATTGCAAATGGAAAGACAGAGTCTGCTAAGCATCAAGAAGGAAAAATGGAAGGAATGTATGTTTTGGCACCGGAAAATGAAGATTCAAAATTGGATGAGGAGCCGCATGATTCAGTGGAGAACAGGCGGAGGTTGAGAACTACTAAGGCATCATCTAGGAAGGAATTTCATCAAAAAATGTTGAAGGTTGCTCAGGAGGTTCATGAAACAGTGATTGGTGATCATGTGGAAACTGAGATGAGATTAAATAATGGTGGCAGAGGAAATGAAATTGAGAGGAATTTGGAAGCATTGCCCAAGGGGAAACTGAATGAAAGAAAATTTGACCAAGCTGAACAACATGTGGATAGTGAGGAAAAGCACAAATGGGAATCTGATACATCTGGAATTGAATTCAGGCCAAGAGAGGATTTTGCACAGGGAGAGTACTATGGGAAGACAGAAACAGACACTTGTATGTTCGAAGGGAAAGAAAGGAGGACAAAGGAGGTTTATGTTGGGGAAGAAACTCTGGAGAGTGTGAAGGAGGTTCAGGGAAGGGAAGAAAATGGCAATGGAGTTAACAAGGCTCATGAATTTAAAGAAATTAAAGATGCTTTTTCATGGAAAGAAAAGGAGGTGCGAAAAAGGGTGGTTTGTACAATTGACGAAGACATTTGTTTAGTGAATGAGGCTCTTGCCCAGAAAGAGCAAAACGGATTATCTGGAAGTACCGCAGGGCAAGATAATGATGAGGGACATAGTTATGATGCAGAGAGTTTAAAGATACCAGATGATGTATGGGAAAGAGCGGGAAGCGAGACGAAGCTACAACAAGTCCACAGAACAGAACAAGGTGAGAATAATATAGAAGCAACAACTATTTCACATCTCTATGAGATGAAAATGGAAGATTCTTTTGAACTGGAGGAAAATGAGAAACATGAATTGTCCACAGAAGATAGTGGAAGTGGTGGTAGATTTGATGCTTTCCAGGATGAGGATACGGAGAAACAGAAACTCATGCAACAAAACAAATCAGAGGAAGCTGAGAAGATCTACAATGGTGCTCCCGAAAAGGACCTGCAGAGATTCAAAGATTATGTGCAGGCCGAATTAAATAGTGATGAACAAAATAATTTTCCAGGAAGACTCCTAAATGTGGGGTCAGAATTTTTTTCACCTTCAAATGGTCCATCTAGTCTTGATGATAAGAAAATTGGAGTGCCTGAAGTGCTGTGCCAATATGATGATCTTACATCGTTTGACTCATTATCTAGTCATGATGATAAGGATACCAGACCAAATGCAATGGCTTGTGAAGGTGAAAAGAAGTACATTGCACATGCCACTGAAGATGTAGCTGTGGATGAAGAGAAAGGTGACCTTGGGCGTGATAATTTCATTGGTAAAACAGATTCAAAGGTGTCTAAAATGGTAGATTTATGCACTTCAGATGAACATCTGCAAAAGACAGAAGCAGCCCAGACTAACATAGCAGAAAGGAAGGAGAGCATCCAGAAAAGGCCTGAGCCCTCTAACATAAACCAAAGGGTTGTAAAAGAAGAGAAAGCTGTTAATGGATATCTTGCTCCCGAAGAGAGGGAGAAAGCTGAAACATCAAGGAGAGATGATGGACCGAAGAAGCAGCATATTAGAACATTTGATGAAGAGAAGGAGAAGGAAAGAGAGAGAAAAATCGAGGAGCGTGTTAGAAAACTTGAAGAACTGAGGGAGGAGCAAGAGAGAAAATTGGAGATGGAGCGTCTAAGAAAACATGAGGAAGAGCGGGAGAGGGATAGAGTGAAAGAGTTGGAGGAGGAGCGTCTAAGGAAGCTTGAGGAAGAGTGGGAGAGGGAGAGGGAAAGAGAAAAAGATAGGATGGATCTTGACTTTCATGCTTGTGAGAGGGCAGAAAGGGTCACTACAGAAAGGACAACTGTCGAAGCACGACACAGGGCCATGGCTGAGGCTCGAGAGAGGTTAGAGAAGGCATGTGCAGAGGCTAGGGAGAAGTCATTGCCTGAGAAGACCTCTGTTGAGGCTCGCTTGAGAGCAGAACGTGCTGCTGTAGAACGAGCAACTGCTGAAGCTCGTGAGCGTGCCCTCGAGAAGGCAAAGGCTGAGAGGGTTACCTCTGATGCACGAGTGGAAAGATCTAGTTCTGAGAAAATTTCAACATCTTTCAGAGAGATTGGAATTCGACATTGCTTATCATCCTCTGTGAGTTATATCTTTTCTTGTTCCCTTTCTTGTTTAGATGCTATGATGGCGTGTTAAATAGTTGCTTGATGTAGGATATGTGGGATGTTGACAAGTCTGATGGACTTGAAGCAGAATCAGCCCAGAGATGTAAAGCTAGATTGGAGAGGCATCGCCGGACGTTTGAGCGTGTGGTACATTCTTATCTATTTGTGGGCTCAACCAGTTTCTGTCCTCGTGTTTTTCTTAACATCAAACTAATTTTACTTGTTTCAGGCAAAGGCTCTTGCAGAGAAAAATATGCGTGACCTTATTGCTCAAAGGGAGCAGGCGGAGAGGAATGTATGATACCTAATCCTTAATACTCTTACAATTCTGAGATTTTGTTTTTTAATTGTCTTGATTTAACATCTGGTTCTGTTTGCAATTTGTAGAGATTGGCTGAAAGTTTGGACGTTGAAATCAAGAGATGGTCTAGTGGCAAAGAAGGGAACTTGCGGGCATTGCTTTCAACGTTGCAATATGTATGTTTTCTCCATACCTTCCATTGTTGGGAGTAAGTTAATTTTTTTTACCCTCTTGCCGAATTGTCTTCTAAAGTAAGAAGTTTATTTTGCTGGCAGATCCTTGACCAGGATAGTGGGTGGCAGCCGATTCCGCTGACTGAGGTTATCACTTCTGTTGCTGTAAAGAAAGCATATCGGAAGGCTACTCTTTATGTGCACCCTGACAAATTACAGCAACGAGGTGCAACTATCCAGCAGAAATATACATGTGAAAAAGTTTTTGATCTTTTAAAGGTATATTCTTTACATGGTCACATTTATTCACACCAGCTCTTCTGTTATTTTGTCAAATTGTCGTTGGTGCAGCTCCTTTGGTTGATGTTAGCTTGCATTTATGTCGATATGTAGTCATGAAGCGCTAGATTATAAATGTCTTCCATTCTCTTTTACAATCTTACAAGTGTTGGTAGACGATTATGCTGACATGTACATTACTCATATGCCCATATGCTTCATCTGCAGGATGCTTGGAACCGATTTAACTCGGAAGAGAGGTAGCCTATAGTTTTATAAGAAGCCAGTGTTTGCTTTGCTCTTCCAAGTGTATTAAAAAAAATAGGATTGGCATTGTTTGTTAATGTATGGATAGGATTATTAGGATGTGAATATAGATTGTTCAAAAAGGGGCTTGCCGCAGCTTTTGCCATTCTAGAGTGAAGGTGGGGCTGAATTGATTTACTTTGCTCTTGAACGTATCACTCCTCTTTAGGGTTTCGCTTTGTAAATTGATGAAATTTGGTCTCATGTCATTACTTGTTCGATGCTTCCACTAGCAAGCAACAACGTCAAGCATGGAAGATGGAATGTACAGAGTTGGGTGTGGGTCTTTCACTCTCCAATTTTGATGTTAGTTCAACTTTCAAAAACAATTGGCTATAGGAGTAGTCTATCGTTGACCCTATATGGTTGGTTTAGACGACTTTGTATAATCTTTATGGGATAAAACATCACATCTCAACACATGAATCCCAAATCAATAGCAAACTTTTTTTTTTTTTTTTTGGTTTTTTGATAGCAGTCATTGTAATTGTTTCTGTTGTGGGCGAGGGGAACGTCTTGCGAGACCGGTTAACCCCTTGAGTGACCTGTGGGCTGGGACTGGTTGAACTTTAACCTTGGACTCTTGGAGTGGCTCTTCACAAGAGCTTGAACCCGTGGTCAACCACCACGGGTTCAAGCTCATAGAGCGCTTACCCAAGGAGATTAGTGGATACCGAAGCCGCAACATGCTTTGCTGCACACAACAAGATCAGTCTTGCTCCACTAAAACAACTTTCAGAGAAGAGACTTTCAAGTTGCTCTTTCAAGTACATTTTGTAGTTTCTGCTTATTGTAAGAGAGGAGTAAAGCCTATAACAACAACCACCCTGTGTATTCTTGCTCGGGACAGAGTCCTAGGGATCAAGATATACGCAGCTATTTCTCGCACAAGCCAAAATGATATTTCTGACAGACCCATGAATTAATGACAAATTAACAGTAAATCCAACCAAAAGTACTTAGAAAACATAAGAAGTTACATAGGTAGGAAAACATGCAGACATGGAGAGATATAGAAAATAAGAACATACGAGGATGATCGCTGGCAGAAAACACAGGTGAAAGAGAGAGAAGGCAAAAGCAATAAGAAACACTTAAGCCTACTTGTCATTAAGATTAGCAAGGATCAAGGATAAGTAGAGCTGTCAAAAACCCAACCTAATCCGACTTGAACACTCGAAACATTTTGGATCAAGACCCGGAAATTTTGATCCGAGATTTTTTTGCGCCGAACCCGAAAAATTGGTATTTTTCTAGCTCAACTGGGTTTCGAACCGGTGACCCGCAAACTTTGACTAGTTAAAAGCCAAGAAAATCCCAAAGTCATATTAGGTAAGTTCAGTAATTAATATATTATTAATTAATTTCTAATTATATATTATTAAAATTATTCACGGAGATTCCAATTTATTACATTTTATATACAAACACTCGATCTTTCTTTTTCAAATAAACTTTTATATTTATTTGTATTGAATATTACTCCATTCGATTGGTAATATTTGGTTTTTTATTTTTCAACATGTTTTTTAAGAAGCTAAAAAAACTCTATAAAATACTAATTTTTTTAATCAAAATTTTAAAATAATTTGTACACTTATTAGTCATTACTATTCGGTATGAAATAATTTCAAAAGGTTAATTAAAACGTTGATATTTTATAGAGTTTTAAATTTGATTAAAAATTGTGATATGAGTAATAGTAAAAATCATATATTTCAGATCGAATGTAATACTATATAATTACAAGCGCTCGAGCATAGGACAACATCTTCTAATAAGTATAGGGACCAAAAAGAACAACTTAGTAACCGTGTCTTTAACTTTAACATTTTGAAATTATTGTAAAGTCGTCAAAATACGATTTTTTATTTCAAAAACGAAAAAATTGACAAAATCGAAATTGACTCGAAATCGGATCTACCCAAGACCTGTTTTACCCAGAGCCCGAAATGATCCGACTCAAACGCGATCTGAATGACCCGATTGAGAGATTTAGTCATAGCTATAAATACATTCTGAAACACTGACCACCGCTCGGAAGGGGAGGGTGATTCTATTACACTAGTGTCATTTAACACTAATGATATTTAAGGAAGGCTTGTCGATTTTACTTTTAACATTACACAAACCAACCATTATTTGTGTAAATTTAACACAAAAGTCATGACAAGATCACCCTTATTTTTAAAATTTTACAAATGGACACGTTATTTCCAAAATTTTAGCACATAATCTCCCATTATTTCCAAAAAAAAATAGAGCCAAATGATTCATTATTTTTAAAATTACTCAAAATATTTTTATTTTCCATCCATTATTTGTAAAACTTTGGCCACCATCTTATCATGTAAACAAAAACATGCATAAAACTGCTCTTTATGCTTTTAAAATTGCACAAAACCAAATGCATTTCTTTTGTTTAGAATACACAATATAATAAGACTAGAATGATTATTCTTTATTATATTCTTCATCCACAAAAGAAGAGAATGAAGGAAATAAGGTTTACTTTTTTTTCCAATAAAATTTTAATTGAGTATTGGGTTAGAAATATCAATCATATTTACAAACATTTAGCGTAAGTGAACTTATTTCAAGAGTTATATGTATCGTAATTAGGGGTAGAATGGGTGGGTTATGGGTGGATGAAGTCACTCCATCACCCGTCTCATGGGTAAAAAATTTCACCCGCTCCATCCATCGCCTGCAAACCTTTTCACTCCCATCCCACCCGCACAGGTGATGCGGGTGGAGCGGGTACCCAATGGGTGAAACAAAAGAAAAAACCAAATCAACACAAGTAGTCCAATTCTAACTTAAAATTACAAAGGGGGTGGGTTTATGTATTTATATTTTTGATCGGAAAAGCACTGAAATCACGAGTTAATTGAAATTTGAACGTGGAAGGGTATATATCTCTATACTAATCATATACTAATCCAGTATATCCCTTGTTATAATGTGGAAGGGCAAGCCGATACCATATCCATTCTAATTGAAATTTGGTGGGCAAAGCACTAATCAATGATTAGGGTTTGTAGAAGTTAAACTTAAAAAGGGTAAAATAGTAAAATCACACACATTATATATATAAATTTTAGGGTTTTATGCGGGTTTGCGGGGCGGGTCTGCGGGGCGGGTTAATGGGTGGGTTAATGGGGCAATCTTCACCCATAACCCATCCATCCCTAGGTACTGTACTTCGCGACCACTCTGGGGAAATTGTTATGGCTGCTTCGAAGCGCTTTTGGGGCTCCGTCTCAGTGGCCTTAGCAGAGGCTTGGGCCCTTCTGTTTGGGATACAATCCATGGCCGACATTGCTTGTGATCAAGTGCAGATTGAATCCGATGATTTCAATCTAGTTCAGCGGCTGCATTGTTTAGCCCTTAGTCACTCTTATGTAGACCTCGTGTGCGATGATATTTTAGATCTTTTACTTATTCATGCTAATGCTTCGTTCCTACATGTCCGTAGGGCGGCTAACACTTTTGCTCATCTTGCGGCTAGGCTTTTGTCGGCCGATGACTCCTCTCGTATTTGGTTTGATCAATTTCCGTAGGGTCTCGTCGACCTTGCGGAAATTGACCTCCTTTGATTTATAGAAGGCGTTTGATTCAAAAAAAAAGTGTGTGAATATTTAATTTGATTATTGAAGTGATATGTTTTGCTAAAAATATTATGTCATTAAAATAAATATTTTCATTTATAAAAAATCATTAAAATTAGTATAAAAATGATACTTCTTTCATATTATTTTTATCATTGGCTTAGTTATAATTGCTAATCATGTTTAAGGTAAAATTACAAAAGAAAAAAATGATACTTCTTTCGTTCTTCTAACAAATTTCTCACTTTTTGAGATTAAAATAAAAAGAATACTAATTGTCTTTTTAGCAATTTTTATTTTCATCACAATAAATAAATAATGTAAAGATGAAATTGGCTAATGATCGTGAACAAAGAAGAAGGATATGAGAAATTGGAGAATTAATGAAAAAATAATGGAAATCAAAACTAATGAAAAGGATAGTATTAAAATTATAATTTTTGGACATTAAATATATCTAGAAGAATAAGTTTTAATACAAATAATCAATTATATATAATAAAGGAGAAGTCGCCTGAGACACATAGCGGTTTCTCCTTAATCGTAGTCATATGAACCAATCATAAATTTTTGTAATAATCAACATATACACAAGATAAATTTTTATTCTAACTCTATTTAATCAATATATCTATATATGCATAAGATAAAATTTGACCAAGTTTCATTAGATATGGATATATTTTTAGAAGATATTAACTAATTTTAAGGGCTATTTGCAAAACTAACCTAAATATCCGGTTGGATTGCGGGGGTTAACCCCAAAAAATTTTTTTTTGCAAAGTAACCGGTTTCTCACAGCCTGCAACCGGTTGGAGAGAGAAAAGCGCGCAACAGTGAGAGAGGAAGGGAAGGATGAGGGAAGACGCCGTCGTTGGAGGCGGGGTTCGCGGCTCTAGGCGATAGGCCTTCGAGCTCGACGGGAGGGCTTGAGCGCAGTCATCTTGGTCCTTCTTCCTCCCATTCGTCTCCCATGGCGGCCCCAAACCCGGATGCCATTGTTGCGGTCGATCCTGTCGCTAGGAAATTTCTCCAGATCTGGCAGATTTTGAGGCTAGTGGTGCACGACTCCTACGAAATTGAAGGCAATTGCTAAGGTCGATAGAGGCAGCTATGAGTCGAAGGTAGTTGTTGATCGATTGTAAGTGAAAATTCTAGGGTTAAGGTTTTGGCATCTCCCTGATTTTCCATCTATTAAACCTAATTTAGGGATACATAGATAGAAATTGTTGATTTGGGGTTTTGATTTCTATAGTGTAAATTAGGGTTTTGATTCCTGCTTCTTGATGGTCCTGGATTTCAATTTTCAGTCACAATTATGATTTCTTGCTTTGGGATGACAGGATAAGAGCTTTAGTGCTTTACTTTCATACTCAAAACTCCCCCAGCATCAGTTCTCCTTCTTAAAGCTGCAGGTACTACTTAATCGCTCATCAGATTTGTCCAATTTTGTTTCAATTGCTACCAAAGCTATGTTAATATAAGTTCATGTCATGTATCCAGGATTTGAATGACATGTTAATATAAGTTCATGTCATGTATGCAGGATTTCCTTTGATCGATCTGGTGTACCAAAGCTATGTTTTGATGTGTACAAACTATGCTGCGTTTTATTGTAATGGCTGTCAATTAGTGCCCTTGAACCTTGATATAGATAACATCTTTTATTCATAAATATTTATAGCAGGAGTGAAACTTCTGTACAAGTTCCATATTGAAGATAATTGTGCAACTATCACCACACATTTTCTTTTAATGGGTGTTTTCGGCACCTGAACTGACATGGTAATTTCTTTTGGTGGATCAATCAGTGTATTCTTGAGCATTGTAACATTGCTAGTTTGTTGATGTTGTCAATGTTGTGCACGGTTGATGTTGTCAATGTTGTTGCCGTTACACTGGACAAGGGGTGGGGATGACATCTCGCAAGATCATGGAGTTGCTAGCAAGGCACAACATCTGATGAACAAGGGGGGTTGCAATGTGACTAATGAAGCTGTTGTTTATGCTAGCGCTGCAATGATTGATCAGTGCTTTATCTATTTGCCTTATATATATAATCTTCATTTAAAAAAAAATATTGATTGTGAAAAAGCTTGCCTTAATGAAAGAAAATAACATGACAGGTGATGCTATTAACATGACATGTTATACTATTTAACATGACAGGTAATGCGAATAACATGACAGGTAATGCGAATTGAGCCTCTTCTCCTTAATGAATGAAAATAACATGACATGTAATGGTATTAACATGACAGTTTATATCCTTTAACATAAAGAAAAAGGCTTTTGTTGGGCAACAACAATCTTCCTCTTCCTACATTTCAAGTGTGGGATAAGCCGAACGACTGGTGGAACTCACTCTACTGGAATGACTGTGAAACTAAAGTGGCCTTCCAACAACTTTATTAATTTCAACAATAAGAAGACATGCTAATCCAAGCAAAGAAACATGCTAATCCAAGCAAAGAAACTAAAGTGGCCTTCGTTTGATGTTTTATTAATAATGAACTCACTTCTGCGTTGCGAGTCCCTCAAGCAAAGAAACATGCTAATCCAAGCACTTATGCCACTAAATTATGTGATAGCAGCACCAAAAATAACCAATAACCCATACTGAATTTACATGTCACTCATACTGGATTTACATGACATATAATGTGTTTTACTTGACATATGAATTGTTTTTACTTGACACATGAATTTGGTGATGTAGCAAGCTTGACTTGTTCTAAACATAAGTTGATAGTCGGTGTTGATTAATGAATAATAAGCCTATGTGGGAATTGAACCCACATCTTTGTGTATGACCACAATGCTCTCCCATTGAGCTAATAGGCTACATGGGAAGAATATTTATGTCAAAGAAACTTGATATGTGAGGGTCTATTCATTTACCCTGGCCATTATCATTTGCTCTGCACACAAAACACACTAGTGCATAATACACAACCCTAAAATGAATCAAGTCAGCAACATACCTATATTAAAGGTTTCTTCATTCATTTAGATCTCCCACTTCTCATGAGAGAACAAATAGCACACAGGAAAGCCAAATTTACAACGGTGGGAGATCGATAGCCTTGCTGATATATTCAGCAACAGGCCCTCCTTCTAGAACAACCAAGCGCTCAACTCATGGAGGGAGTATTGTCTGGGGACATGGAAGAAGACGATGATACACAATTCCACAAGTAACAAATCCTAATTCATGTGAACGCTGCATTCATGGAGTACTCCATATGAGATATTGTTTCAGAATCTCCTACTCCTGACATTGACCTTTCTCCAACCAATCCCAACTCTTCATCATCATCTTCCTCTTTACTAACTCCTACCCTTGACATTACCCCCTGCCCCACTAGAAAATCTCACGGACAAACTCAACCCTCTATTTGGCAACATCACTTACTACATGACACCTACACCAATCAACATGTCACCTGTTTATTCAGACATGACAGACAACAAACCCCAACCCTAACCGAATGGGAAATTTCAAATCAAACCATTTTAATTCCGAAATTCAAAATTTCAGTCTCTAGCCCTAAACTAAAAATTCCAATTCAAAGGCTTGAAAGATAGAGCAGAGAAGAAGAAGGGTGAAGGATTGTACCTGGAATCGCAGAATGGAAGCCAATTGTGGAGATTATCCTCGACGAGGCTCGAAATCGCCTGAAGAAAGAGAGAGTGGAAGTACTCGCCGCATGCGCCTCCAAGCCACGGATCTCCGACGATAATAGCCAACAACAGAAGGAACTAACCCCGTTGCCTTCAATCAACTACAGAGATCGAAGGAGATGCCTCCGCCCGCGCCTCGCCTCGAGCAATCCACCGTCGAGGGAGATGCTTCCGCCTGCGCCTTCCCTCGATCCCCCTCCTTCTCCCTCCTTTCTCGCCCGCCTCCGATCCCCTTCTTGTCGTCTGCGCCTCGCCTCGAGGGAGATGCCTCCGCCTGTCCCCGTCTCCGATCCCCTTCCTTTTCTCTTCCCTTCTCTCCTTTGCAACGGGCTACCGGGTACACAAGTTACCAAATATCCGGTTTGACCTAATTTAAAACCGGGTTGGGTTAACCTTGCAACACTTTTCGTTTTTTGGGTTAGTATGTGCAATTCCCTCTAATTTTAAAGACTATTATATAAGATAAGATTTTACCTATTTTCGCTATATATGAACATATTTTATAAGATAATAACTTTATCGTCCTTAAGAATGATCAAGGAGCCAGATTCCAGATTGTGTAATCGCTCCTAATTCTTGCCTACTGTAAAAAAAAAGATAATAACTTTATCAATATATTACATGCTCATACTAATTAAATGACTTTATCAATAATTACTTTATCCATTTTCATTAGATATGAAAATATTTTACAAGATTTTACCCAATTTTGTTAAAGATGCCAATTTTGTTAAATATGGATATATTACATCAATTCTCTCCTTGATTTTTATCCATCCATTTATTTTATATCTTTTTTTATTTATATAATAATATTATTTACTAAACTTAGTCTCTATCCATCTATGTATATGGTCTCAACTAAATTTTTTTATCTACCCATATATTCTATCAATTTTCTTTTTAGACAAATTAAAAATATATATAATATTATTTATGAGTGAATATGTATAATAGTATTTATTGCATGAGATATGGAAACTTCATAAAGTTAAAATAATAAGTTGTCTAAAGTTTATATTATATTTATATAAAAAAAGACCAGATTGTTTAGAGGTATAAACAATTTTTTTACTATAATATTAGTCACATGACACAATTTTTTTCTAAAGAAGTTATTTGGTTTTAATATATTAATATATTTTAGAATGTGCAATTAATATAAAATTTATTTAAATTAAAAGAAAGAAAGAATATATATATGTGTGTGTGCGTATTACAAGAATTTCATTTAATTCTATGTTAATTACGAATGGAGAAGTATTGGAAGAAATTAATTAATTGAATAAACATGTTTTAGTATGAAATTTATTTAAATAAAAAAACCACACACATTGCGAGTACTGAACTAGTACAATAATATAACACATCAATATCAATAATAATTCTAGTTTGAGGAATAAGATTTGTCCCGTCTCGGTCACGTTCCATCCCGCGAGAAATTTGGCCGGTATGAGATTAAAAAAAATCTCGTCTCGTAAAAATTACACTGGGCGACCCTTCCTTTCCCATATATGCTCACCCCCTACATTTTACTTTCGGACAATTTGCATAAATAATCCTTTTGGGTGAAATCTTTGCATGCCTAACCCAATCCGAAAATTTTTTGCACAAAATCGAATATCCGGGTTCAAGATGCAAGCGGTAGCCGGTAAAGGGGAGCCAGGATAGAGGCAAAAAAAAAGGAAAGAGGGGAAATCGGGAAAGGGGAAACAGATGAGGAAGAAGACGCCTCGGCGAGCTCGGGTGCCATGGTTGAGGCAACCACAAGAAGGGAGAAGGAAGGGGGTCGGGGGCGGCAGCTAGGGTTCTGATCTGAAGGAAGGGGATGGCTCCGACCGACAACCCTCTCTCTTCTTCACCACCGAGGGTCGGGGGCGACGGCTAGGGGCGTGGAGCTAGGAAAGGGGCCGGGGGCGGCAGTAGTGGGGAGGAGGACAGGGGCGTGGTGCCGTCGACGCCAGGATCGGTGATGGAGGTCGGCTCCGTCTCCGTTGGCGGCATCGAAGCCGGGGTCGCTCAATCTTACTAGGTCAACACCTTTATGTCTTTCGATAAAAATATATATACCCAACACTTGATGCTGATCGAGATTCATCATGTTTGTGGCTAAGTTGAGATTCGTTATTGCTTCATCTTCTTCTGAAACCCAATTGAATAGAATCATATGTGAAATGGTGATCAGGTGCAACTAGAATCTTGGATGCTTGACGGTCCTCGTATGGGTTTGAATTTTGGTATTTTTATTAATCTCAACTTATGACCTAATTAATTGTTCGTTTCATCTTATCAAAGAAAAATATAATAAAATGGCAGTAGGGGAGGAAGGTGTTCGTCAATCAGGCCGGAGTTCACCAATTTCTGCTCCCGGAAGGTCGAGGCAACGAAACTGATCTCAAATCGCCGATTTCTGCTCCTGGATGGTCGAAGGTCAAAGCAACTCGAATCCAGGTATCATCGTCTTCTTCCTCTCAGCTCAATCTTCCTACCATCGATTTAGGATAGAATGATTCATCAAGATGCCATCTCTTGGAGCTCCATGATCACTTGCAGATTAACCGTCTTACTTATGCTTTTAGGATATTTCATTAATTTCCTGCTGAGAATGCGAGGGATTGATTGGTTTGGTAAGTGGGTGTTACACACCGGGTTGCATTGAGAAGTGCCTGAAAGGTGTTTGATTCAATGCCTGAGAGATGGAATGGTGTTACTTTTATAGAATGAGGACTATTGTCTGCATAAATTGCCTGCATTATGCTTGTTGCAATCCCATGTTTTGCAAATTCGGTCATCCTTACCTTCTAACGAATGGCGTCGTCGTTGTCATGCTTAGTGATTTCTTCTTTCCTGGGTATGATGTTACTTACCACAAAATTATGGGTCCACTGTGAAACTTGCTTGCATATGGCATCAGAATCTATTAGAAATATATGGATTATCGGGCGTCATGTAAAACTAAAGTAAGTGTCATGTAAAACTAAAATAAGTGTCATGTAAAACTAAAGTAAGCGTCATATAGAAAGAACACTTGGAAAATCATAATATAAGCTAGAGAACATCTCATTTGAGTTGTAATTATTGATTGAGTACCATACGTACATCTTGTAACCTGCTTTCTATATGAACTCAACAAGGTCACAATTACTCATTTCCTTAATATTAATGCTAAATAGCACTGGATAAAGGCAGTGAAGAGACACTATTACTCATTTCCTTCAACCATGGCTTTCATGCTGAATGCATGGTTGCTATAGCAAAAAGACATCTGATGGGTACAATTAAAACATGTTTGATTAAGTGTTGATGGTTACTTTTGAGACTAATTTTGGATTTTCATTTTGTGCATATTGTTCTGCAAAACTGTCTTCCATGTCTCAATTGTAGTTCCTTATCTTGCATGTCCTGCTCAATTGTAGTTCCTTATCTTGCATGTCCTGAAATCTGTTTAAGCCAAGTGCACCAAGTTCTTTTGTTTTAGAGCTTTTGTTTTTACAGGCTGTGATGCTTTCACTCACTTACCGATTCTGGATTTATCTGTTCCCTTTTTATAGCTGCTTCATCTTTTGTATTCTGGACCATTAACATTGAATTTTATCTCTCTTTGGGTTCACTCATGGCCTGTCATGTGACAGAAAAAGTTGAAATTTATCTCCCCATACTTGATGTGTTCGTCTATAGGCATACTTATTTTTAGAGCTCTGATATTTAAGGTGATTTACGCTTTTGTTGATTACTGGTATTGCATTGATGTACAGGATGTTGATGCCTGATGTTGCTGGGCTCTGCTTTATTCTCCTTCCTTTATCAGAAATTTGATTGAGTTTGTGAAATTCTATCCAGAATTTGAGGTGGATGATGTACCCTTAACGCCTTACTAGGTTCTTGCAACTGAATTTATTGGATGATGTACACATCTTACTAGGTTCTTGCAGCTGAATTTATTGGAATTAAAGTTGAAGACTGCTCATATTCAACACATTAGCTTGTCTCGCCATTAACTGCATATATATTGGTATGGTAAGGAATGACTTGAAGCTCAATTTTCATAGAAAACCTTATGTTGTTCTAGAATTCCAGATTAGGATATTGTTGTCATAATTTAAGTGCCAAATAGGCAAATCATGAGGATGGCATTGAATCTCTCGGTTTTCAGGAGTCTCAACAAACTTGGTTTTATTCTCAAGTATGCCAGTTTACTTCTATTGCACAATAGTGTTTTGTGAAATTTAGGCTATTGGAGGTGATGCCATCTGAGTTCTTGATAGTAGTTCTGGCATTTAGTTTGCCCCTTTTTGTGTTCGTGTTCATGGAGGTCCTCAAGTTCATGTCATAGAATTTTTGTGAGATTCGTGTAGTTTTCCTTGTTAAAAAAATGCTCATATAGCCTATTAGCTCAATGGGAGAGCATTGTGGTCATACACAAAGATATGAGTTCAATTCCCACCTAGGCTTATTATTCATGAATCAATGTCGACTATCAAATTATGTTTAGAACAAGTCAATCATGCTACATCACCAAGTTATACGCAGTTTCATATCAAAATAAATCAAAAGCCAAGATACTTCATCTTCCTGTTGAATTCATCATAAGATGGGTTTTTAAAATGACAAGTAACAGATTTGACATGTCACCTACGACACTTCACATGACAGTAAGAGTGAGCGGACTTACCCCAGAAATCATCCAAGGCTGAATTTGAAACCAAGATAATCTAGCTTATACGGTATCAAGTCACAAGCACACACTAATGTCGTGTACACTAACTCAGAGGGATTTCATTTCTTTCCGCTTTTCTTCAGACCCGAACCTCCAAATTGTCCCTTTTCCGCTGCCTTGGCTTTGAGTTCCTTAAGCGCATGATCACGATTTACGATCAAATGAAGGCTCATACGATAACCAGAAGCCAAAGGCAGATCATGCTATTTGAGTGTTCTTAATACATTACCTTTTCCTCTTTCTTCTTTTGAATATTAGCTTTCTCAATCTGCAATCCAAACATCAATGTAACATCTGTCAATCCAAGATAACAAATAACAAGTAGATTCTTACAATTACAATTACAATTTGAGAGCTCATACGATCATAAGCAGAAAACAGAACAACTCAACTCGACAATCAAGGAAGGATCAAAGCCAGATTCCGATTACTCATGACCAAACGAGATTAGATTCAACACATACAGTATAACCACAGCAGCTACGAATAAACAACTTCATTCACGTGGACAAATTCAACACAGACAGTAACGAGAACTTGTTGAGTTTACCTGGACAAATTCAACACGGGAATTGCTATACATGACACGTGAATTTTTTTACTTGACACGTGAATTGTTTTACATGACACGTGACTAAAATCATTTATATATTTTTTTAAAAATACATTAAATTCCATGGCGTTTAAGGGTGCTGAGCCAGATGCACCGACCTAGAAAACTACTGGGTTAAGTTTGCTCACTCCGACTGTCATGTCAAGTGACGTAGGTGACATGTCAAACCTATTACCCGTCATGTATAAATTCAGTTGTGTGCTCATCGAGCCAAAGAGCAACCAAAACTGACTCTGGGTTTATTTTGCAGGCCGATTTCCTTTCAGGCAAACCAAGCAGGAGTGACATTTGTCGTAGGATATGTTACTGTGTCTATGCAGAAATCCAACTCCGTCCATTTCTGAAGGCATATTGAGCGTAAATTGAAAACCAAAGCATTCACATTTGTCGTGGAGCAATGGGGGTTGTTCTTGGTTTTGGGAGTTAGAATTAGAAATAATGAAGAAGATCCACCTTATTAACTTCTTAGGCGAAGCAAAGCACATTGACAGTTTCTAGAACAAAATCACCATACCGTTTGCAAGGCTTTGAATGATCAAACAATAGAAAGAGAATTTGGCAAGAAGTTGATAAATCTTAGTATTCATCAAATGCGACAGCCAACTTCAGTTGCAATGAGACAAAATGCAGAAAATCCAAATGTGATTCGAATTAGATTGGTAGATGTAAGTAAAGAAGATGGCCACGAATGGGAGCTACTTTTAGTAAACATAAGGTAACGTGTGTTCACGTGTTAAATAAAACAATTCACGTGTCAACCTGTTTATTCAGACAGTTTCATTTACTACACGACACCTACACAGATCAACATGTCACCTGTTTATTCAGACATGAAAAACAACAAAGTTACAACAATTCATTTTAATTCTCAACCCATTTCGAAACTATACTTATCATTATCAAAACTAAAGTTCAACAAATGGGAGCAAAAGCATTATCAATGCACCTTCAAATGCCCACAACACATACTGTATATATACACACTCAAATCAAATAGGGCACGATCGATTCGAGTTAACACATACATCGAGCACTCTATACGGATTCCCGAAAAGTCCATAAGGGTTTATGAGGGATGAAAGGGGGAATAGAAGACAACAAGCTAGGACGAGGGCGGTTGGAGTTCAGATTGCACTTTCATTTCCAACATTCAGACATATCTGTCGAGAAAAGATATGACAGCTTCAAACTCGGTTAATTGCTTCTCTATCGACTCATGTGAATGGAAGTACGCACGCCGAGGTGCAAATCAAGATGCACACTTCATAGCAAGCATTTAGCCTGAATTGTTTTAGTTGTCACGTGAATTGTTTTACATGACACATGGATTGTTTTACTCGACATGTGAATTATTTTACTTGACACGTCAATTGTTTTAGATGACAGGTGAATTCTTTTACTTGACACGATCATACAGGTGGTTCGAGTTTGGGAACCAAGAACTAGTTCTAAAAAGATGAAATTGCGGTAATCAATAAATAACTGTCCACCTATGGTTTTCTATTGGATACCATTCGGTTGTCTACTGGACACGTTTTAGTTTTTTCCTCTCTTATGGGTTATGGTTGTCTACTAGACACCATGTGTTTGTCTACTGGACACCATTTCGCCTTTTTCCAGTCTATCATCCGATTAAGACTCCAAAACTTGATTTTAAGGCACAACACATCGTAATCAAGCAAAATCTGTATGGTTTTAGTGCATCATTAGGACATTAGTTTATAGAGTATTTGTATATATTAACACAAACAAAACTTTCCTTTGCGTTTTTCTGATAATATATTTACAAGTGATTGCAACAAGAAGTGAATTCAATCTTAAGAATATTTAATGTCGTTGTCAATGAAGAATCAATTGGCACCCAAAACAAATGGTGTATTGTTGTGAGCCTAATTTGCCATGTTTTATACTTACTTTTATATCGAATTCTGCATGCATTTCATACATTTGGGCTAGAATAATACAGATTCTATGTAGTTTATGCTTATTTGCCAAATTATGGAGTCTACACAAGTTTCTGTTTAATCTCGCAGAAATCGAGGCATTTTACAGCAGTTCAGAGGAAGGAGGAAAAACTCGAAGTCAACTACAGAAAGTCCAAGGTCAAGGAGTAGCGGAACCAGGACAAATCGAGCAAAGAACGGGAAAAATCGACTCGACACGATCTGGTCGATATCGACCAACCTTGGTCGATATCGAGGAACCTGGTCGATCTTCACCTAGAAGGCCAAGATCGAGTGAAGAAGCAGAGAAGAGGTCGATTTCAACCATACTGGTCGATATCGACCAAAACCCGGTCGAAAATCCTCCTCAGAGCCGAAATCGAGTGACAGAAGACGGAGCCGAGAAGAAGTGCTCGATATCGACCACTTTTGGTCGATATCGACCAGTCCCCAGAGGCCGATTTCGAGCAGTTCCAAGTCCGAGTGCTGAGTTGGCTTTCTTTCACATGAAGCAAGAGATATTCTATCAACTCAAGAGGAGATTTATCAAGTTCTATCAAGAAGAGAAGGATCTATCCACACTAATCTTAGTTTCCTTTTAGATTTATTTCTTTTATTTCCAAATTTAATCTTTATGTCTTTAGATAAATAAATTTAGATATAGATAGATATTCTTTCTTAGATTAGCCAGGGAATGAACACTATAAATAAAGCCTTAGGGACTGAGCTTTAGGACATCTTACAACACATTCATATCGAGTAGGAGAGAGAGAGAAAGCTTGTGGCGAGAGAGGTTGGAGAAGGCGAGAGTTGGATTTGGCTTCGATTGGTTGTAAGCTTTATTTGATTTTATTTAATGCAATTTAGTTCCTTTTTATTATTGATGTCTTTCTTGATGATGAAGAGCGAGTAGTCACCTAACTCCTAGGGTCGGGGTGAGCCCGACGGTGGCCATGTAAGGTGATGCGGTAAAGGTACAATTTTTGGATGCGATTTCGTCTTCTATCCTTATGAGCATGATTCTGTTGCAAAAGTTGAAGGTGATCCTTTTTTGTGTTATTGAAGTGAAAGTGATCTTAATACAACTTGGATTAATTATGTGAAAAAGGAATAGTAACAATTAGGGTTTATGAGAAAGCCTCTATATTCCTATTTGTTAATAACGAAAGTTATTTGATGAAAAATATGATTTTTTATGCCTTGATGTGTTGTTTTACATGGTTATCGTTGTGGTGTTGAAACCCTGATCTTGGAAGTCTTTAGTTTATTTGATTTATTTCATAAATTTTAAGTTATGTTTGCGAAAAGTTGCGAATTTTTAGTTTCTGTGGTGGTCGAAATCGAGCACTGTTGGTCGATATTTTAGGTTGAAATCGAGGGGTAAGGTCGAAATCGACCAGTTTGCGTTTTCTGTTTTGTTTTGCTTGTTTCTGTGTTTTACAGCTTATATCGACAGTGTGGTCGATATAGAGCGCTCTTCTGGTCGATTTTCTGCTGAGATCTGGAACTGAAAAGGCGGGCGCTGACACGCTTCCTCATGGATTGATTCTGACTACCTTCTACTACAACAAGAGGAAGTATTGTATTTATTTGCTGAGACAGTGAGTTAGTTTGATTTCATATTTCATATTTATATTTCATACTTGACCATTCTCCTACAACAACAAATTTGGCGCCGTTGCCGGGGAAGCAATCAATCGCGCCCTTTTTAGTTCTTTTTCTTTCCTTTATATTTGTTTTTTATTTTTAGTTTCTTTTTACTTGTTTCTTTTTGTTTTTGCTTTTCAGGTGCATGCGAAGAACTAATCGCACACCCATAGACCCTATTCTGGAGCCAGAACGCTTCTTCCATCTTCAGCAAAGGCTAAGGAAGAGACTCATGGCGACTCATCCCAACGACGAGAATGTGGTCCCACTTACACCAGCACAAGAGCTTGAGTAACTCCGCCTACGGATAGAGGAATTCACCACCAGAGAAGCAGAACACGCCCGACGAGAGGCGGAATATGCACAGAATCAGCAACGGTGGGAGGCAAGGGTAGATCGTGAAATCAACGCGTGAAGGGAACTTGAGGAGCGGATTGGGCATGTCCCAGCCAACGCGAAGGAGTATCTACATCCTACTCTGGAAGTTCCAGAATCGCCGATCGTTCTTCCCGCTATTAATTTTGAAATTCGTCCTTCTTTTATTACTGAAATTAGGAGGAGTCAATTTAGGGGAAGAATCAATGAATGTCCTTTAGAGCATGTTACTACTTTTCTAGATTTATGTGAAGCAATTGCTGATGGTGCCAATCTAGAATATTTAAAACTAAAGGCTTTTTGTTGGTCCCTTGCAGGAATAGCACAACAGTGGCTGGAAGGATTGCCTGCACAATCAATTCGCACATGGAACGAACTACATGACCTGTTTCTCAACAAGTTCTTTCCTCATGCAAAGAGAGCTGCTCTCAGCTATGTAGCACGGAAACGCCTATGTAGGGCACAGTGTCGTGTCGGAAACACGGACACGACACGAAACACCTCGGAAACGCCTGGACACGGTCAAGACACGGTCAAGAAACGGTCAAACTTCGGACACGTATGGAAACGCGATGGAAACGCCTTGGACACGGTTCACAAATAATGGACACGGTTTGGAATTAAAAAAAAAACCCGGTTCATAATTAAAATAAAAAAGAAAAAAGCAAACCCGGCTATCAACCTTTTCCTTTTTCTTCTTGAGTGTCCTTTTGCACTAGCCACCGCCGAGCGTTGTGCTACACTAGCCACCACCGTTCTTCGATCTGCACCAGCCACCGTCGATCGCCGGGCTTTCTGAACACAAACGAGTGTCGTTCCTGTCAATCTTCCTTCAACTCTTCTCTCCCTATCTCACTCACTCTCTATACCTTGATTTATTTTCAGATTTAGGGTTACTTTGATTGAGTGATGTTTGATTTCAATTTATATGAGATTTAGGTGTAGGATCTAGAAATTGATGATGGTTCAGGCTCACAAACTAATGAAGCTAGGTAGTAGAGGGGGTGTTTCTTCGAAACAGAATGTGGAGATGGAGTGGACCACTTTGGGATTATGTTGATAACTTGATATAGTTGGCGGAACAGCGGGATGGGGGTAACAAGACATGATGGTGGACCACCTTCTCTCTATACTTTGATTTATTTTTAGACTTAGCAATGTTTATTTGCATCTATTTTGATTTGAAATGTTATACAATTATTTATTTATATCTCATTGGTCTTAACATCTAGGTGGCTCTTATCAGTATAAATGTATACATCTTTGCAAGACCTTTAAAATGATATATATATCATATATCTTTGCCGTGTCCATGTCATATGTTTTTTGAAATTGCCGTTTCCCCGTGTCTTTTCGTGTCCGTGTCCTGTGTCCGTTTCCGTTTCCGTGCTACATAGGCTCTCAGACAACAGATCACGACATTCAGAAAGAAGCCAGGAGAGACACTTGCACAGGTCTGGGAGCGCTACAAGAGGCTTCTGAAATCCTGTCCTACGCATGGACAGCCACCCTACATCATCCAGGAGATCATCTTCAATTTCCTGGATGTGCCTACTAAGGATAGGATCAACAACTACACCGCCCATGGGTATCTCGAATACACTCCACGTCGTGCTTGGGAGGTGTTTGAGATGTTGGCCAACTACGACAACACATATGAAACTTATGCGGCCTCTTTTGACGAAAGGTATGAAAGGCCTGCCCCATCTATGTCATTGTATGTGCCACCCAAGGAGGTTGATCCAGACGTCAGGGACCAGTTCCACAACGATCAGGTACGCCGTCTCACCAAGCAGGTTAAGTTTCTGTCTAAGGATAAGCCTTGCTTGAAATGTGGGTCTGTGAGGCACAACACTACTGCGTGCCCACACGTCGATCAAGTACATCAAGGAGAGACCCACGAGGAGGTAAGGTATGCGGGGGGACATTACTCAGGGCCACATCAGAACCATAACTGGAGCTACTATCGCCAGCCCCAACATCAGAATCCCCCTCCCTACAGAGCTCCTGGTCACCCTGATAGAGAAGGAAAGAAAGATGACCTACAAACCATTCTTGAGGAGATGCGAATGAATCATTCAGACACCAAGCAATCTATCAATTCCATCCACACTTAGCTGCATGGTGTCAACTCTAGGCTTGGGAAAATCGATATCCGGAGGAAATCAATTGACACACAGATTGGCCAGCTGGCAATATCCGTCCCTAAACAATCAAGTACGCTCCCTGGAACCTCTGAACCTAACCCAAAGGGTAAATCTACTGGACAGGTGGCTGCCATGAACCTAAGGAGTGAGCGACAGATGCAAACGCTCGAGCAAACGATGGAGAAGAAGGGCACTGGAGACCAGTCGATATCGACCAACCCAGTCGATATCGACCAGTCCCCAATCGATATCGACCAGTCCCCAGTCGATATCGACCCCCCATGGTCGAAATCGACCCAACTCCTCAGCATAGCCGGAGGCCAGCAGATCAACTCGATATCGACCAAACTGATCCAGTCGAAATCGACCCCCTTCACTTGACATCAGCACCTCCGCCGAAGAAAAAGCTACCTTTCCCGACGAAATCTCTTAAGGATCCAGCAGAGAAGAAGTTTCAGCGTTTCATCAAGATTCTTCAAAGGCTCAACGTCACAATACTCTTCACAGAAGCTCTTAATGAGATTCCGTTCATATGCCAAGTTCCTCAAGGAGATTCTGAGCAAAAAGCGGTCAATGGCTGAGATCGCAGAGGAATGCAGCCAGATGAACGTTCTAGAGAAAAGGCCATATCTAGGTAAGTTTGCTATAACTATTGGATTTGGTCAATATAAATTCAATGCTTTATGTGGCTTAGGAGCCAGTGTGAGTATAATGCATTTATTAATCTGGTGCTTCAGAGCCTGTGGATGCTAAACTCTATATGGCGAACAACATGGTGGTCATCCCAACAGGCATGGTGGACAATGTACCAGTGCAAGTAGGTAAGTTCTTTATCCCTGCTGATTTCTTAGTTATTGATATGGCAGAGGACCCTGCTTGCCCAATCAATCTAGGAATGCCCTTCTTGGTGACGGTGGATGCCAACATAAGCGTAAGCAATGGTCTAAATATCGCGTTTCGGAGTCTTATCGGTTGAGGGTAAAAAGGATATATCGGTGATATATCGGATTTGCTAATTTTTAACCGTAAATATTATATTTATACTACAAAATTTAAAAATACACATAAAAAATAATATTTAAATTGTAAAATTGCTCTTCAGTCCCAAATTGCTCCCAAATACAATGTATGCAAATAACTCATTTGCTCCCAAAATCATACCCACAAATCGGATAGACCACCGCTCCAGAACCACTACAGACTCCAATTTGCTCACAAAATAAAAAATTCAAAATGTATTCAACCTAAAAAGAAGGCTGACTTACCTTGTGTGCGCCGAACTACCGATTGCCGAGAGACTGAATATTACAGAGGCGACCGGAGAATATCAGGGGAGGGCGGAGAAGAAGCAAAGGCAACCGGAGAAGATGTAACCTAGGCAGAAGCAAAGATGGTCGCGCCGGAGAAGACTCAACGGTTAAGGAGGAGTCGACTTAGGTTAGGTGCCGCGCTGGAGAAGAAACAAAGGTGGCCGCGACGCCGATCGGAGAAGAAGAAACTCGAGCAAGGGCAGCCGGAGAAGAGCACGCGCACAGTCGCACAGATTTGCCTCTTGCAACTTTGCAAGCCTTGGTTTGGATCGATTTCATCTGTCCATGGAATCTCTCAGATGAGATCTCCATTTTTCTTCCGTAAAAAAAAACCAAAACGACGTCGTACAATGGGAGTGATAAATCGGTCAACCCGATATTGACCGATATATCGGTCCTTGACCCGATAAATAGCGTTGACCGATATTATCCAACCGATAAGCCGATATCGTATCGTGTTCTAAGTATCCCCGATATATCGGCCGATATATCCGATATTTAGAACACTGAGCGTAAGGAAGGGAGTGCTCACTTTCAACATCAGCGATGAGGTAATTGAGTATTCCTTTAACAAAACTGAAAGGCACACAGGCCCCATGGAAGAGGTCAAGTCCATATCAGCCGGGTACATTACTTGTGGGGAGCCTAAGGTAAGAAACATGATCCTTAAGGAGCTGGAAAAGAGGGATATGGAAGCCCAGGTGGAGGAGATCATGACCATCCTGAACGAAGAAGCAGAGAATCCACTCGACATAGACCAAGGTAAGTCGATATGGACTAACTATTTTTCGGATGCTTTGTCAGGTCTTAAGTATGGGGTCGAAATCGACCAAGAAAAATCGACTGAGCCACAAAACCGGTCGATATCGACCACTCCAGGTCGAAATCGACCCCCCTATATCGAGTCAACTCCATCAGAAATCGAGCCAGCCAGTATCGAGCAGCAAATCTCGATATCGACCACCTCTGGTTGATATCGACCAACCTATATCGAGCAGTCTTCCTCTGAATCGACTGCGTCTCCACCAAAGCAACAGAGCTCGATATCGACCGATACTAGTCGATATCGACCAGACCCTCAGAAGGCCCCCGAGTCCGAATCTACAAAGGTAAGCCAAGGTATGAATCTTTCTTCTTCTATTTCAATTAAAGATCTATCTATACATGGGAGAGGTTTGCCTTGGTATGTACGCTTATGCAGGGTTTCCAATGATGATCCCAAGGAATACGAGGTAGGAGACAAGGTCTATGTCTCCAAATCAAATGATCATTGGTTCCCTAACAAATTCAAGAAGAAGAAGATGCCCCCTTGAGCCCAATGGAGAAGTCGGCCTAGCGACTATAAAATCTAGAGCTTGTAAATAGACATTTAGTTTTTGGATTTTTTTTTTTGGACATTGTTGCTTTTGTTTTGGTTTTTGGACATTATTTTAAAGTTTTTCTATTGAAGGTATTTCTCTTCTAACAATTTCTACAGGAACAAAGAAGGAAGTAGCAGCTTACTCGATTTCGAGCATATTAGGTCGATATCGACCATGACCCTCGAAATCGACCAGCCCTACAACAACATTGCACTCGATTCTGACGATTGGCACGCCTGTCTAGTGAGTTTCTTTCTTTACCCTTGTTTTTATACAGTGAGGACACTATAATGTTTAAGTATGGGGTGGGGGAAGGGCTTACTTTGCGCATATTTGATTATATTTGACAATATGTGTGCATATTTTTATGATATTTCTTGAATTGCTTATACATGGCTACTTTGGATTTCATATTCTATTTATGTGCTTTTAGTGCTTATATACATGTTTTCCAAAGTCTGAAAAATGACCCCCATTGATATTTTTTAATAAGTGTCATGGAAGTTTTATTGAACTCGACGATGCAAAATTGGATTCATTAGAGATATAGAATGAAATTGCCTAGTAAAGTGAAGTCACAATAAAGTGCATATTTTCTTGAAAACCATAAAAGGGGGTAAAATTGAAAATTGCTTTTGACATGATGCATGATAAGAGGATGGAGGACTTTATATTTCCATATAATGCTCATATTGTTATATCCTAGCCTTTACCTATGCTTATGCATCACAAAGCCATAATGAGCCTTATTTCATATTATTGCTCCACATGATCTAAATATTGTCCATTCTTTACCTTATTTCCTATCCGGGGATCATGTTGAGAATGAAAGCTACATTATGGAGAATTTTATGGTGTTTGTGTTATTGTTACTATCATATTTGGAAATTGGCAAAAAATTGAAAAATTATGGAAAATTTAATGAGTAAAAGAAAATCCGGTCACCTCAGGAGATAAAGGTAGATCGACCTTGCTCGCTGAGATAATAGTTCGGCGAGATGGGACACAAGGTGAGGAGTCCGGCGCACTAAGTATCCGAGGCCATTCATGACACCCATGTTTGCGACTCACGAGAAGGCGGTGCTGAGGTTAGAGAGGTAAAAGCATAATATTGAAAAAAGCAATGAGCGATGAGAGAAAGGTGATAAATCAAAGGAAGAAGGAATGTGGTATGAAAGTTTGGAAAGTACTCCATTTCCCCGGATCATTAGCACCATATTGCCAAAAAAAATTGCCCACCTTTAGCCTTTTAGCAATCTACTCCTTATTGAGCTTAAATTAAAGTCGTCTTGATTATTAATGCTTTGTCACTTATTAATGTTTTTGCATAACCCTCCTTTTGTGAGTAGACATTGCTTTTTAATTGTACATGTATGAATTTGTGACATAAGTACCTTTTCGATGATGGTAATTGATTGCATGGATATATGGCAATGAATCTAAGATGTTGAGAGTTTGATTTCTTTCCCTGTATGACAATTAAAAGTATTGCTTGAGGACAAGCAAGCTTAAGTATGAGGTGTTTGTTGTGAGCCTAATTTGCCATGTTTTATACTTACTTTTATATCGATTTCTGCATGCATTTCATACATTTGGGCTAGAATAATACAGATTCCATGTAGTTTATGCTTATTTGCCAAATTATGGAGTCTACACAAGTTTCTGTTTAATTTCGCAGAAATCGAGGCATTTTACAGCAATTCAGATGAAGGAGGAAAAGCTCGAAGTCAACTACAGAAAGTCCAAGGTCAAGGAGTAGTGGAACCAGGACAAATCAAGCAAAGAACGGGAAAAATCGACTCGACACGATCTGGTCGATATCGACCAACCTTGGTCGATATCGAGGAACCTGGTCGATTTTCACCCAGAAGGCCAAGATCGAGTGAAGAAGTAGAGAAGAGGTCGATTTCGACCATACTGGTCGATATCGACCAAAACCCAGTCGAAAATCCTCCTCAGAGCCGAAATCGAGTGACAGAAGACGGAGCCGAGAAGAAGTGCTCGATATCGATCACTTTTGGTCGATATCGACCAGTCCCCAGAGGCCGATTTCGAGCAGTTCCGAGTCCGAGTGCTGAGCTGGCTTTCTTTCACACGAAGCTAGAGATATTCTATCAACTCAAGAGGAGATTTATCAAGTTCTATCAAGAAGAGAAGGATCTATCCACACTAATCTTAGTTTCCTTTTAGATTTATTTCTTTTATTTCCAAATTTAATCTTTATGTCTTTAGATAAATAAATTTAGATATAGATAGATATTCTTTCTTAGATTAGCCAGGGAATGAACACTATAAATAAAGCCTTAGGGACTGAGCTTTAGGACATCTTACAACACATTCATATCGAGTAGGAGAGAGAGAAAGCTTGTGGCGAGAGAGGTTGGAGAAGGCGAGAGTTGGATTTGGCTTCGATTGGTTGTAAGCTTTATTTGATTTTATTTAATGCAATTTAGTTCCTTTTTATTATTGATGTCTTTCTTGATGATGAAGAGCGAGTAGTCACCTAACTTCTAGGGTCGGGGTGAGCCCGACGGTGGCCATGTAAGGTGATGCGGTAAAGGTACAATTTTTGGATGCGATTTCGTCTTCTATCCCTATGAGCATGATTCTGTTGCGAAAGTTGAAGGTGATCCTTGTTTGTGTTATTGAAGTGAAAGTGATCTTAATACAACTTGGATTAATTATGTGAAAAAGGGTTAGTAACAATTAGGGATTATGCGAAAGCCTCTATATTCCTATTTGTTAATAACGAAAGATATTTGATGAAAAACATGACCTTTTATGCCTTTATGTGTTATTTGATATGGTTATCGTTGTGGTGTTGAAACCCTGATCTTGGAAGTCTTTAGTTTATTTGATTTATTTCATAAATTTCGAGTTCTGTGTGCGAAAAGTTGCGAATTTTTAGTTTTTGTGTTGGTCGAAATCGGGCACTGTTGGTCGATATTTTAGGTCGAAATCGAGGGGTAAGGTCAAAATCGACCAGTTTGCGTTTTCTGTTCTGTTTTGCTTGTTTCTGTGTTTTACAGCTTCTGTCGACAGTGTGGTCAATATCGAGCGCTCTTCTAGTCGATTTTCTGCTGAGATCTGGAACTGAAAAGGCGGGCGCTGACACGCTTCCTCGTGGATCGATCCTGGCTACCTTCTACTATAACGGGAGGAAGTCTTGTATTTATTTGCTGAGACAGGGAGTCAGTTTAATTTCATTTTTTATATTTATATTTCATAATTGACCATCCTCCTGCAACAACATGTATACAACTTCAAATAGAACTAAAGATTAGAAATTTGAGTCACATATCCGAATAAAATCATTCCAAATGGTGTATACAATTGAATAGAACGAACTGTATATTTGAAGAAAGAAAACGTGAGTAGTCAAGCAAATACATAATATGGAGATCCATCTTGACTGCCAGATCGAAAGCATATTGAACTCACGCCTTGATCCATCCGAATATGGGCATCATCAGGAGTTTTTCCATATCGCACTTCTACCATCCTTTGAGATGTATAACAATCACAATGGAAGTGTTACCGGTTCCGAGTTAAGATCAAAAATCTGACAGGCTTTCCTGCGAAGTTCACAATTATGCTTTTCCATGAGAATGTAAATTGACTTTATAAACATACCATTACCCTGCGCATTCCTGATGTTAATTAATCAAAATTGAAGACTTACAAGTGATGGAAAACATATATATGGTACATAAGAGTGAATTCACATGTTTTGGATTTGCTTACGGTACAAATATGGCTTTAGCCTCTTAATAGAAGTAGCATTGATAGTATGTTGCAAACAAAGAGCAGGCCGGTATATTAGAAACCGCAATTCCACTACTCAGGAATATCCTACCATTAACTTATTATGCATAGGTCATCCAAGAGGCATAGAAATCTCATTCATGCATTACTAAAGCAACATTGGCTATAAAATATATAGAAAAAAGATCCATATTGCAACTCCCCCAAGAATTCTTTTATCATGTCATGTTGAGTAAAGCAATTAGCAGGATTACTCTTCTCCCTATATAAATTTTGGATTAACAGAAAAAAGGAAAAAAAAAGAACAAAGAGACAAGAAAAGCTTTTAGAGTATCTGCCATCCCTTGGATCCTATTCCTGAACTATAGATCTTACTACTGTTAGACTCATATTGTCTCTCCCCTCTTTCATTTTTCTTTCTTCTTAATCTCACAAAATCAGATTAAGGTCCTTTACTAGTATGCTTATGCATTCACTTGCCTGATTTATCCTGCAGTTTTTTTAGCTCTATTTTCATAGTAATCCACTTCCAATTGATTAACGGAAATTTCTCATTTACAATTACAACATAGAAAAATGAGTACTATGATTCCAGCAACTTACTGCGTAGGAATTTAAATGAATACCTTCTGTGAAATCTTTTTTATAAGAGCCTCACTGAAGTGTGGCAACTGGAGAAAGGGAGCGCCTTCACTAGATCCTCCAACTGGTTTCCTGGAACTAATAGGAACTGCCTGCATTATAGACTTTTTTATATAAGTATTATAACTAGGGACTGCCATTAGAATGCAAATAATACATCCACTTCAGTAGGAGAAGGAGGGAAACGATAACCTAAACACGTAAACATGATACTGAACACTTCATGTATTTAGGAAACTTGAAAATCCTCATTGCTTTCTTGGGCTAGTTTTCATCAAGACTTCATTAATACAGCTACATAACCATTATGCAATTTGAATAGCAACACAATCCCCTAGGTTAATGGAGAGAGAAATAGAATAGTTCCCATGCAACATGTCATGAATTGCTATTAACATGTCATTCAAATACGATGTACATGACACGATGCCAAAGTAAAATATAACCTTCTTGTGACGTAATCGTGTCTGCACTGGGTCACCATCCATTACCTTGCTGTACGACAAAATATAGGATAACAGAAGGTAGATTCATTAACAAGTGAAGGAAACATACATTGACCATAAATGAAGAAAAACTTATCACTATAGGTGCAAACAAACTCCCCATACATGGGGTTTGTTTTAATTACATCACTCAAGAAGTCTATCAGTTACAATTTATTACCAAGCAATGGAAACAAACACACATAGCACATAAACATGAAAATAAAACCAATCCAGGATAGGAATGACAACAAAAATACTCCGCAGATTAACTTTTAGCTTCAAATAAAACTATGAAAAGAGTGAATTTGGTTTGACAGGTACAACCGCACATGCCTCAAATAGGCTAAAGAAGGGGTCAAAATCACAATTGTGAACACGTGTGCCAACAGAAGCTATTGTACAACTTACAAGAATTCAAGGTGTTTCAATTCATTACCCAATGTAGCAATTCATTGATAAAGAACCAGCCCCACAGCACGGAATCCTTATAATTGAGACAAATTGGGGCAATTGAGGTCCCAAACTGAGACCAATTCGAAAAATAACGAGAAAACCCCCAAAGTTCATACCAAATTCAAGCATGGAATCCTTAACTCTACTTCAACATGAAGGTTGTGTGAAGTTGATTTTAAAACAAACAGAGGGAAAATCGGAGAACTTACATCACAGGCGTCATAGGACGAGGTCGGATTTCCTCCCGCCGCCTTTCGATCCCTCATCTGCCTCCTCCGTCTCCCCTCTCCTGATTACCCTCATCTGCGTCCTCTCCGCCGCCTTCCTCCAAGCTCTGCAAGCGGGGACGGTCATCTGCCGCCTTCGACTTCACCCTCATTTGCCGCCTCCGCCCTCCGCCTCCGTCTCATTCCGCGTTTCGATCCCTCAATCTCTCTCTCTCTGATTTTTCTGCGATCGATGGGCAGGAGAGAGGCAAAGGAAAGGAGACCGGACTGACCGGTTACTCCAGGTGAAAAAATACCGGCAGGGTGTAATTTTTTATAGGGGTTTTAGCCCTTACAAATTGAACCGGGTAGTGAGTTAGACATGCAAATCAAACCGAATTGAGGGTTATTTACTACATTTCTCTCTTTACTTTCATTATACAGTAGTTGTTTAAATTTAATTATAATAAATACAGAGTATAGTTTTTGTGTACTTGACCAATATAATTTTAAAATTTAATGAATGAAATTTTTTTTTTCGGCTTAATGAATGAAATATTTTTGGCTCCATATGGAAAAGGCTACACATACACTTGGTGTATGTATACACTATTTTTTTTTTTTTTTGAAAATTTATTTTTCTAGGGTTCACCATTTAAAATTTAGGGCATTATTAGTGGTTATTGAAATTTTTAGGCTTTATTCTTTATAATATGGCTATAATAGAGTTTTAAAGAAAAATTTTAGGGTTAATTTTTACAATTTTAAAAGTAGTGGATAAATTTTACAAAATTTTACCCATGGAATGTATCATCCTCCGCTCCATATGCGTTTTTTTGTTAAAGACTTAATTAAAGCAAATGTGGAACCCAATCAATTAAAAAAAACCACCTAAAGGACGCTATTGGGTGGTGGATCAGTAGGGTCTGACACCACCCAAATTCTTGCTTTGTATCAAAAAAAAAAAAAACACCTAAAAGTTTTATTTTTAAAAGGGAAGAAACAAAAAAGGTAATAACCAGTAATTAATTTAAGAAAAAAATTGCGAAATGGGCACAATAATTGGACGTATTTGCGGAATAGACGCGGGTTTGGACAAATTTGCGAAATAGCCCCTATATATACCTAATTTACTTTCTGTACGGACATTTTTTCTTGTTTCCAGAAAATCGCGTTCTTCCTCATTCGAACTCTCTCTTTGCTCGAAAATTTTCAACTGGCGTTTCTTGCTTTCCATCTCCGGTTTTGTGCTTTTTCCGGCTCGATTGCTCTTCCTTGCTTCTCTAAAGCTCCGAGTTTGCATCGTCTACTTCAATGTCGTCATCCAGTATCTCAGGTATAAATTTGGCGGATTTTTGCGAAATTTGTCGTGCTAGGGTTTTGGAATATGCTCGTTTATGTTGATTTTATTGTTTGTTCATTATACTATTGACAATCTATGGTAAATCGATGCTTTATATGCATTCTTATGTGCGGTTATTAGTACTTTTCGTCGTTTTTGGAAGTTGCATATGTAAATTCGTGTTTTTGAACTGTTTCTTTTCGTCAAATTTGCGTTGTGGCACTTTGTAAGTGCCTATTTAGTGTTCTTCGTGTATGTGTACCTGTTTTCCATGCTTTTGATTGTTTGTGTCGATGATACTGTACTTATCTGCTGCTATGTCCAAGTGTATGGCGTTGACACTGTCTGTTTTTGTGTTAGCTTGTTGCAGTTCCAACAATGTATGTGTTTGGATTTGGTATTTTGTGTGTGTGTTTTGTTATGTTCATGTTATTTTACTATGTCTGTGTAACATTATATTGTTATTGTTTGTTGTTGTTTATGTCATCACATATTCTGTTATTGTCTTTTTACATTTTTCTGTATTTTGTTTCTTGCAGGAACTCAATCTTCTGATTCATCCACCTCTTATCCTGGTTCTGATGTAAGTTATTTTTTATTTTGATGAGCAAGTTGTAGTTTTTTCTTAATCTGATGGTTGTTTTTTTTGCTTAATTGTCTGTTATTGATCAGGGTTTGGAATATTGCATTCCTGTTTCTGAGCGATTTCGTTGTAGATCCAACATATATTCACATCCTTCTGTCTGTGATCTGATCAAGGAGCATTTGTGTCCTTCTCACTACAATACTCTGCAAAAAAGTTGCGTTGGATGGGTGCTGACGCAAGGCCCCAAAATGGTTTTGAATTTTCAGCTTATGCATCAAATGGTGCTCCGTCAAGTACAAACACAAAAAGAGCATGAGTTGTGGTTTAGAGTTGGTGGACATCTTGCACGTTTTTCAATTGCTGAGTTTCATGTTATTACAGGCCTTCCTTGTGAAGACCGTGTTTGTAATATCCCAAAGAAAGTGTCAATATTTGAATTTTTTGGGCAGAAGAAAATGACTCATGATGAGTTACTTGATCGTTTCATATCTGAGAAAAAGATGTCTAAGAAGAAGTTGATTATGGCAAAGTTGTTGCTGATTGAGAGGTTAATTGTTTATAGGAGGTCAGAAGTTGTAAGTGCACAATTCTTATCTCTTGCGTGCAATGAGAAGGAGTTTGAACTATATCCTTGGGGTAGAGAGTCATATACCCGTTTGTTGAAGTCATTGAAGAGTTCTTCTGTTGCAGATCGGAATGGGGTTAGGGGTTCTTATCAAATGTATGGGTATTGCCTTGCATTCCAGGTATTGTGCTTTAGTTATTGCTTGTCTTATGTCATCATTTTTTTGTCTGTGTCAGCACAACTTTAATGCTTATGTGAGCATTATTTAAATATTGTTTTGTAGTTTCATAACGAGTTTTCTTTTGTAACAGGCTTGGATATTAGAAGCTTTCCCAGCTATATCCGTTAATTTTGACTGTAATTTTAAGATGCCTGAACTAGATCCATACTCGTTGCACTGGCAATGTGATTATAGCCAAGTATACGCTGAAGCTGAGAAGTTCTTTCATGGGGATTTGGTAATATTTGTATATTTTCTCTCTTAAATAACATTTTTATTTGATTCATCTTTGTGTTTTAATTCTGATACATGCGTTTTGTCCAGAGTCCGTTGTTCCCTATTTATGGGGAGTTTGCACGCACCGAACGAATGGCGTTTGCTGGTGAAAAAGCTGATGCTGTAGTTGATGCAGTAGTTGTTGCATCAGTTGAAGAAATAGTTTCTGGACCTGTTGATGCGACTTTGTATGAGAGTCGTCGTGTTCGTACAAGGGCATATGAAGCTAAGTTTTCAAATAGGGCTCCCCAAGTTGAGGAGGAAGAAGCTAATGTGTTGCAGAAACATGATGAAGGCGAGACGTCAAAGAAGAAGACACCTGCGAAGAGAGGCAAGGCTGCTAGAAAGAAACAGGATGGTAAGTCCTTTGAAACTGCTTTTGAAGTTTTCCCAGAGGGGGATAAAGAAGATATAGGGACCTCAAAGAAGAGGAAATCTTCCGCTGGAGTGATGGGTGATAAAAAGAAACAGAAGGTGCAGTCCAGCGATAGCTTTGAGGAACGGGTTCCCCTGAGGAGGGGTCGTTCTGCAAGTCGTGTTCTATTCAATCCATACATTGCTCTAGACCGTAAAAAATCTGTCAAGAGTGATGTAAAGACGCCTCGATAGAAGGCTTCAACAGTGAGGACAGGTGCTAGAGTTATTCCTTCTAAGGCGGTTAAGAGAGTTACTGCTGACACAGATTTGCACAAGGAGGTTGATGTGGTTGCTTCACCTTCCAAGCGATGTCGGTTGGGTACTGATTCATGTGACCTTTTAGAAGATGATGTCCCGCTGAATATTGTCTTTCAGCGGAGGTATAAGATGAAGAAGAACGGTGGTGTAAGTAGTTGTAGGCCATTATATGATAGTAATGTTGACAAGTCTTTTATTATTCCTCCAGTTCCTGTTGTTGATACCGAGGGTGCACATGTAGTGAAGCCTGTAGATATTCATGTTGCAGTCTCTACACCTGGGTGTGAAGTCAGTGTTGGTGATGACAAGGGTGAAGATTTTACTGCTGACACCCATACTTCCAAATCTTGTGGTGAAGTTCCTGTCTGCGAAGACAAGGTTGATGTTTTGCACTCTGACACCCATTCCCCTAAATCCGATAAATTGGATGCTTGTCAAACTGTGAGGCTATATGTTTTGGCCGACCTTGCAGATGGCATTGATTGTGGTGACACCGTTGAAGGAGTTGAGACACCTTCTACTGATAGTGATGGAGAGGGTGATGTGCCGACCCCTTCTGTTCAGAGGTCACCTCTGAGGAGTGTTGAAGCACATGATTCTGTTGGTGGGCAGTCTGTGCTGGGGCAAACATCTGCTGCTTGTGAAAATGAATATGTTCGCATTTCAAGTGATGAAGCTGACAAAATAGCAGTGTCATCAGAGAAAGTGGTTGATATTGAAGATGTTTCTCCTCAAATGGATGCTAACGATGATCCAACTTGTGAGTTGCCTCCTCAATCCCATGGTGATGCTTTTGCTTCTTCTCTCCCATCTGATCCTAACTGGGTGAAGGAGATTTATAGCAGGATTGCGAAGCTTGAAGAGGTCCCTAAGATTATGCATCTGTTGTCTGCAAGGGTAGATGCAATTGAAACAAAGATTATTGAGTTGAATGGTAGCCTTCAAGTGTTTGGTGAGATGGCGAAGAGGTACGATGAGCTTGAGGTTAGGGTTGCTAATTATGAAGCTTTGATTGAGAGGTTGCAGTCAAACCCTGTCAAGCCTGATGTTAAGGACACTTTTGCAAAAGTTGATGACGAAAGTGTTAGTGGTGCTAAGTGTCACTACACACCTGTGAAGGCTTGTGATAAGCACATTGCTGGTAAGACTGCGAGCTCTCCTGCGGTATTTCATGATGAAAGCACCAGTGGTGGTAAGTGCCAGGACAAACCTGCGAAGGCTGATGATAAGCACATTGCTCGTAAGTCTGCGAGCTCTCCTGCGATAGTTGATGCTGAACATGTCAGGTCTGGTAAGCCCCAGGACACACCCGTGAAGGCTGATGATAAGCACGTTCCTGGCAAGCCCGACGGCACTCTTGTGAGAGGTGATGATGAACGTGTCAGTGGTGGTGAACCCCAGGCCACACCTGTGAAGGCTGTTGTTGAAGATGTGAACAAAATTTTGAATGATGTTGTGTCTGATCTTCAGTAGTCTTTCCCTGATGAGGAGTTAATGTTCAAATCATCTCCCGCTTCTGGTGAAGTTGTGCCCGTGTCTTTACCTTCATTAAGTATTGAGGTTCCAGGAGTGGGTAAGGAGTCTCCACCTGTTGTTGCTGACACTGATTTTAAGGTTTTTGGAGATGAGGTTGGGATTCCAGCAATTTCAGCTGAAGTGCCTCAATCTACAAAGTGTGAAGGCAAAGGCGTTGGTGGTAAAGTTGCTGGAGTTACGGTTGACCCATCCCTGGAAAAGTACATTTGTCTGTCTGACAATGAGGACGACAAGGGTGCAGGCGTTGATTGGGATTCGTTCGCCAAGGATCCTGCAATCCAAATCGAAGTGGACCAACTAAAGGCTTCCAAACTTATCCCATCAAACAGTACATTCTTGTATGGTCCAGTTGTGGAAGTGAAGAAAGTGAGGATGCCAAAGCATGCCCCTAAGAAATCACTGATCAGCTCAGAAGATCATGAATTTATTTATGAACTCGTAAAAAAGCAAAGGTATGGTTTAATTTTATGTTTAGTATTTTGTATGAAATGTTGTTGTTATTGTATTAGTTACAGCATCTTATGCTGTGTACTCTTTGGCAGGAATTTTTCCGTTGTTGGTCCAACCTCAAGGGTTGATAGAAAGTTTTTCCAGCGTATTTTATTGAAGAATATGTGGTTTGATTGTCAGGTAATAACTGGTTGTATTTCTACATTATATATTTATATATATATTTGTGGATTACTTTTTATTGTATTATTTGATTGTTGAATTCACTTTTTTATTACTTTGTTTAGCATCTAGAAGCAGGTTTGATTCACATTAGGAAGCGCATTCATGAGGACCCTGTCAAGTATCGAGATGTTCTTGTTCTTGATTGGCTATTTTATCTGAAGTACCTTCCCGACTATGCTTCATGTTATGGGATAGACATAGATCTTGAATCCAGCACTGAGGATTATTTTGTCGGTACGTGCCCTGCTGATTATGGGAAGCCATGGGCATCGGTAAAGAAAATTTACACAATTTTCAATGTTATAAACAAGCACTGGGTGGCGTTGGAGATTAAAATTGAGGATAGGGTCATCAATGTGTTCGATTGCAATGTTCCTGCTGTTAGGGAAGGTGTTCTTGAAGAACAATTGCAACCGTTTGCTATTTGGCTCCCAATTCATTTAGCAAAGGCTGGGCTATTTGAAAACTTCGATTCCTCTCCTTTCCAGCTATACATGGTTCCTGGGTTAATGCATGATTCTACTGGGTATGTATTTGTTATCTTGTTTTGTTCTTTGGTTACGTTTAGATACTTGTTATTTATGTCCTTACATTACATTGTTTCTTTCTTTGTCTACAGGGCTTCATGCGGTGTGTTTACATTAAAAGCGATTGAAGCTTCTGTATTTGGGGGAGACGTTAAAAATTTCAAAAACGAAAAGATCTTTCGTTTCAGAGAACTCATGTGTGCAGATCTGATCAAAGAAACTTGGAGTTTTAAATTTTAAAGAACCAGTAGTTAGATAGGTTGTTGTTGTGTAAGTGGGGAATTTGGATGTAATCTGACAAATTAAGTGCTCAAGATATATAAGAGAACATTATGGGCTGACACTAGCTGCCTAAGTACGAAAATAGTGGTGACACTGATGTTAGTTTCAAGCAGCGTTGAGTCTGTTGTTGTATTTTGCTGAACATTAGGTTAAATTTTGCACACAAATTGATCTTTGTGAATTGTTGCTCATTATGATCCTATTTTTCGTTAATATAATTTTATACTTTTTAAATATATATTTTCTTACGTTGCTGTCTTGTTTTTGGTCATCGTTCGAATTAAATTTCATACCGTGGTCGATTGGTGAAAATTTGCTCAACATGATCATATTTCTGCTGAACAACAGGTTAAATTTTGCAAAACAATTAATCTTTGTGAATTTGTGCCCAATAACATCTTATTTTTGCTTAATATAATTTTTGAATCTTTAAATATATATTTTTTTACGATGCTGCCTTTTTTTTTTTTGTCATCGTTAGAATGAAATTGCCTACAATGGTTGATTAGTGAAAATTTGCTCAACGTGATCATATTTTCGTTGAACAATAGGTTAAACTTTGCACAACAATTGATCTATGTGAATTTGTTCCCAATATGATATTATTTTTACTTAATATAATTTTTGATTTTTCAAACATATTTATCTCATCATGTTGTCCTTTATTTGGCCAAAATTAAAATTAAATTGTACACCATGGTCGATTTGTGGAAATTTGCTCAACATGATATTATTTTTGCTGAACAATAGGTTAAATTTTGCACAACAATAGGATTTGGATCAAATTGGTGGTTGATTTATTTTAAACCTCAAGAAATGAGACTGTGGCCCATTAACTGATGAAAGGAGTTGGCCCAAGTCGGTAACTTTATTTAAAGCGGTGTTCTTCCTCGCTTCTTCAGAAGTCCAACGTCATTCAAACCCTGTCCACTCTCTTCATCCTTACCCTCTCTCGAAGTCCTTTCGTCTTCCTCCACAAGCTCTTCCTCTTTCTGAAGTCTTCTTCCAAAAGGTGCGTCCTTTCTCATCTATTTCTCTCCCTTTCGATTTCTTGTAAACCTTATAAAATCGGTTATTGTTTTCACATTTTTCCAGCAAGTGTTCTTTTGTTTTTTCCTGATTTTTAGATGATTTTTTCATCCTCTTTCTGTCGGTTAGGGTTTTGATTTCACCAATTTATATGAGTGTATATTTATTTTGTGTTGTGTATGTTTTGTATCCTTAGATGGCACTTCCAATTGAAGTTCAAATTGGTTACCATTACACTGTTGGGTCTTTTGAAGTGGTAATCACTCCACGGCAGACGCCTGTTTATGGACCTAGCACTGTGCACGTGGCTATCAATTCTGAAAGGATCCCTGAGCTGTACCTGGACTATTTCACTGAGTGGAATGGGTTGCCACTGACTTATGAACAGTGTGATCAGCTGTTACATGAAGCAGGGGTCACTGCAGTGGTTCGAACTCAAGTAGCCAACCTGATGCTAATGGATTATACACACAGGTGGTTTTCAGGCGATGCTGAGTTTGTTGAATATGGGCTCTGCCCTGATCTCATTATTGATGTACGTTATATTGAAGAATCTGAAGATGACATGAGCTCTGATTCAAGCTCTCAATCTGAGATGAGCATCGATGAAGAAGAGGATGTGGACCCCCCAGCTTCTCCAGAGCATGTGGATCCCCCAGCTTCTCCAGAGTATGTGGATCCCCCAGCTTCTCCAGAGGATGTGGACCAGTGCTCTATATGTCTTGAGCCGATGCTGCCATCAATGCCGACCCTTCGGTCAGTGTGTCCTCATACCTTCCACACAGAGTGTATTCTAGAGTGGTTGTCGTATGAAGCCATTTGTCCACTATGTCGAGCACCCTTTTAGGCTTATTTGTAATCTATATTTTGTTGGAAAAGACATTGTAGGTGCAACTATTTTGTTGTAGTTAAGCTAATGGAATGTATGGTATGAATGGAAGTTGGTATTTGGCACCTTTTTGTATATGATTTCCATTCTAATCATACCAAATGTATTTTGTAACTATTTGTCCTAACTGGTGTTTGGAAATGTATAATATTAATGAAATTAATGCACTGTTAAATTTGGTTGTGTATGATACTGTGTTTTATTTTAGGAAGAAATCCCACCTGATCTTTGATGAATATGCTTATATATTACGGGTGGTGACAGTGGCCTAGTTTTTGTTCTTGTTGAAGTGTATATTTTGTAAAGAGGTTTTTCATGCCCAAAGTATTGTTAACATTTATTGTCTGATTAGTTTAAAGTAATGCCGACACCATACTTGTATTTTTTGATTTTGCAGTGTGTGTGGTGACACTAGGTGTTTGGTGTCCCAATTAGTGATGACAGGATATCAGTTACAATTAGTGGTGACACTGGTTCCCCCCATCCCCCCACCCCCCCTGTTATTCAAGTCTTGTATTCTATGATTTTTGAAGTGTATGTATTCATATTTTTTTCATTTTATAGTCTATGTGATGGGCACTATGTGTTTGAGACGCAAAGTATTGGTGTCACTCATATTATATTACAAGTAGTGATGACACGAGTGTTGTATTTTTTTATTATTAAGTGTATGGGGGTGAAAGAGATGTTTAATGACCATATTATTGTTGACATTGTAGGTTATATTAGTTTGAATTTGTGGTGTCACCAGTTTGATCGTTTTTTATATTTGAATTTCATGTGGTGACACTAGGTGTTTTAGACCCAAAGTAGTGCTGACGCTGATACTAGTTACAAATAGTGGTAACACTACACTTGTATATAGTAATTTCAAAGTGTATGTGGTTGCCAGAGGTGTTTAATGCACATAGTATTGCCACCAGACGTGTATTAGCTACAACTAGTGGTGATACCAGTCTTATATTCTATGGTTTTGTGAGTGTATGTTGTGTAAGATAAACTTGCTCAACAATATAATATTTTTGCACCACAGTTGAGACATGTGAAATTTTGTCCATTATGATTCAATTTTACTTGTCAACCTAATTTTATAGTTTCTTACTATAGTGTTACACAACGTGGTCTTAATTTTTTCAATGATAGAATAAAGTTGCACAATGTGGGGGGGTGATTGGTGTAATTTTGCTCAACATCAACTTATTTTTGCTCAACAGTAGTTTATAGTTGCACAACAGTAGTTTATGGTAAAAATGTTATCATAATGATTATATTTTTTGTCAATATAATTTTAAAATTTTCCAATAATTTTGTTTTTTGCATCATGTTATTATTTTTTCTCATCATCAGATTTAAATTTCACAACACCGGCTATTGGTGGAAATTTGCTAAACATGATCTTATTTTTGCTTATCAACACATTAATTTTGCACAAATGTTTAAATTATTGATATTGCCTTCAACATAACTGTTGGGCTTCGTTTAGAGATGCCCGGCCCATTTCCCGCTTATTTATACTGTGCTTAAATGTTGTTCAGATTGTCTGCAAGTCGTTTCATCTTCTTCTTCTTGTTCATCTTCATCCTCTCTCGTTCTCATCCAGATTTTTTGCTTTCAAGTTGCGATTCCTGTTGTGGCATGTACTCCTTTCTGTTTTCTTCCTTTAAAAAAAACGTTATCTGTTATTTTGATATACTGCTTCAGCAATTTTTTTATTGTTGTAATCTCCGATTTTCGTTGAACTTTCCCTTGCTTTTTAGTCTATTAATGCTCATATATTGGTGTTTGTCTTGCTTATTTGCTATTGCATTATATTCTGTGGGTGTTATGTGATTCTTACTGTCATTAAAAGTCATCAGTTAGGGTTTTTCCAGTTTTTCAGGCATTTTTACTCCTTTGTCTTTCTCAAATGTTTATTTCAAATTAATATCGATGTAATGTTTTATTTTTAAGTCAATGTCTAATGTATGAGTATATTTTGATTTTGTCTGTGTAGGTTTTCTATCCTTCAATGGCATTCCCAATCTATACTGAACTAGACTACGACTACGTCGTTGGTACTTATGAAATTGAAATATCAGCATCTGAGTCATACTGGTATGGACCAGGTCTACTTGTTGTGTCTATCCACTCTGACAGCATTCCCTTAACATTCTATCACACGTCTACTTGGAATGGTTTGCCTTTGAGTCTAGCCCGCTGCAACGAAGTGCTACAGGATGCAGGAATAACTGTTGAGGTTAGAACCCAGGTAGCCAATCGGCTTCTAATGGATTACACTAGAAGTTGGTTTGATGCCGATGCTGATCTTGTTGAGTATGGCCTTTGCCCCAATATCACCATCAATGTACATTTTTATGATGACTATTCGTCTGATTCAAGCTATGAGTCCGACATAAATGATGACATTCATATGGAGGTTGACCAAGCAGATCCTCCAGCACCTCCAGAGCCTATGGATATTGACGGATTAAGGGAGATATATCACCTTGATCTTGATGATGATGAATGTACAATTTGCCTGCTTCCAATGTTAGAGTGAGATCCTGTTCTTCAAACGCCATGCCAACATCACTTTCATCCAAATTGTTTACGATCTTGGCTTTTAGTTCAAAACAACTGTCCTCTTTGCCGAGCAGAATTCTAGGTGTATATGATATAAGTGCAGTATGTAATTTTGTATGGTACTGATGTACCGAAAATACGTTTTATGAATGAAATTTGTCCTTGATCACATTTCTTTCTGATTTCTATTCAAATTATAGTAATCTTTGATATTTAAGTAGGACATTTGGTGTGACACTAGTTCATCATATTGGTGGTTTCTGCCATTGAAGTTTATGGCTTGACATTTTCTGATATTGAAGCTTATGTGTTTGACACTATTAAGGTAAGTCCCAAAGTAGCGCTGACACTGATATTAGGTACATTTAATTGTGACCCTGGGCTAGTATTCTTTTTGTTATTTTCAAGTGTATGCTTTTGGCCGAATTGGCAAGTGTTCAAAGTCTTTTGTCACATTATTTACATTGTTGGTTAGAGTAGTTGGATCTATTTGTGAAACTATTCTTATAATTTTGGCTGGTTTCTGTTTTTGAACTTTTTGTGATGACACTATGTGGATAAGACCAAAAGTAGTGCTGACACGAGATAGTTAATGTCCACCAAAGATAACTGTAACTCAAATAACTGTAATCCGTTTTCAGTTTATAGTTTTACAGTTTTGACAGTTTTTTTTTATAGTTACTCTGAAATAAACTGTCACAAATAACTGTTACAAGATGAAAATTGTTTAATTGTTGCCTATATATATATCCATTTTTCATTCTTTGCTATCCATTGGCGCCTGAAAACTGGTTTTAACAGAAATACATCCCTCTCTAAAAAGATGAACTATGGTAACACTGTCGGGTTTTGCACGAGTTTCCATCAATTGATGGACGTGCTGGATGGAGTTGTTTACCCTGGTTATCACATGAATCTAGTTGATGAAGCATGCGAGACTAACAAAGAGGCTCGCAGGGCCGAGTTGTTGGAAGCCGTCGTTGTTCATTACACATTATATGAGGAATACCAAAGATCAATAATAGTAACTGAACATCACATTCGGATTGCGTCCAAAGATGAAGACGGTGAAGCATTATCAAAGGTGATATTTGAAGTTTTATCCATAAATGTTTTCCCCATTCTGTGATTGAGTCTTGTATTTTATCTTTTATACAGATGGAAAGAGAACTGGGCAATCAAAGACAGTTGTTTGAAGACGCAAAGGACAATCTAATAGGGTGTGTTAAAGAGGTTTTAGATGCAGAAATGGAAAGGAGGAAGAAGATTGATGACTTCTTAGGAATGTAGTTCTACTATATTAATAAGTAATAACATTGGTACTTATTTATATGTTGAATGTATTTTTTTTTTGTTATTTTAGTTTATATGTGTTCCATCCTAATCATATGATGCAACATATTAATATCATAATAATCATATAATTATTTTGTAATTTCCTTCCTCATATTTCAAATTATAAATTGGGACTGAAGTTTTACGTCTATCCCTTGTTATACTGCGGACACATTTGATTAGTTTGTGGATTGTTTTGGTAAAAGTAGTGCTGACACTGTTTAACTAAGTTTTTATGTTACTTGTAATTTGCTCAACATCATCTTAATTTTGCTAAACAATAGTTTATAATTGCACAACAACCGAATGGATATTACTAAATCAACTATTTGAATAACATAGACCACTTGATTATAAGTGCAGAGAATTGTGCTGACACATTGAAGAACAAACACAAATGTTTAGAAGCAGTTATAGTTGTATGCATCTTGACAAATACTATCCATCAAAAAACCACATGGACAACAAACGTCTTAACGGGTACGAGAAAACTGACCCCACGGACAACAACTGTCTTAATTGGTATGAGAAAAATTTTCAGAAGTAGCGTATATAACTGTCTACACCAAAATTCATTCCAAAGTTTGAAAATAAAACATGAAATTGCGTTATGGTTGTTCAACCAAGATTCAGTCTCTGCCCCTGAATTCCTTTTGAAGTCATTCTTGCATGGGATTTTGCTGCCTTCACAACATCTGCGTTCACTTCATTTAACTCTGAACATACTATATCTGTCAGATACTTCACACCTAGCTTTGAAATATTCTTGAAATTGCCCTTTTCCAATCCACACTTGTACCCTCTCTCTGTCCCAAAGAAGGTCTCCATGTGGCGCATGAGGCATACCCCAGAATATTGAACTTTCTCCTCTCCAGCCCATGTGATGGGGACTTTTGATGTTGTTGCATCTGACACTATTTCTGCCTTTGCTAGGAGTCCCTTCTCTGTTAGATAAGCAATCAGCATATCCCCCTGCATGGATTGAATTAGAATTCATGTAATTTTAATTATAAAATGAGTTGATATTTAAATGAAAGTAAGACAAGGAAAGAAATATTAGATATCAGTAGTAAAACTTACCAAACATTCAAAGGGCGATGTGAAGGGGCAAATTGTATCACCGGAAGATGGTGTGACATCAACAATTTGGACCATTTTGTTTTTAAAGTTAAAGACAACCATGACATAGTCTGCTGTTCGTTCAACCGCATATACAATCTAATCAACATAACAAAAAACAAATAAACATAAGTGATTGGTCTTGTGAACCTTATTTATTAAATTGCAAGGGAGTACCATGTCTATATCCTTCAAAGAAAGGTGTGGTGACGATGACAATACAGTATCCATGTGGAGGTTAAACCTCTTGAACTGTTCATCACAAGCTCGTACTGATACACTCTCTACATTAAACTGGTTGAAGAATAGAAATTAGTAAAAAAAACAGACGAATTGTAATAACGGCTAACAATGGAGTGTAATTGTAAGTTAAAATTGTAAGAATATTACAGTTTTGTTGATATTGACAAAAAGTCTTGCTGGTGATTGAGCACTTTTATACTGTTCCTTGTGGTTGAGGATAGCTGTCCATGCACCAATAACGACACTAGACAAGTGGGTTTCATCCTCAAGCGTAGCCATGTCTGTTCTAACAATTTCAACAGACTTGTGCTTAAACAAAATTTCCCTGCAATGTCAATCATTTTGAAGATGGATTCTATGAAAATAACCGTTTACTTGTAACTGAACATACTTTAAGAAGATTAAGTTTAAAATGAACTTACCTGCTGTGTGGTGTTTTCATTGCCAAATAGGCTGAAACAGTGCGCTCAATTTTAGAGATAGGATCTGTAATGTCAACAACACGCGAGTAATATGGGCTTCTCAAAGATGCAGAAGGTTTATGTGCTCTCCTTGTAGCTTCTTCTCTCTTCATGTTATTAACTTGGTCTGCAGCATTTCCATCAACTATGTTGATCCGCGGCGACCTTCTTGGTGGCAAGGCAGCAGGGGGAATGCATTTTATTGTATCTCCCAAAGGGTTCACTAGTGGAGTATCAGCTTTAAATGGAGTGGGTAGGGGAGTAGAAGTAGCTTCACCATGCTGTTGTATTGGAGACTGCCCATGGCTGTCTGGGGGAGCTTGGGCTGCTTCATTAGCATTCTTCATTTCAACCGATGTGTTCAATGATGTCCCTTCATCTTTCTTAAAAGCAGGGTCATCTAGAAATATATCAAAGGAAAATTCCCCGTCTACTTTGATATTTGATTTCATTTTTTGCTTGTTCTGATATGCCATTTCAATTTGAGTAATGCAATCTAATAAAACAGGATCTGCCCAGAATTTCTCTTGTGATTCGGTAAAATATGGGCTTACAGGGTCATTCATATTTGACATGTCAGCAACATCCGTAGCCGTAGGTGCCTCAGAAATGACATTTTCCACCCCTAAAAGCTGGTTTGCTCCCTGTAGAAGCCTTTTCACCTTGTCATCATGTTATAGTTCAATCGGGACTTTCGTAGACCACTCAGCAAAATCAGAAATAGCAGACGCAAGTGCAGAAGTCTTTTGAACAAACAACTTTATCCAACTCTAGAAGATAACATCACATAAAAAATAAGAATAAAAAGTGATTAGTAAATACCAAAACATTGCTATACTGTACTAATATTACATTGAATTGGTTGAAATAATTCATACAAACCTCAACTGGGGGTGTCTCTTTTTCTGGATCAGCAGGGTGACTGGTGCCTTCATCGTTTTGTGCAGTAGGTTGTGGACAAGCTGTAGATGGTACGTCTTGATGTTGAGGAACAACTTGGCGAGCCTGGACTAAGCCACATCCAAAGCCTCCAGTACTTATATCATCAGTTTCTCGTTGGCGCAAGATTTTGTAATTTATGCCAACGAAAACTGGGAAAGAACGAGTCATTCTTCTTAGTGTTGTGCTTGTGAATAATTTCACCCTATCCATGTAAAACAACTGGCACACCAAGGGGATAAACATATATGAGTATTACGATGGAGCACGGAATGCTGACATAAAGAATACTATAGACATGTATATAAAAGTATGGGGGGTGACGTTTGGACTACTGACATGGTAAGGAAATTAATTAACGTCAGAGCGAAGGTTTGAAAAAAATACTTACAACCAAGAATAACAGAGGTCCTCTGAAATGGCCATTCTTGTTCTTTTCCCAACTTCTCTTTGCATCGACCAAACTTTCCAACACAATAGCACACCAATTTAGGTCTTTCAGATCACCCAATTCAAGAACTACTCTTATTAAACTATGGTTGGCATGTCCGTTTCCTAGTGTATCAACCAAGATAGAGTCCAGTATAACGATAAAGTTCAGAAGGAATTGATCACCACAATCAGTGTCAGCTATCAATTTTTCCATAACCATAGCTGTTGTTATATTGTCCTGGACATCAAATGTGGTTTTCCACTCTTGCACAAGATTGAAATTCTCTTTAGCTGATTTTCGTCCAACTAAAACTTTCCCCATTGGGAATCCCATTGTGATATGCACGTCTATTTCTGCAATTTCAAGTTCACCTCCATTAGCCAACACCAAGCAACACTTGTTAGGGTCAAACTGATCCACTAACCAATACGAAAGAAGTAGTGGTAGGGTAACAATCTCCAAGTTGAACAAAAATCCAAAGCCAATATCCTCAATCATTTTCCTTTGCTTGGCATTCAATTTTTTCAAGGATGACACCAGCAAGCGTGGGCTTGACCGTGATTTCAATGATGGGAGATTTTTTTGTCTAGTGTTTCTCTCACTCCTCACAACCAGCTACCTGTTTTCTGCGATAGGTTGTATGTCTGTGGTATCTGCTTGCTCATCAGATGTTATGATATGCACAGTTGGGTTTACATGTTCAACAACCGTCTCAGTAGGTGAATGGGTTTCCAGCCTTGCAATTTCAATGGTCTCCACAGCAACAGTGCTAACACGAAGATCAATCCCAGGGTGCACTTCTCTCTTACTGTTTTTTCTTACAAGTGGTTGCGAATCTTTGGATTCAAGTGATCTACAACCCTCCACTACTTCCAAGGATTTACCAGTCTCAGTATCAACAGACAGTCCATCCTTGAAGGGAGGTGAATCTCTAGATAAATCAACTACTGGAGGTTTAACTCCAGATCGTTTTGATCTCTTCGAATTTCTATTTTGACTGTCTAAAACAGGTGAATCACTTACACTCTGCGGATGTTTACCTATAGAATGAACACTTACAATCAATTTATACAAATATAATTGAAGATATGACACTGTGAGAGACTGTATTTTATGCCGAACAAATTCCCAAATTCCCAAATTATCAAATTCCCAAATTCAGCCTCTAGATTAATCACATTAACTTCAATTTATTATGCGAACGAAATTGAAACAGCAATGGTAGGTCTTGTAAGGCTGAAAAACTACTTGATTATAAACATTAAATTCGCTTGAATAAGTGCGATTTTTCCTAATTTTCGTGGAAAACTAAGCCCTAAACCGTACTCGTTCTAATTTGAACTTTAATACACAGAAAACACGAAATCAAACCTTTCGGATCTGAAGACATCTCTATGTATATGATAGATCTCCTCCTTACAAGCCTACAATCAAGCCTCAGGCAATCTCGCAGAGAAATGGACAGAGTAGATTTAGCTCGAGGAAGAAACTAAAAGAAGGTGATGGAAAACTTCTCTAACCTGAAAAGCGTTTTGCGCATTCACACATATTTGGATTTTATATTTTTTTTTAGGAAAACCGTTTTCATTTTCATTTTTTTTTTGTTTGCCAATAAATTGGGAATTTTGTGAGACTTTATTTATTTGTTATTATTTTTCATATAATTCCATACCTTAGATTTGCTCAACATCGTATTATTCTTGATCAACAATAGTTTAGATTTGTACAACGCTTGACTCTTGTAAACAACATCTTATTTTTATATATTTACGTTGTCATAGTTGCTTAATAGATTATTGCTCAACATTGTATTATTTTTGCTCATCAATGGAATAAAAGTGCACAACATATTATGCCTTTGGAAAACTTGCTCAACATCACTTTATTTTTGCTCAACAATAGTACATATATTGCACAACAACACTTTGTTTGCAACGACATCTTATTTTTATCTATTCATGCTTTCATAGTTGCTTAATAGATTATTGCTCAACATTGTCTTATTTTTGCTCATCAATGAAATAAAAGCGCACAACATATTATGCCTTTTGAAAACTTGCTCAACATCACTTTATTTTTGCTCAACGATAGTTCATATATTGCACAACAACACTTTGTTTGCGATGACATCTAATTTTTATATAATTATGTTTTCAAAGTTGCTTTATATATTATTGCTCAACATGCTCTTATTTCTGCTCATCAATAGAATAAAACTGCACAACATATTACAAATGGGGAAAACTTGCTCTACATCACTTTATTTTTGCTCAACGATAGTACATATATTGCACAACAACACTTTGTTTGCGACGACATCTAATTTTTATCTAATTATGTTTTCAAAGTTGCTTTATAGATTATTGCTCAACATGCTCTTATTTCTGCTCATCAATAGAATAAAACTGCACAACATATTACAAATGGGAAAAACTTGCTCAACATCACTTTATTTTTGCTCAACGATAGTACATATATTGCACAACAACACTTTGTTTGGAACAAAATGTTTGTTTTATCTAATTATGGCTTCATAGTTGCTTAATAGGTTGTTGCTCAACATCATCTTATTTTTTGCTCATCAATAGAATTAAATTGCACAACATACTACAAATGGGGAAACTTGCTCAGCATCACCTTATTTTTGCTCAACGATTGTTTATATATTGCTCAACAATACTTTGTTTTGCAACGAAATGTTTGTTTTATCTAATTTTGGCTGCATAGTTGCTTAATAGGTTGTTGCTCAACATTGTCTTATTTTTGCTCATCAATAGAATCCAATTGCACAATATACTACAAATGGGGAAAACTTGCTCAGCATGGTAAAATTTGTATTAGTACATGTTAAAATTTCAAAATTTATTCTATATTATTGAATTAATGTTAATTTTCAAAAAGAAATGTCATTTACAAATTTATAAACTGTATTTTCTACTAACATTATTCTTATATAATACTGATGACAGAATTTTCGCTGACAGCCTTATCTTGAATGCTTCATCCTCCTCTTGTACTCTCCCAATGAAAGCTTTCTATTTGTAGGTGGTCTTCCTGCTCTTTTTCTTACTACCGGGGGGTAACAGTTGATAGATTTGACCACATCAGGGATGTTTCCTTCATCTTCATCCAACACTGGATATATTGTTTCTGCATATGTCATATGCCAAGTGTCATTGCTGTAAAATTTTGCAACAAAATCAGACACATTTGCTTTTATGTGTGTTATTGCTGCTAGAGCATGTACACAAGGTATTTTCTCGACATCAAATACTCTGCACGTACATGTCCTCGCTGATAAATCAACTATAGCTACAGCTCCTTGACCATTGATCTCAAATTGGGATTCATTCATCTTTTCTACTCTGCATACCCCAACTTGCGCTTGTGATTCTCTTATCAACTTAAGGATCTCTGGAGTTAGTCTGTCTTGATTTGCCAGTGCTTTTTCTCTCCTGTCCAGGAACCATGATGTGAGCTTTTCCCTAGCAAACTCCACAAGTGCCACAATGGGATAATCCTTTTTGCCTTTGAAAACAGAGTTCAAACTCTCAGCATTGTTGGATGTCATCATGTTGTATCTATCACACCTTGAATGTGCTCTGGCCCATTTATCAAAACCTGCCGACACCAGATATTCTGATAGCTTTGGACAGTTTTCTTCGATTTGTGCAAGGTGGTTGTTGAACTCTTGGATAGTGTAACTTTCTGCTGCTTTTTTGAACATTTTCCCCAGCTCTTTTTTCTTGAACGTTGCTTTGATGTTTTGTTTCAAGTGCCACATACATATGCAATGTGTAGTTGTTGGGTAAGCTAAAGAGAGAGCCCTTGAAATGCTAGCATGTCTATCAGAGACAAACACTAAGTCATTTGAAGGAGGCACAACCTGCAGCAGCTGATACATAAACCATTCCCAGGAGCTGTTGTTTTCGGAGTCAACAATACCAAAAGCAAGTGGAAAGATTTGTCTATTTGCATCTTGTGCAACTGCTCCAAGCAACGTCCCTCTGTATTTGCCAGTTAGGAATGTTCCATCAACAACAACAACCTGATATATAAACAAATAAAATTACTTATGTTATCAAAATTAAGGAAATCGATGACAACAGAATTTGCGCTGACACTGTTTAAGACATACCTTCTTTCAGAGTGGGAATGCTCTGATGCACTGTCCAAATGACAGAAAGAAGTACTGAAATCTATCTTCTTTGTCTTTTGAAATCAAAGCTATAGTCCCATTGTTTCTCTCCACGAGCATATGGCAAAATGATGGTAAATCTGCATAATTTGATTCTGGTGTCCCCTTAACCATTTCATGAGCTATTTTTGATGACTTCCATGCTCTCCAGTAGCTAATTTGCATCTTTTTTTCTGTTCTCATTTTATCCTTTATCTGTGCTGGTCTGTATCCAACGTCAACACTGTGTAATTACAGTCAAATTAGAACAAATCATATATTAGAAAGCTAGTTAAAATATAAATACTATCTCTTTGAAAAAGTTATCACCTTGATTCGATCATACTTGCAATCACAGAAGATGAAGGCTGTTTGCAGTGTTTTGTCCTGAAATCCCATGTGCAGGTGTGTGTTTCGACATACACTATCACCTCATGCCAAGTTGGACCAAAAGTTTTGACATGCACTTTCCATTTGCAGTCAGGATTTACACAATGCACTCTATAATACTTTGTATCTGCTTTTACCACGCGAAAACCAAATATCTCAGTTATTGACAACATCTCTAAAGCATGCTTAACTGCTTTCCTTGATGCAAAGCTTTTGCCTACACAAATCAAGTTTTGTGAATTGAGATTCACACTAGACACAGGAGAGCTATCAGCATCCCAATCTTCTAGTGTAGTTTCTCTCCTGTGTGCTGTAGAATAGAATGCTCTCCATATTTCATCTGCTGAATCTTCATCACTTGCAGTGTCACTGTTTAGAGAATTCATGTCATCTCCAACATCTTCCAACAATACACCTTTCAGCCTTGTGTCACCGATCAATGTCATGTTATTTTCCCCTGTAACAATATTGTTAATAGTTGGATTGCATGCCACCAACTGTAAACTCTCAGCTGAGGATGCCTGTTGATCTTCAACTTCTTCACTATTTGATTTAATGCTGACACACAACTCCACAGCAAATTTAACATTCTCTAGGTCGGACAACCTTAAGAACTCTTTCAAATCAGCATCACATTCAACAAGAAGCGGAGCTCTCAATAGTTTGAAAGGGTGTAAATGATTGAATTTCAATTCCAATGCACTATCTATATTGAATCTGTTTTGAATTTTTTCAGTTAAACCCTGTAATGTTATTGTCTCGTCAATCATAAACACCTTTGAAGTAGTGTCTCCAACAAAGGTTGGACATGAATCATTAAACAACCATTGCCCACCACATACAACCGTAATAACGTGGGTTGCCATTGTAATCTGCAGAGTATGAATTTAAGAGGATAAATACATTTAAGTAATAACAAACACAATCTCATTAAAAATGATGACATGATCAACCAAAGTGACTAAAATACACATCAATAACGATGACACGACCAACCAAAGTGAGTATAATAAACCTGTGGATTAAAAATTTGCGCCAAAGGCGCAAATTTTGGTGCTACTGTATGTATAATTAAGCATAGATTTCCATACTGTTATAGAATATATAACTTTAAAATAATCTGAACAGGCATCCCCTGTGCAATTTTATTATGACTCCATTGCAGTGATGACATGGCTTAATCAATGTTGAATAAGTAAATCTAGTGATGACATTAGCAATCAAAGTCTAATAAGGAATCAATACTTTAATATAGAGTGCAGATTCAAGTAATAACAAACACAAACTGATTTAAAACGATGACATGATCAACCAAAGTTAGTAAAATACACATCTTACTTAAAAAGCAACAATAGATTTGCATTGTCAAAAGCAACAATATATTTGCACACCTTGTGCAAATTTTCTAGCTATGACTTAATTGCAGTGCGGACATTGCTCAATAAATGTTCAATAACGATAACACGATCAACCAAAGTGAGTATAATAAACCTGTTATGAAAATTTTGCGCCAAAGGCGCAAATTTTGATGCTACTGTATGTATAAGCATAGATTTCCACACTGTTATAGAATATATAACTATAAAATAATCTGAACAGGCATCCCCTGTGCAATTTTATTATGACTCCATTGCAGTGATGACATGGCTTAATCAATGTTGAATAAGGAAAACTAGTGATGACATTAGCAATCAAAGTCTATTAAGGAATCAATACTTCAATAAAGAGTGCAGATTCAAGTGTAATGATGACATGAACAACAAAATGAATACAATACACTTCTTGTGGTGAACTTCTATGATTAAGGTCTACTGATTAGTTGAAACAATCATATTGAAATCACATCCTAAGCAATCATAGAGATGACTTGAGCAATGTAAAACATGAATAAGCATAAATAACCATAAACATACACAGATTCGATTTGAAACTTGAATATTGCACATATACAGAAAATAATGCTCATAAATATTAATTCATGTATAAAAAATCAATCAAAATTTGCGCCAAAGGCGCAAATTTTGATGCTACTGTATGTATAAGCATAGATTTCCATACTGTTATAACATATATAAGCATAAAAAATGAATCAAAGTTTTCGCAAAAGGCACAAATTTTGATTCATTCAATAACAGTAATAATTCTGTTCAACTATATTTCCATACTGTTATAGCTTTTATAAGCATAGATAAACACAAATTTGGTGTAATCTACACTTGTAATCACATGATTCCAATCTGTAATCACAAAACCGAACCAGTTATTTGCGCCGAAGGCGCAAATTGAAGCAATAATCGCAAAATTGAATCTGTAATTGCAAAACTGATGCATACATAAACACAGGCTGAATCAGTAATCGCAAACAAAAAAATTCTAAGAAATTCTAAGAAGTAATCCAAAAATTCTAAGAAATTTGCGCCTTCGGCGCAAATTTAAGTAGTAATCGCAAAACTGAAGCAGTAATTGCAAAACCGAAGCATATATAAACACATTCTGAAGGAGCAATCTCAATTCTAAGAAGTAATCCAAAAATTCTAAGAAATTTGCGCCTTCGGCGCAAATTTAAGCAGTAATCGGAAAACTGAAGCAGTAATTGCAAAACCGAAGCATATATAAACACATTCTGAAGGAGCAATCTCAATACTAAAGAAGTAATCTAAAAATTGTAGTTAAATTTGCGCCGAAGGCGCAAATTTGCGTCTTTGACGCAAATTCTAATCGACTTAAAATTCTACTAAATTTACTTACCTGATTCTCTAGATTACACTTCAAAATCGATAGCTTCGTTGACGTCGGAATGGTAATCTCTCGCAAATCCTAGCAATCTCCGGCGAGCAGGTCGGGAGAGAGAGAGACAAAGCGTCGGAGATGGCGAACTGGAGGAGAGAGAAAGTCGGGTTTCGAGAGACGCTGGAGGCTTTTATTTAGGACATTTTGCAAAAATGTCCCAAAACGCGGATGTTTTGCAAAAATAGCCCATTTTCGTGGCTATTTTGCAAAACCCCCCTTAATTTAACGGTATAGAGTATTAGGCCATTCACACCCGTGAACACTTCTGCTCTTTCCTTATCTCACCTTTTCACTGCCACATCAGCAGAAGAACACTTCTTTACCTTTTCAGCAATTTCACCCACATCCGTCACTTTCAAACCCTTCACCCACGTTTTAATCATTTTATTTTTAATAAATATTTCAGAATACGATAATAATAATAATAATAATAATAATAATAATAATAATAATAATAATAACAATAATAACAATAGCAAAACGTTTAGAGTATGATATTATTATTATTTAATCATTATTTATTATTATTAATTAAATAAAATTATTATTATTATTATTATTTAAAAAAACCTCAAACATATTCAAAATGGGTGTCGATGAATAGATAAAATTAAATCTTATTCAGATATATTTTTTATATAAAAATAGATATTTTAAATACTTATAATTGGGTTTTGAAATAAATAATTTACCTTTACCATATGACATTGTTACAAAGTTAGCTTAAAAGTATGCCGCTCCTGCAAGAACTATCTCACTATGCCGCTATGACATATCTCTTTTTTATATTACTGCTCCCTCCGTTCGGAAATATAAGTCCATTGACTTTTCGACACGCTTTTTAAAGAGTTAAAAACTATATAAAATAATATTTTTTCATTAATTTTTTTACATAGTCTTATATATATTACTAATAAGTACTCCCTCTGTCCAAGAATACATGGCCTTTTAGGCTCTTGCACGCAGTGAATAAAAAAGCGTCGCTTAAGCGAGCGCTTCACGCTTAAGCGTTGAAGCGCTACTCAAAACGCTTCAACATGCCTGAAGCGAGCGGTGTCCATGAAGCGCCCGCTTCACCCGCTTAAGCGCTGAAGCGACAAAGCGATGAAGCGGGCGCTTTGTGGACAAAAGCGTAGCATTTGTTTGATATTATTTAGGGTAATTTTTCAAATAAGGATATGTGTTGATAGTCCTGATTTGTATTTTCACTAAATAAAGAAGAGGTTGTTGAGGGAATTGATATGAAGGTGCAAGTTAATAGTGGTGATAGTGCTCTGTACGATGAGGGGGAGGACATCAGCTCAACATATATATAAGTTTTTCATATAATATGATGATATGTATAAATTTTGTATTAAAAATCATTACTAGTTTATTTTATAGCGTGAGTGTATATTCTAAAAACACATTTTATAGTATTGGGCGCTTCGTGTCGCTCGCTTCACGCTTAAGTGATATGCAACCTTTCGCTTTTTCCCGCTTCACGCATTTTTTCCCGCTTCACGTTAATTAAGGAACATATTTATACTTAAATCTCATCATTATTATTATAGGTTAAAACTTAAAATCTTTGGTTATCCATATAGAGATGGGAAGATGAAAAGTTTTCTTTAATTTTAATAAGTAAAAAAAGGTAATATTTTAGGGGTAATAATTACCTATACACCTAAAAACCCATTTATTTTCGACAAAATTTCAAAGCCTAAAAAAGACCATCTATTTTTGGACAGAGGGAGTATATAGTTAAGTAAAAAAATTAACAAAAAAATTATTATTTTATATAGTTTTTAACTCATTAAAAAGTGTACCAAAAAGTCAATGGACTTGTATTTTCGAACGGATGGAGGGTTTTATTGTCTATCCTACATGGCAGCAAAGAGTCGTGTGCCACTGCTCGGGTGCACATGCTCTTAGGGAAGAATGGCTAGTGTCATTTGACACTAGTGTAGTGTCATCCAAAGATTTCCCCCCTGCCTCGGAAGAGGAAACCAGCGGGGCACGGGTGCATCAATGGCAACTGGGTTAGGAGACGATTTCCCCTCAGTTTGAAAAGGCCTACCCTGTTAGCCTTTAAATCCCTCTTCACTAGATACCCATCCCAACCCAACGACTTCGTCAACTAGAAGACCAGCACCCTCGAATTGGAAGCACTATCAGTCTCTGTGTATGTGTATGTGCATCTTTCTCTCTCTGTGGCCTCCTTGAATGTCAACCGCTTCCCGCTTCGTTCGATCAACCCAGCTTCCCGCCAGATACCCTCTCTGCTGTCCCCCTTCAGCGGAAAGCAAGTACATGCCTTGATGCTCAAATGTGGCCCCGACTCCCAAATCGTCCCCCAAACCGCTCTCATGGACATGTACTCCAAACACGGCTTCATGGCTGACTCCACCAGAGTCTTTGATGAAATGGTTTCCAGGGATGTGGTCACTTGGAATGCTTTGATCTCGAATTATATGAGGCATGGAATGGCCAACAAGGCGGTACTGGCTTTCAAAGCAATGAGGGGAGACGGTGTTGGGTTTACCAGCTTTACTTTGTGCTCTGTGCTTAAAGCTTGTGTATCCCTCCAAGCTCTCAGGCAGGGAGTTCAGGTTCATGGGTTGATTGTCACCATGGGGAGTGATGATTTGGTTGTTTTGGGCACGGCTCTAATTGACTTCTACTCACACTTCGCCACGATGGATAGAGTTATTCTTATTTATGACAGTCTTGGGCGTGATAAGGACAATGTTATGCAGAACTCCTTCATTGTTGCTTGTGTTAGGAATCGGAGATATGATGAGGCCTTGTTGGTTATGAGTACCATGAAGCCGAATACATTTGCCTTGACAAGTGCTTTGGTAGCTTGCTCCGAGAACTCTAATTTGTGGTTGGGGAAGCAAATACATTGTGTGGCTATTCGATTTGGCTTATTTGGCGACACCCAGCTTTGTAATGCCTTGTTGAACATGTATGCAAAGTGCGGTGAAGTTTCATTAGCAAGTGCAGTGTTTGATCGGATTCCTCAGAGAGACGTGGTGTCTTGGACTAGTATGATAGATGCGCACGGGGCAAATGGCAATGGAATTGCAGCAGTTGAGTTGTTTAAGAGGATGGGGGAAGATGGAAGCCATGTTCTGAATAGGTAAATATATAGATGGTGGCGAAAGCCAAGGAGTAACATAAACGTAAGACCAAACAAAGAGTCTTACGAAGAAAAATGATCTTACCCACAAAAGTCCTACCCGCAGATTTCACCCGCGCACTCCACACACGACCCGCTAATAGATGTAAAGGGAAACACTCGACCCATTCCACTCCGATCTCACATCCCAATCCACACAAGGGCAAGCATTGTTTTTAAGCTCATCATCAAATGTAGCTTGCCGATATGTAGATGTGAAAAAAAGTAGAACACCCCGAGCACACCCTCACAAGTCACAACCCAAAAGCGGGCAACAATGACTCGCGCATATTTCTACTACCAAAGCCGTGCCCCCAAAAATTACAATAACTCATAAATCTAACAACTTAGAATACATAACCACTCAAATTCCCACTAGTAATTCCACTTTGACACGCCTAGTTCTGAGACCTCAGTAAAGTTAAATGCAAATTGCAAAAGCAATTGCACCATTGATCAAGGTAGCAGAAGGGCCCCACACAAAACACTTTGACCACGCAAGGAACATGACCACACAAGGAAATTTGACCATACGGTACAGCTGTCACGCACCAGCTGTCACTATACCCCGGGATTTTAAAAAAATATATAATAACTAAGTCGCTGTTTCAAACAGCGACTTACTATTTTTTTACTATTTTTTTTTATTTTAAATGTCATTTTAAATTGAAAATGAAAGAAAACCCAAAAAAAAATTATTTATGGGAGAGTCGCCTCAAAATTATTTATGGGAGAGTCGCCTCCCTTTTTTATTTTTTTTTTCAAAACCAGTTGATAGTTGATACAGACACCGGGCCTTCACCGGATGTTTGGAAGAGTAGGAGGAAGCCGAACAGGAGGCAGAGACTGGAGACCGGAGAGATCGAACAGGAGGAGGGCATACTGGAAAACCACAAGCGCCGGCCGCCAATGACTTCGCCGATTTGCAGTCGAGGAAGCCCAATTCGGAGGCGAGGAAACCGAGTTCGAAGGCGAGGAACCCGAATTCGAAGGCGAGGAAGCCGAATTCTGAAGCGATGAAGTCGGATTCGAATGCGAGGAAGCCGAAGTAGGATCGATTTGGCGGAGCGCCGCCATGTTTGGCTGTTTCTATGAACAAGAACATACTGGAAAAAGATGGAGATTTGCAAAATGATTGTTCCAAAAAATAAAGGGAGTATATGAGTAGATTTATCTAAAAAGACAGATCTTCCATCTTCCACAATGGCACCAACAATCGGTAAGGGAGCAACAAACATCCATGAATTAAAACCACCAAAGCATTACAAACTGCAAATTAATTAATTGCTGCAAATTAATTAATCAAAACCACCAAAGCATTGCAAGCGGCAAAGGTAGAGACGACGGAGTAGGGATGATGCCGCACTACCGCTTCATCCTCTTCCCCTTGACAACGGCGCCGCCGGAGATGTTGGTTCCCTTCATCTTCCATAATTAATTGCTGCTGTATAGGTTTAAAAAAAATAAAAAAGGGGGAGTCGCGGTTTCTCCCATAAATAATTTTTTTTTTGTTTTCTTTCATTTTCAATTTAAAATGGCATTTAAAATAAATAAAAAAATAGTAAGTCGTTGTAAATAATTTTTTTTTTGGTTTTCTTTCATTTTCAATTTAAAATGGCATTTAAAATAAATAAAAAAATAGTAAGTCGTTGTTTGAAACAGCGACTTACTTATTATATATATTTTTTTTAAAACCAAGGGTAGAGTCGCTGTTTGAAACAGCGACTTTACCCCACTTTGGCTAAATCGCAAAATACTTTGCGAATTTGACTAATCTCCAAATATTTTTTGTTTTTTTTTGGCCAATTTGAAAAAAAATTCTTCACATACTGACCCCAAAATATCTGCTTCAGGCTAAAAAGACAACTTTTTATTGTTCAATAGGAAGTCCAAGATTTCCATTGAAATTAAATAACAAATTACTCATTTCTTATTGTTTTACAAGATGAAGATTTGATGAATCTGTCATACAAGTGCTAAATCTCAAAAATAAAAGTGCTTCAACTTTGATGCAACTAGATATGCCTAGACAAAATTAGACTCCAACTCATGAATTTGAATAAAATTATCTACTAGTTGTATACCTGTTACTGGTGTACACATTATGAAAATATAGGTATATCAAGTAAGCAACACTGAACACGTCTTACCAAAAAAAAAAACAAAAAAACAAAGCAACACATGGATTTGAATCGAGAATGGAAAACTCGGTCAATTGGTCAATTGTGGGTGCTATAGTAGAAAGGGAACTTTTACTAGGGGCTGCTTCATTTTTGTTCAAGGTATTTGCTTGGGCTTTTAATGATATTATAATAAGCAAGCTGCACAAAAATAAGAGGAAGGACTTCAACAACTCTCCAAACTTTAACCACCAAAAAGTAAGATGGTTGGGCAGCCATGACTGCCACAGAAGCCACCAATTCCATTATACCATATGCTGATTTCGCTTTCTGGGTATGTGAATTTCAACTAAATATAACAAGGGACATGTAAAACGGCATCTTCAGCACTTGTGCCATATTGCATTTACGAATATATGTCTGATAATGCATATCATTCATCTAAAAGTCAAGCTGGAAAGTATCAATCCATGAATCCCTAAAGAATCTCTTGTAATGTAAACTAAGTTATAGAGTTACAAAAATGTACACCTGTGGCTCCCAAAGCTACTCTCCTGTTTGTGTTGTGTACCTTTTACAGGTCTTGATGAAGAAGATGGAACTCCCAGGGTTTATCATAAAGCTCGGATTTTACCTCCATATCCATAGTGTTTTAGCAGCCCTTCATCTTGCCGCCAATTCTCCTTTACTTTCACTTCCACCTGTAAAAATCAGCCCAAATTAGTTATTATTTGGAAATTAGTGTTTGTTTGGAAAAGGAACACCCTAACACAAAAATAATAAGGCCCAAATTAGTTATTATTTGAAAAAGAGGTAATTCTTGCAAGTTTCCTTGATTGAGGGCATTTTTGTGATTTCTCAAAATAAGAGACCAAAATGAGTTGGTACACAACTTCGGATGATAAAAAAAATGTTACATTGGCCACATATTCTGTAGGTGTTGACCACTTTTATTCGTATAGTTTCATCAAGGTAAAGTAGGGATGTGGGAAAAGAACTTTCTTATCTTCCACCCATTTTTTTTATTAGATGACCGAGTCGAAAGAACTAGTGTCCTTCTCCCGAAGTTACGGTGTCATTTTGCCGAGTTCCTTCGACATGGTTAATAATCTATGCAGCTTCAGCATCTCTGGGTCAACGTATTTTAAAAAAGAGAAAATAGCAAGGGGATCAAGCAATTTCCCTATAACAATAGAATACATGTAATTTCCGTTACATAAACATAATATAGGAAGAGATGAGTTTTTCTATAATCGTCCACAACAGAGTATTTTTTTTATTTATAATAAAAGGCCCAAAAGATTACTATTTTGGGTGGAAAAACTTTTTTTTTTTTTGCAATTTTAAAATTTATTTTAACAGAGGGCATTTTTGTAATTACTTTGGAAAGAAGCATTTTTTATAATTTTCAAATAAATAATTAATAAATAAGTTTTTGTGTAAATGTTCCTATGCAGAGCCACACTTGTATGTATGTAAGATAAGTTAAAATACAATGATGTGGACAATTTCCGAAAATATAGTAAGCGTGAAATGTCTATAATGTTTAAAAAGAAGGGGAATGATTAATAAGTCACTAATCATAAGATCATAGCATTTAATCTATACTGATATGAAATATGATACATAATAGATGAGGTATAGATGTGACATGTTTGTAAAATTTTCAACTACCAAGGGTTAAAAGTGCAAAGGCATTGTTGATAGTGTGGCGTGTTTGTAATTTTATTGGAATAAAGGTTAAGAGTTTAAAGGCACTACTGAGAATGATGCTGCATGCTTGTAATTTTATTAGATGGTGTGGCATATTTGTAATTTTATAGGATTAAAAGGCCAGAAATTTGAAGACACCATTGACAAGGCTTTGGACCCTTCTATCCTCTGTATATAGATATAGATATACAAATATGTTAGGGCAGGAGTTATTACTGTACCTCTAAATAGACTTTCTTTTGCAAAAAATCTTCAATGTCAAGCCGAGCAGCTGTAGCTAGTAGCTTCAAAGCTCTTCCTTCCTGAGAATAGGTTTAAACCAATTAGGAATCAGTCAATAGATACAAGTTAACTGTTTAAATGAGCCACATATTTTTTTTTAATCATTTCATCACTCCTCGGATTGTTCAGGACCTGAACTTCAGGTCAAAGAAAAAGAAACGGAATGACATAATGTGATACTTTTCCAAATTTCTAATTTGTTAATTTTACTTATTATTTTTATTTTCCAATTTCTAGTTAGTTTCGTTAACTTCCCATGAACCATGTCCCCCGGTCCCAAGTTAAGGCACTCCTCCACTGTCTCCATGTTCTCTTCCATTTTCCTGCATTTTAATTATTCAGTTTTAGAATTTAGTTATTTAGTTTTTCTATCATATAAATGGGGTGGCCGAAATCTTGTAAGACAGACTTGATTATGAATTGAACACAGATGTGAGGATTCCTCAGAAAACTGGCTGATACGCGAGATTCTTGCATTTCAAATTCTTATTCCTACGAGCTAGATCTTTACTCCTAGTGGTTTCTATCATATTGAGCCTTGTACAACAGAAAGGGGTAAAGAGGTGTACCACCATTATCACAATTCTACACTCACCTTCCCAATCAGAATAATCTTTTGTGAGTTTTTTTCAACAACAACCTCAACTTGGATGTAGTCTTTCGCACTAGGCCTCGTTTTATAGGTCACTACATTCACCTGCATGATATTAATTCAGTAAATCAGCAGCAGCAATCTAGCATGCGATTCTCTAAAGTATGAAACCAGCAAACTAGAAAAGTAAGCTTAATTAGAGTAATCACTATTCACTAAGCTTAGTTAGAGTAATCAGTAGATAAATATTTTAGTCAGAAAGAACGACCTGGCAGGCATAAGGCACTTCATTGCGATATTGCATAAATATCTTTTCTCTGACGATTTCAGCTACGAAAAATCTTTCTGGGTGCTCACTGGCAATGTCCTAAAATCAAAACAATATGGTTACCATTGAAAGCCAAATTTAGCTTGCAAGAGCAAGACTTCTATTGCTAAGACATGCAAGATAAAAACAAAAGATGTCACTGTTGCAGAAAATTCATAAAGAAAGCTAAGTGGATACGAGAGAGGATGAGATAGAGAAGCTTAACACCTTCGGATAGAATGTTACTGTTGTGGAAAATTCATGTAGCAAGCAAGTGAATATAAGAGAGAATGAGACAGAGAAGCTGAATACCTTCGGATAGAGTGGAGGACCCATCGGAAGTTTTGAAAGTATCCAATCCTTGACGTCCTCAACACCATGACCAAATTTAGCACTCACAGGTATGACGTCATCAACATCAGTGAGCTTCTCATACCACTGCAAGGGATCATTGATACTTAGTCACAAATTAGCTCCATCAACTAAATAAACCAGTGTTTACTCATGTAATTACATGTGCACGACCAAAAGCAAACAAACAAATCAAGACACAGAATTTATTGCAACCTCCAACTTTTTTGCAATTTCACCAGGTTTGATAAGATCTTTCTTGTTTAGAACCAGCAAAGTAGGTAGTTTCTCTTTCATGCTTCCAAAACCCTCTGCTAGCACTTCGTCCATCTGGGGAAAAAAAGAGAGGCTAAAAGCTCAAGGACAACTAAACAAATAGATGGAGGAGAAGGGTAAAAGGATCATACCTTCTCCGGCACCTTACTTGCATCAACCACAATAAGTACACAATCTGCATTGACCGCTGCACTTCGGACATTCTTCATCATCATTGAGTCCAACTTGTGCATTTTCTTCTCAATCACGCCAGGTGTATCATAAAGTATCATCTGTCAGTAATCAACATAGTTGAATGCATAATTGTGTAGAACCAGAAACCATCCAGGAAGAGCACAATCAAGACTGCATGTCCAACCATGTAATGTTTCCAATCAGCTAAATCCAAAGTGCTGCTTCAGGATAACATTCCAAAAATTTTATTACTATAAGTTATATCCAGTATCCTAACTTTGCTGATGGCAGCAGCAGTCAATTTCTTTCCATAGGACATGTTGATATTTGTTACATGCTTTGAATGTCCAATTTGCTCCCTTATCTCTCCCCAAACTATGACCTAGCATGTTTGATGTTGCTATATGCCTTCATTTGTAAGCTTATCCGAATGAATATGGTGATATACAATATGATCACACACGCTCATTGGTATCTTCAAGCAGGTCAACATCTTGTCGTCCATACAATATGAGAAACTTTATTTTTGTTGTTGTTTTTCATTTCTGGAGTTGACAATCACAGAATATGAAGCAATCTACAATTCTATATTTGACCATTCTGATGAGATATCTAAAGTATTATAGCTTGATCAATTCATGGTTACACAGCAGAAGTTGTTAAACAACCCTAAACTCTAAACCTTAAACCCTAAACTATAACAAAAACAGCCGAAGGCAAAAGACAGAATACTAATGTCTTTTAAAATCTCAAATTAACTCAGAGCTAGTAAAATAAAAACATAAGTCGGTAAGCATTACAGCATAAAGGGCACCATATGCAGGAAATTCAAACCTGGTAATCTGGGCCAGAACATATACCAAGGATCCGATGTCTTGTGGTTTGGGGTTTATCAGTGACGATGGAAAGCTTCTGACCAACCATTTGGTTCGAAAGGGTGCTTTTTCCAACATTTGGCTTTCCAACTACAGCAACATATCCTGCTAGTTCAACCACGAGCTCAATAAAGCATATAACATCGCAGTACATTGTAGTCTTCTTCAAATGAATGCAGACATTTAAAAAAAAAAAAATTACAGAGGACATTCCTGAAAGCACAAAATACACTACTCACTCTTCTTCAACTACAAGAAACTAAAAAAACAAAAGGAAACCTGTAATGCCTTTTGTCTTACTACATTTCTATTACAAATATTTTTCTCATACACAGAGGAAATTTCATGGTGAAGCTATCAAATTCACAGGTATCATCATCATTGTCCATTTGTCCACAAAAATATCAACTACATGCCCAAAAAAAATCACCTAACCAGAGATATCATGTAAAGGTTAACCCACTTAAACTAACATAAATTCCCCACAAAAATAGATTGTTAATGGTGGAACGGTGAATACCGGGAGGAAATTCATCGCCAACTGTTTCCAAGTTCTTCCTAATTTGCGAGTTTGTAACCTAAAACTAAAGCATTACAAAGAAGAGAGAGAGAGGAGAGGAAACTAACCGAGACGGTGATTGGGATGAGAACCATAGTCGAGCTCCTCCATTTCATAATCGTCAAGCAAAGCCATGTTTCTGTCCGGCTTCACACTCAGAGAGAGAAACGACGCCGAAGGGTCGGAATCTGACATAGATTCTTCCGGCTGGTCTTCCTCTGCTGAATACTTGGTCAATTCGGCTTCTAGGCCTTCCGATTCTTCCACTTCCTCCGAAATCCATCGTCGACGTCGAAAATCACTCGGCTTCTCCGGGGGTACCGAAACTTTTCGGTCCCTCGCGGCCCTACTCCTCGCTAGAAAATGAGCTCTACCTCGACGAAGGGAAAAGACAGGTTGAGTAGGAAAAAGGAAGGTGGAAGGATGTCTATCAGGGAGAATAGGCGAAGATGTGCGCAGAGCAACCACCTCCATGGGAGCTGGGCTTGGAGTGTACTCGCTGTGTTATTCTATCTTCGTGTTTATCTTCTTTTGTTTAAGCCAACATCACCGTTTTCAAACGAGCATCCGTGGAAAAAGTTTTTTTTTTTTTTTTTTTAAACGGAAATAATTTGGCTACGAGGGTAAATCATATAAGCAAAGAGCATCCGTATGTAATTGCGAAGCGCCGAGTCGTCGGGTGCCGATGAGTCCGATAACACAAAGTCAAGATGCACTAAGCGATCTGCAACTCTATTTGTTTCTCGATATACATGACGAAATTGCCTAAAGAGACTAGACTGTCAGATAAAATTATCTCAGAATCTCCAGGAGTCAACCCACAACCCTTAAGGCTGTTAATGATTGTGAGGTTGTCACCTTCTATTGCAAGTTTTGTTATGTCTAGCTGTCGTGCAGCGTTAATGCCATTCCAAAGGCCAATACCCTCTGCTGCAGAGATAGAATGAAAAGGGGAAGGGCCAGCACCGCAGTAAACCGGATGTCCTGTGTGGTTCCTAATAAGGAATGCATAAGTGCCTTTAGAAGAAGCGGAAAATACACCGTCGAAGTTGAGTTTGTGGGTCCCCGATGGTGGGGGGGGATGCCATTTTGAACTGGTTCTTCTTGTTGCCTTTGTGTTCTGATTATTTGTGGTTTTCTGGTGAGGTCCCTGTTCTTGAGTTACATCATCAGTTTGTTTGGAGACATTCCATAATAAGATTTGGTCTTTTATAAACGAGACAATTCCCCGCACGGCCGCACATCAAGAATGTTGCCGCCAAATAGTGTTTTGTTCCAGAAGTACCAGATACTCCACTAGGTGAAAACTAATTTGGTGAACAGCTGAGTTCCAATATTTTCCTTTATGTTTTGAATAGTCTCATTTATTGTCGCTCCTTGAAGGAAGCAGTTGTTTATGATTAATACTAGTGAATGGTCTATGGAAGTGATTGTCTCACGTGCGATAGGGCAATTCCATAATAAATGTGCTAGGTCTTCATAATTGGAGTCACAGAATGGGCATGTTGTTTGTATCTCGAAGTCGCGAGAGGCGAGTTTGACCGAAGTTGGGACACCATCTTTTCTAATTTTCCATAGTAGACTTTTTACTTTTGGTGGTATATCTAATTTCCATATCCAATTCATGTCGGATTTTTGGTGGTTCTTGAAGTGCACTTCAAGAGTCGCTAAAGACCTATAGCGACAATATTGACTTCATCGCTAAATGTTTTTTTTTTTTTTGCGATGATTTCATTTTTCCACGCAAGACTCTTTTGTGAGGAGCTTTCAATGACCATTTAAAAAGGAAGCATATTTCCTCGCTAAATAGCTTTAGCGACGAAATATCAATTTTCAGCGAGGAAATATTTCCTCGCAAAAAGAGACTTCTGTTGTAGTGGTGGTTGATCATTTCAATTGCTGAGTGTGTGGAAAACCAGTCATTTTGCTCCATTTCCAGTACAATCTATCTGTGTATATATTTTTTGGGATTGGAATATCTGCTATCGGTTTTGTTACTTCATCTGGTAGTATATTTTGGTACACAGTTTTTAGTTTTTCTAGATCCCAGGTCTTATTTGTTGATATAAAGTGTTGGATTGTGACGTTAGTGTCAATTTGATAATCAGTGGGGATATAATCGGTCAAAGGCTTATTACCAAACCAGTGATCAGACCAGAAGTTGATGTTGTTGCCATTTCCAATTGACCAGCGTAGACCCTCCTTGAAGAGCGGAATTAGCTTGGTAAGCTAAGCCCATTGCCAAGACGAATCACTTTTTTTATGATAATGTAGTTTATCATGGGTTTTAAGGTACTTTTATGTTACAATGGTGACCCATGGGTTTTGTGGTTCTGCTAGGATTTTCCATAGTAATTTTAATTGGAGTGCTTTGTTCATATCTTTTGAGTTTCGTAGACCAAGCCCCCCATGTGATTTAGCCTTGCAAATCTCAAACCAGCTAATGAGCGGTTTGTGATGCGAACCCTTGTTCCATAAAAAATTCCGGTTTATCTTGTCTAGCTCTGCATGTATTGCTTTTGGTAATAGGAAACATTTGTGGTTTTTATTAGAGTGCAACGTCTAGCTTGCGACAGACAGTCGGCCTTTCATTTGTGTAACTATGATTTTGTTGTGGATAGTAAATCCTGAAAAGTCTCCTTAGTTGCCCTACCACATATAATGGGGCAACCCAGATAAGGTCCCAGATTAGTGGTGTATGGGATCTCAAGTTCAGTGTGTATTGTGTTTTTTATGTTTGCTGTTACATTTGGTGTTGTTTGAAATTATGATTTATGTCTGTTTACTTTCTGCCCCGATAAGAAAGAGAATTCCCTAAGCACCTTGTTGATTTGGTCATAGGTAGTTTTAGTAGCAAACGCGAAAATGTCAATATCATTTGCGAAGACTAGAAAGGGGATTTTGGATCCATTTCGTGTGATCGATATTCCTAGATGGCTTATAGGTTTGGCAGACTCATCAAAGAGCCCGCGTGCAAGGATTTCCGATAGTATGAGGACTAGGTAAGGTGATAGAGGATCTCCTTGTCTAAGACCTCACTGGGGAGCGAAGAGTTCAGTTGGCTCATTGTTTACTAACACTGAGTGAGTGGCTGTAGTTATACTTTCCTTAATCCAGCCAATGAATCGGGGAGAGAATCCAAACTTGTCCATGGTAGAAAGAAGGAATTCCCAATCAACCATGTCGAATGCTTTTTCCATGTCTAAGCTGACAACCGTCCATCCAAATTGCCCCCGTTTCTTTGAAAATGAGTGAAAAATTTCATTAACTATTAAGATATTGTCTTGAATTGCCCTTCCCGTTGTAAATGCATTTTGAAGTGGGTTTATAATCTTAGGTATTACCTTTTTCAGTCTAGATGACAGAACCTTTGAGATGATCTTATATGTTGTTGACCATAGGCTAACTGGTCTGTAATGTGCTATTGTTGTCGGGTTGTCACATTTGGGTATGAGAGCAATGAAAGTATGGTTTATTTGCTTTAATATTCTGCCACTAAGAAAGAAGCTTTTAACTGCCTTAGTGACCGAGGGGCCAACTATATCCAATATTTTTTGAAGAAACCTGCAGGGAATCCATTTGGTCCCGGTGATTTGTCGTTTTCTGGCTAAAGACCGCATTTTTTATTTCTGCATTGGTTATTTGTCTAGTGAGCCAGTGATTGTCATCATCTGTTACGTGGTGGTTAATGTTGTTTAGCAGAGTGCAAGGTATTCTTTGTCTTTGGTTACTTTGGTATCGTTTCATGAAGTCTCCTTTAATGATGTCTCGAATTTCCTTGTCCGTATTTACCGATATACTGGCAATAGTTTGAATGGATTTAATAATGTTCCTATTTCTCCGCCCTGTTGCAATTCTGTGGAAGTATTTTGTGTTTGCATCAATGGATTTTATATGGTTTCGTTTCGCTATTTGCCCCTAATATTTTTTCTGGTAAGTTAGTAAAGAGGCGTGCTTGGTTGTTGATGGAAGGTTTTTAGTCGCGTAAACCGTATCAAAATAAATTTGAACCTACCTAACTAATGTAGTGTGGTAAGCACGAGTCGATCCCACAGAGAATCAAGTTATTCCTAAGTTAAGTTTATTTACCAATTAGTATGAAACGGGGGGTTTTTGGGTGGTGAAAATAAGAAAGAAAATAAAATGAACTATAAACAAATTGATGGAGATAACGATTAATAAAATAGTTTCATCTACAAATATCCACTTTATTTGGTTGAAACGATCCTTGTAACTTCTTCTCATCCTTTTAGGTTTCCTATGAATGCCCTTGTCACTACCTAATATAGTTACTAGTCCAACCAGTCCTAGAAACCCTTATCAATCGAACAGTCCCTAAAGAAGGATTTAACCCAATTGATAGCTTTAAGTTTAGAGATTAACCAAGGTATTTGCAGTCCCTAAAGAGGGATTTAACAACACATCCAACTTCCTACTCATTCAATTAGTTCAACCAGCCCTAAAGGAACAAGTTTGCCACTTGGGTTAAGGTTTGACAGAGTTTAAAATCGGCCAATGGCTTCCTTCTTAACCCTAATTATGTTTTGTTTTATTTTTATGGAGACCTAAACTCTCCCGTTTCGTCTACAATTTGAAGCTTTGTTTTGATTGATTGTGAGTTTCTAATTCTCGTTCCTTATTTCCTATATTGAATGTTTCGACTTCTTTGCGCTTTATTGTTGATTGTTTTATTCTAACTTGTCTGATCAACTTGGTAGAATCAATTCAATTGCTAGGAGATTGTGACTGACAATAACACGATCTTTGGAGTTTGGAATGGGAAAAATAAAGGGCGAATTTTCTTTTTTTTTATAATCTGGTAAGAATTTTGTACTTCGATAATATTTTGCACTTTCAGGATCATGTCTGTTCTCGAATTATTACCTAATAAAAAATAAAATTGCACTTTGAGATAAGGTGATGAATTTTTCTTTCTTATTATAATAATTGAGGCCTACTATCTGCATGGTGGTTTTATCGCGCTTTACACGGTATGCAACCTCGCATTGCCACTGCGAACTCGCAATGCCACTGCGAACTCGCAATTCATGGCCGCACTTTTTTTTTGGAAATCAACGTATGAGTAGTGCGCGTATGATGAACCGTTTTTAGTCGCCTAAACCGTATCAAAATAAAACTCAAACCTACAAACTAGTATAGCAAGCAAGTAAGAGGTCGATCCCATAGAGAATCAAGTATTCCTTTGCAATATGTATTTACCAATTAGTAGAAAGGGGTTTTTTGAGTGGTTGAAATAAGAAAGAAAACAAAATAAACTATAAACAGATTAATGCAAAACAATTTAGAGAAGATCGCTCTACCTACAACTATCCACTTTATTTGGTTGAATTGATATTGTAACTTCCTCTTGTCCTTTTAGTCTTCCTATGAATGCCCTTGTCCCGACCTAATATAGTTACTAGTCCAACCAGTCCTAGCAACCCTTATCAATCGAACAGTCCCTAAAGAAGGATTTAACCCAATTGATAGCTTTAAGTTCAGAGATTAACCAAGGTATTTGCAGTCCCTAAAGAGGGATTTAACAACACATTCAACTTCCTACTCATTCAAATAGTTCAACCAGCCCTAAAGGAACAAGTTTGCTACTTGGGTTAAGGTTCGCAACCAGGAATCTACAAAACCCTAGCAATTGAATTGATCTAACAAGTTGGCCAGACAAGATAGAACAAAACAATAAGCAATCAAGCACAAAGAAGTTGAAGCATTCAATATAGGAAATAAGGAACAAGAATTAGAAACTCACAATTCAATCCAAATAAAGCTTCAAATTGCAAGTAGAACGAAGAGAGTTTAGTCGCCCATGGCGAACATCGCTCTCTCTCTCATTGTCTGATAGAACGTAAGAATAGAATGGAAGTTATGAAAAATAACATAAAAGTGGCCTAATAAAACATCCAAGTCGGCCTCAAAACAACATAATAGAAACTAGGGTTTTTTTCCTCAAAACGGCGCGCTGACTGTCCGTGCGGCGGGCGCAGCAAACCATGCGGCGGGCGCAGCATGAATACCACCCCTGGCGGCGGGCGCGGCAAACCATGCGGCGGGCGCTGCATTGGTCTTTCACGGAAATTCCGTCTTGAATCAGCCCTCGACGTCAACATGAAAGTTGTAGCTCTCTGAAAGAGCTTTCCAACGCATGGTCATAATAGTCGATCGGACAACCGAGGCCTCCAGAAAGTGCAAAACAAGTTCAGCATGTCTGGCGACAACTTCTGCAGACTTGTTCTTCGTTTAGGTTCGCTTCTTCTTCTCAGGACCTCTTGAGATCTTCATGTAAGCTTCTTCGATCAACTAGACATTCTCATCCAATGCGTTATCAACCCATGTCTCCTCCTCGGATCCACGATTACCTGAAATAATCAATAAAAGCATGTAGATTTCGACTCCACCAACATAGAGAGCAAATATGCAAATTGCACTTAATCCATGCATGATATGCATCTTAACTAAGCTAAATGCAACCTATTATGCCTACCTATATGCATGCTATCAAACTCCCCCACACTTAAGCTTTTGCTTGTCCTCAAGCAATGAAAACTAAATATAGAATTAATCATCCCACAAATAAGATCTTCATGCTATAGTTTTAGAAAAGCAACATCAAACAATAGGAGCCATGAATAAGAGAACAAATATCCTAGCAAATATATGGGCGATCCAATAGTAAAAGCAAATTTAATCCAACCTCACCGGGATAATGTGTTTCACTCAAGCTCTCATGTGTTTAGTCTTTAAAGTCCAACTCTCAACTCAATCCAAAATGCTCTATACACCGTGAAAGTCATCACTTACAAAAAAACATCATGAGGACTTTTATAGGGTTGTAATGGGGCTTTGGTAGGAACATAAGACATGGGAAATATTTAGGCTTGTGGTGCTAAAAATCCGGGAAAAAGGAACAACAACCAACCAGAACAACACCAAAACTTCCATACTTCACAAACCATTCCAATAACATAAACTCCAATACACATCAATAAATTTTTCGATTTCAATAGCCATACAACTCATGCATTTTTTTTTCATTATGATGACTTCGTTTCTTTTATTTTATGCTTACTTTTGCCCCTAGATGAATTTTATCCTCCCTAGGTCCAAGCTTACTAGACTTTTACTCCTAAGTGAATTTTATCCTCCTTAAGCCCCTAGTAATAAGTCATCTCTATTATGCAAGAAGGGTTACCTTATTTTGGCTATGCCTCTCGCAATGTACAACCATACATACATAATATCCACTCAAAGCAACTCCAACATAAAGATTTTTCACCAATTCTCCTCCTAATTCCCGGATAGGGTCAGGCTAATCATTGGCTAGGATATATTTTTGTGGAGCTATAAAAAGAATAGGCTTTAAGGCTCAGATGGCTTCAAGCAAAGGATAATGCAAATGGTAGATAAGGTATAATATGGCTAAAGAAAACATGCCTCAATCATTTGAAATTCACAAGCAACAACCATGTGCAATACGGTATTGAAATAAGAAGCATATGGAGAGTATAATCACACAATAAAAGCAAAAGGGAATAATATGTAAAGTCCCTATAAGGCCAAAACAAACTCACAAAGGTTATATTTTTTTTTTTTTTTTAGTTTTCAATTAAACCTTAACTATGAATCATACTTGCTCAATTATATTCTCAAATCATGCTCCAAAAATCATTTTCAAGCAATTCAATCAAATCATGGGATTTATGCATTAAGATCATAAAAATAAATTAGAGGACAAACTAAACCAAGATGGGTATCTTTAATAACACATAAATGCAATGCATGATATTTTTGTGATATATGAGTAAAAATAAATATGAAAACATAAATAAACATGATATGGAAACTCTATCTATATGCAATGCAATCCCTCCCCCACACTTAAACCTTTCATTGTCCTCAATGAAACATAAAAGACAACAAACTATAAAAACATAGAGAAAGAGATGAATGAAATACTCACAATGTGGTGGAAGGGGCGATATAGGTCGGCTCTGAGCATTGCGCGCGGCGGGTTAAAGAAAACTAGCTAACTAGGAATTGAAATAACTAAAACTTACCTCGGGTTGCCTCCCGAGAAGCGCCTTTCTTTAATGTCATTGGCTTGACTTATTCTCAATCTCAAGACCTTATCTCTCAGACATCGTCAAGGCCCTCAGTAACCTATCATATTCCTGTGCACACATCTTGCAAAGCACATCATAGCACAATAAATTGAAAGCATAAAATGTGAAACTCAAGAACCCTTTCAATCTATCAAAGAGCCTAGCACGACTCTCTGCATAAGGAATATGATACCACCAGCACAGTTCTGCTGATGGCTTTTCAAAATAGCAATCAAAAGGATCAACATAATCACCATTACCTTTAAGATTGCAAAAGTTTACCTTTATTATCTCTTGAGCCTCAGTGGATGGCTCTAGACTTGGTTCATCAATGGCCGAGCTCAGAATGGATGGTGCAGATGGAGTAGGAGAGACATCACATGTAACCTCATGCGTCGACTCATGAGATTCCACGCCAGGAAGCACTAGACCATCTCCTCCATCATCTAAGAAACTATCGTTGTCTGCAACCAATTCCTCATCTTCTTCTTCGAAGCTCCTTTCTTTCTCACCTTTTGCACTTAGAATTTGAATGAGTTGGTTCATTTGTTCCTCCAATTTTCCGATTCGGCTCATGTTTCTTTCCTCTAACTGCTGCAACACCTGTGTGAGAGTTCGGATTGATACTTCCTGCTCAACCTGTCGACTCATGTTGTAGAAAAAATCCCAAATCTCAAAGAGTCCCATATCCAATAGGCCTCCATTACTCATGGACTCAGCAAGATTTCGTGTTTCAGCATTCATCCTATCAAATATGCAAACACACATCTCCCGCACACCATATTGATAACCCCATGAACCAAGGTCATTAACATACTCATGCAATCTAGTGAAATATTGGTGAAAGTGCTCACCTTCAAACTGCAACAATCTCAACATCTTGAAAGAGTTAGTAGCAAGGGTGTTGTGAACCGTAAGATAGGTTCACAATAAAGTTAGATATATAAACAAAAATTAATAAATACACACAACAAAGAAATAAACTTGATTCCCCGGCAACGGCGCCAATTTGATGGACGGTTTTTAGTCGCCTAAACCGTATCAAAATAAAACTCAAACCTACAAACTAGTATAGCAAGCAAGTAAGAGGTCGATCCCACAGAGAATCAAGTATTCCTTTGCAATATGTATTTACCAATTAGCAGAAAGGGGGTTTTTGAGTGGTTGAAATAAGAAAGAAAGCAAAATAAACTATAAACAGATTAATGCAAAACAAATTAGAGAAGATCGATCTACCTACAACTATCCACTTTATTTGGTTGAATTGATATTGTAACTTCCTCTTGTCCTTTTAGTCTTCCTATGAATGCCCTTGTCCCGACCTAATATAGTTACTAGTCCAACCAGTCCTAGCAACCCTTATCAATCGAACAGTCCCTAAAGAAGGATTTAACCCAATTGATAGCTTTAAGTTCAGAGATTAGCCAAGGTATTTGCAGTCCCTAAAGAGGGATTTAACAACACATTCAACTTCCTACTCATTCAAATAGTTCAACCAGCCCTAAAGGAACAAGTTTGCTACTTGGGTTAAGGTTCGCAACCAGGAATCTACAAAACCCTAGCAATTGAATTGATCTAACAAGTTGGCCAGACAAGATAGAACAAAACAATAAGCAATCAAGCACAAAGAAGTTGAAGCATTCAATATAGGAAATAAGGAACAAGAATTAGAAACTCACAATTCAATCCAAATAAAGCTTCAAATTGCAAGTAGAACGAAGAGAGTTTAGTCGCCCATGGCGAACATCGCTCTCTCTCTCATTGTCTGATAGAACGTAAGAATAGAATGGAAGTTATGAAAAATAACATAAAAGTGGCCTAATAAAACATCCAAGTCGGCCTCAAAACAACATAATAGAAACTAGGGTTTTTTTCCTCAAAACGGCGCACTGACTGTCCGTGCGGCGGGCGCCGCAAAGTTGCGGCGGGCGCAGCAAACCATGCGGCGGGCGCAGCATGAATACCGCCCCTGGCGGCGGGCGCGGCAAACCATGCGGCGGGCGCTGCATTGGTCTTTCACGGAAATTCCGTCTTGAATCAGCCCTCGACGTCAACATGAAAGTTGTAGCTCTCTGAAAGAGCTTTCCAACGCATGGTCATAATAGTCGATCGGACAACCGAGGCCTCCAGAAAGTGCAAAACAAGTTCAGCATGTCTGGCGACAACTTCTGCAGACTTGTTCTTCGTTTAGGTTCGCTTCTTCTTCTCAGGACCTCTTGAGATCTTCATGTAAGCTTCTTCGATCAACTAGACATTCTCATCCAATGCGTTATCAACCCATGTCTCCTCCTCGGATCCACGATTACCTGAAATAATCAATAAAAGCATGTAGATTTCGACTCCACCAACATAGAGAGCAAATATGCAAATTGCACTTAATCCATGCATGATATGCATCTTAACTAAGCTAAATGCAACCTATTATGCCTACCTATATGCATGCTATCAGCGTACGCGAATATATTATTTTTTAAACACTCAGCACACGAACGCGGATATATACAAATTAAAACAAGATAAGATAGATAATCGGAAGATAAGATGGATATGTATCCGATATATTTGTAGATAAGTGCGAATATATATTTTTTTCCCAATAATACATAATAAGGATCTCTATATATATCATGCTTGTTTAGGGCACAAATATCAACAATTTGACGGCTCTAGTGAAGCTAATTTTCCTAAATTTCTCTACATGTCATCACCGATTGAAGATGATCTACCATTCAACCGATACAATTACAACAATTCGCAAGAACTTCTAACTCATGTCGATGTAATTCTAAGAACTATTGTACCAAAATCTCATGTATATCTTCCATGGTTCCAATTTATTTGAATATATAGTAGTATATGCCAATATTAGAGAGATTTATTTAACACTTACTATATGTTTTGAATGTGTTTGTTTCCAATGTGTGTATAGTAGTATTTAACATGTATATACCATCAATATATTTCGAATTGTAGGATCTCCCCGACTTTCCTCTAGAAGAGGGTACCTATTATTCATATATGTTTCGGATAGAAGAATATTTCTTTGACTCCAAGAATGCAAAGGAGTGGGCTCATTTTATGGGTGGAATGAGAAATATGATGTTAATAACTTATAGGTCTTGGAAGAACAAGCAGAACGGGTTAGGTAGGTGTCTTTCGTTTGGTTTGCGAGTACTATGGCTATCCTAGAGATGCGGCCGATGTGGATAAGGATTTTCCACCATCATCAAACAAAGAAAAAAAGTCGAAGAAAAATGGATGTCTATTTGAGCTCGAGGGTAAATGGAGAGTGTTTGTCATATGTGGTTCTCACAACCGTAATCTTCCGAATAACTTGTACGGACATATCTTTGTCGAAAGGTTGACTGATAAGCAACATCATAAGGTACGACGCGGTGCCATGATTGGGTTAAAATCTCGTTAGTTGTTGAGTATCTTTCAAGATGAAGATTCCAAATGTGTGACGAATATCCGTCAAGTGTACAACTCTGTTAAGAAGACAAAGAGGGTAGAGGCGGAGGGTCTTGGGGATATACAACAAGCATTGCATTCACTCGAAGGAAAACAGTAAAATGTATTTGTGCATAGAGTGCACGAGTCTAATCAGCTGATATAATGTTTTCTCACCCAGACCCACAACATTTATGGAGGTTATTTCCCTACATCATCATGATGGATGCAACTTACAAGACAAATGAGTACGTGTATCCCTTTTTTTAATTGTACAAATAGATTTAAACTTTGTTTAATTTATTGCTCATGATTTATTGACCATCTTCCTTTCATGTAGGTATAAGATGCCATTATTGGAAATAGTTGGGATCACTAGCATGAAAAAGACATTTGTGATAGCGTTTGCAATCATGGCGAAGGAGACTACATATCACTATGGTTGGGTGATGTAGAGGCTCTGAGATCTTTGTAGACATAGAATGCCAGATGTGTTCCCAACTGTGAAGCATTTATTGTGCAAATGGCATGTAATGTCAAATATCGAAGTAAAGGCAAAGATCACACAATCAAAAGCTAAAGAAAATGAGTTTGTTGAAGATTGTTACGCCTTCGTAGATTCGAGGTCAGAATTAAGCTACAAGCAACGTCTTGAATCAATGAAGACCAAGTGGGACAGACATTGGAACCTCATGGAATACCTTGAAACCACTTGGCTCAAGGACTTTAAGGAGGCACTTGTTAGAGCTTGGGTTGATTGCTATCCTCACTTTGGGACTAGAACAAATAACTGGTAAGTGTTTTGAATGTTTGTACTAGTGAATTACGTATGTCATGTTATTTTGGAAAAATAGTTTTTTAACCGCCAATCTATTGAAAACCATGTAGTTGTGAGTCACAGCATGGGAAGTTGAAGGATATGTTGAACACGTCAATAGAGGGTTTGAAGATGTGGTCAAGTGCATCGACATAATGATCAACAAGTAGATCAAGCAAATAAAGGGTTGTCGTGAAATGTCTAGCATGAATGTTCGTAGGAGTGTTTCTAGCAACCCACTATTTGCTCCGCTTGTTATGATGGTGACAGATGATTGCTTTAACATATTGCTCAAGAATTACACCACGGCGATAGGCAGACCCAATGATGTCAGGATCTGTCGGGACAAGTATTGGCGAGATGTGCATGGTGTGGCATGTGTTGATGAATTTTTAAAAGCCATATCCACCTGTACGCCGATAAGCTTGAGTCAAATTCATCCCTTTTGGAGGCAAGTGATGTGGAGTGGATCTATTATGGCAGAGGAGGGCAACAACCATGTGGAAGATATAGACCAAACCAGGTTAACGTTGCTCAAATTGAATAAAAGGCTTGAGGTAGATGATCTCACTCCTCAGAAAGCTAATTTTATTGCCACGACCTTCATGGACATGGATAATCCTAGAGAAACTAACATGACAACACCACATGTAAGCAATCTTAGAGGTCAATCGATAGGGAGGCGCTCAATGATGCGCGGACCAACGACACTTGAGCATGCAATGCGACGGTCAGCCACTTGAGGTCGAGGGAGCGGTCGAGGTTGTGGAAGCGGTTGAGGCAAGCCAATGACACTTGACCGCACGACATTTTTGTCCGGCCATGTGGAGTGATTTTTCCCACGCTATGTTGACCGTGTTAAAATTGTGAGTTCAGATGGGCATTGTGGGTATCGAACGCTTACAATGTTTCTTGGATATGGGGAGAACCAGTATATGAGGGTCCGAAAAGAGATGTTTGATGAGCTGTGTAAGAACAAGGATTTGTATCAAGCATCATCGATGATGAATGATATTGAAGGGCTGATCAGTAATGTTGATGTCAAGGATCCTGGGCAATGTAGCCCGACGAGGTAGATGGAGGTGACGTTGGTTCCTTTGGCAGCTGCAACACGATATCAACTTATTGTGGTTGTCCTTAGCAGGATGGTCCGTATAAATGTATCCCGATGATGACACCTACAACAACCACAAGGACACCGATAGAGATTATTGCAATGGCGTTGATTGGGCAAGTGCATTGGGTACTGGTTAGTTAATAAATTCTAACCTCACCATTACTATTCCTACACATTGTATGAAAGGTTAATTATTGTATTTCATAACAAAACAGGTATGGCTTCGACCAGACTCACCGATCCCTCCAAAAACTCCAGAATGGGATCATTTCCACCACTAGCGTGTAAATGGTTGGGATGAACCATTCAATACAAGGATGGCAGAGTACATCAACCTTCGACGTGCTGATCTGGATTGTTTGGGACTCATTGGTAACATGTGGTTGTAATTCGGCCTCATCTATGTATTGTGTCTCTTGCTATGGTGGGTCCTGATGGATCGGTTGCTGTGGCTGTACAAACTAATGCGGATGCTCTTGCTACTCATACAAATCCTCATAGTCAACAACAACATCGCTCGCCATATTGTGGTAGTCATACGCTCCGGGACCGAATGCCCGCTGATTGTAGCCATCATCTGTGTTGGCGTCCTCAAATTCCTCTTCATCGAATGCATATGACCCAGCTACTTCGTCCGACTGAATATCCTCAATCCCTAAAGTTCCACTCAGAAAATGAGACGGTGCACACTCTGATGAGGTACGTCTCAGAGTAGGCCGACTCGGCCCAGGCGATTGTGTTCTATCTCATATAACTGATGTACTCGCCCGAGCGAGTACATTAGTGGTGGTAGCTGGAGCCTCCTCTTGCGCCTCCTCAGCCTTTTCATGTTCGCCTCGACGGACCGAAGCTGTGAGCCGTCGACGCTCTAGGGCCCTAGCAATTTGCTATCACGTCGCTTAACAAATAAACAATTTTAAAATAGGTAACTCATCTAAATATGATATAAAATTTCCTTTTCAATGTTACAATTTATTATTCGTACAATGTCCAAAATTTAGTCAGTACACATCAATTATGTTTATATATTCCTATAAGGTTATAATTGATAAACATAAATTACCTTTTTTCATTTAACTAATTTCTGTGACCTGTTTTAAAGGGTATTTTGTTTACCTATGTTCATGGGTATTTCGGTTACCTATTTTGGGTTTAGGGTGAAATCTTACATTTCTTTCATACACTTCTAATACAACGCTAACATAGATGGATATTATTTAGTCATGATATAGATAAGCACAAATCATTTTTTCAATATATAATGTCGCTTATATACTTCAAAATTAATTTTTCCTATCTATATAACTCCTAAAAACCTTAATTATTGTCAATGTAATTTTATCTAACTCATGTCATAACGGATTTCGATCACCTATTTTTGATTGTTTATTTCAACATAAATGATATATACAAATTCGTAAAAACCAAAAATCTTTCAACTAACCTGAAATTATCATGATATTATGTTTAGACTAATTCGCTAATGAGATTGATAAACACTTGTGATTTTTCCCAAATTTCCGTTACATACTTAAAAAAACAAATTCATATCTATATAACTCATTTAAACCTTACGTACTAACCATTGAATTTTCATCATATTATCATCTTACAATTTCTAATATTTCATGGAACTTTTTTCTTTTTTCACTAAACATTATAAATTGTAAAATTTATCAAAGCTAAAGTGAACTTAACCCTCAAGCTATCTTGCGTTCATCCTTATCTTGCGATGATTGATCCCCTAGAAACCAACCCATAGCACTACTTGCAACCTTCCTCATTTTGGATGTCATGATTCCCGATTAACTAAATATAAATTTAATTAGTGTAAGTCATATGCAAACCTAATGAAGATAATGCATAAGGAAGAAATTAATCTCACTTGTTAAACTGAATGGAGCTTCCAATGTGCACAATGCACTTAAACCCAAAGGGGCTTCAATGGCGATTGAGGTTGCCAAATTGCAAAATTGCAGAAGTCACCACCCGAAGGAAGAAGGATACAAGCAAGTGATGTGTGGCGAAGAGCTGATGGCGTAGGATTTTATAGACAAGTATGAATCTCCATGATGTGCAGTTGCAGAGTGTAAAATCCGGGATGCGCAGCAGAGATTCCCTCACGTGCTAGTGTCTCGTTCAAGATTGCCCCGTGACTGTGTTGTCACATCTGCACTCTCGCTATGTAAACTTCCACAACCAGTGGCGAAACACATGCACGGGTCCCACAAACATTCCCTAATATAAGTACAATATAATATAATTATTCGTAATATTTATTGTTCTAAATTTCGTTGATGACCTTTTTTTTGTTGCACCATCGTTTTCCTGTCTACCCCACCGCCACCCTCTCCCCATCCAGCACCATCTTTGCCGCCACCTGTTCCCTTACCGCCATCCCCTTCGCCACTAACTCATTCGCTACCCTCTCCAACCCACTCATCCCCCACCTCCTCCACCGCTTGTTCCAACCTCCACCTTTGGCACCACCACCCACTCCACCCGCGGTGGACCAAACCCTCCCTTTACCAGCCCCTCCGACACTTGATCTGCCACCACCATGCCCACTATCTGTGCAAATCCCCCAGATTTGCTCGGGCTTGCACATCTCTCCTCTCTTCTCCTCCATTGTTCTTCGATCACTCTCTCTCTCTCTCTCTCTCTCTCTCTCTCTCTCTTGTCGGTGCTCTCTCTTGCTCTAGAAAACATAATGATTTACTCCTCACAGCTTGTGATTCGTGTCCAAGAAGACCATAGCCTCCGTTATATGTTGCGGAGTTATTACACCATCTTTAAACTATCCCTCAAGATGTTGCAAAGGCCTTTCGCCTTCCCTTAAGGTTGTCTTTGGTGCGAGTCCCTATAAGTGTTTCGCAACCTGTTGCAGAACCTAATCCGTAACACATTGTGAAGATTACTGGTGTATCTACTAAAAATTATTTTAACCCTATTCAAATAGCCATAAGGGGGGTTAGGGTGTTTTCAATTTAAATAAAATTTATTTAGTTGAATTTTATAATTTAATTAGATGAAAATTTTACAATTAAAAAAGGGTGACTTGGGTACCTAGACGGCTAGACCCTTTTGAATATTTAATTAGGTACTTAGACCTTAAACCAATTTAATTAGGTAGAGTAGACCCCTCCCTCTTTCCTTCCCTTCCTTCCTCCCACTTTCCCCCTTCATTCCATTGCTTCTTTCCACTTTGACAATTGATGCGACTTTTTTGTGATGTCATCTTTACACCATTGAAGCCATTTTTTTTTTGTAATACCATCTTTACACCGTCGACCACTGATGCCACTTTTTTACACAAATTTTTTGATGTCATTTTTTTTTATCGTGATGCAATTTTTTCAAAGTAGTTTTTTGATGCCATTTTTTTAATGACATTTTTTCTTTAATGTGATGCCACTTTTTTAAAGTAGTGTTTTGATGCTATTTTTCTAATGTAATTATTTGATGTTATTTTTTTAATCAAATCGTTTAATGTCACTTTTGTAATTCAGTAAATTGTATATCGATATATTTTCATTGATTCTACTTTTATTCACTGATGAGTGATGACATACTTGTGATTAAACTTCATTGATCTCAATCATTTGTGATGAGTGATGATGATAACACATTTATGATTACATTTCATTGATCTCAATTATTTGTGATGACATTCTTTGTTGATGATATTTTTATACGATTGATGACATATGAGCTTAATACGTAATTACTTCATTGATGACATCTTTTTATTGGTGTCTTTTATTCATTGATGACAGATTTATAAGTACAATTAATTGATCTCAATCATTTGTGATGATATTTTTATAAAATTGGTGACATTGAAGTATGAAATGTGGAATCAAAACATTGTGTCACCAAACAAGGCAATACGATCTCTTAAAATCAAAAGCTCAAAAGTTAATGATGACAACAAATTGTTTCTATTTTACTGGCCACTAAAATTTTCATCGCAAAAAGACAAAGATTTTGTCGCAAAAATAGGTGAAGGATTCAAAAATAGCACAGGGATTTGAACCCGCATCTATGTGCTTTAGCACAACGCTCTACCAATTTGAGCTAATAGACTTTAATTTAGCAATAATAAAAGAAGTGAAAGGGTTTAGTTAGCAAAGACAAGTAATAAACAAGTTGATTTCAAACTACTAGTGTCCATGAATAAAGCGCACATTTTATCCTTTCTGCGTTTTCCATCTGGATCGCCGCATAATTCACGTTTTGTTAGAAATATGTCCCAGTCGTCTCCTCCCGACCATTTTGTCAATGGCCAGCCTCCTCGTCAATGGTAAAATCAAGCAATGTATCATGGAGTGCGCCCAAATGCTTTCAACTTGTTGCAGCAATAATTGCCTCATCAAAATGGAATGATGCCTCAAGTAGTCAATCAACAACAACAACAGCCACAACAACACCCTAGACTACTACATCCAATTCACCCCAATTTCAGCCACTTACCAGGAATATGCATCCACAAATCTATGGTCCCCAGCTACCCGCATCTCCCCTGTAATGAAGAATTTTGAGGGTATGCTAGCTAGGACTTCCTGATATGATGGCGCAAAGACCGAATTCTTCGCAGATACATAGACATAACTTTTATCCCTAGAAGGATTATTATTATAGTAGTAGGAGGTTTGAAGGTGGTTGGCCACAGTTTAGATCCAAATACATGATAGTTTTTGAAATCGAAAATATTATAAGAGTAGTAATTATTAATGATCCGTATGTTGATGACTAGTAGAAATATATTCCATCACTCTTAAGCACTTAAGACCAGCATCAATATTATCATCTAGTTCACCTAAAAATTCACCTATTTAACCTGAACCAAGCTCCATCAGGAATAATATACATAAGCAAATGAGATTTTACAATCGATTGTTCAAGTATCATTGCAGCAATGTAGGTTTGGATAAACAACTTTTGCCAAGCTAGCAAAACATCAAATGGTTGTTAGGAACGGAAATCACTAGAGCTTCAGTGAAGACATGTAGAACAAAACAGTCAAACGGTGAAGACATGTAGAACAAAACAGTCAAATATGAAACAAAATCATACTCCATACAAGAACTCATTGTATCCTATAAAAAAGTGCAATAATCAAGAAAAATAGAGTGAAGTCTGTCATTAACTAGAAAGGACACTAAGTTTTCATCCTTTGAAGGAGCATTCCATGAAAGGACAAACAAGACAAGTATCTACTGAAAGGGAAATTGAATCAAGTCGTAAGTAAAAACATAGTGACAAAGCTCATTAGCAAATTATTTCAATTTTAGAAAATAATCCGCAATAACTGGGTTTGCATCCTATTTAGCTCCAACCTTCTACGAGTTGCCATTTATTTTGTAACATATGGTTGGACAGTTGAGATAATGGCATTCAAATTTTAGTTGAGATTATTTTAGACGTGAGTTATAATTGGGAGTTATTTGGTGACAATAGATTACTCTTTGTTTAGCCTTAACCTCTCCATGACCTAATGTTTTGTCGTTGGTGACGATAGATTACTGACAAGAGATTAGTGACAATCGGGTGGTGACAATGTTTTGTTATTGGTGACAATACGTTTGAGAAAAGAATATGGTGACGGTGTTCTATAGTTAGTGACAATATAATGGTGACGATGTACTGTAGTTGGTGGCAATAGGTTGATAACATTGCAATGTCATTTGTGACAATATATTACTTACAAGAGGTTGATGACAATAGGGTGGTGACATTGTTTTTGTAGTTGGTGACAATACATTTGGAAAAATAATATGGTGACAGTTCCACAAGAAAAAAATCCACCACCAATTGTCACCAGAAAAGATTACCCTAACTATCACTGGGAAAAATAAAATGTCACAAAAAAGTCATTTGTCACCGAAATAATTGTCACAAACAACTGTCAGCAGAAATATATATTCAATTGTCACTGAAAAAGTTGTCATGAAATGCAGAGTTGATGGAAATGGTCAATGTTGACTTGTCAATTGTCACCGAAATAAGTGTCACAAATAACTGTCACCAGAAAAATATACTCAACTGTCACCGGAAAAATTATCATCAAATGCATATGTCGTTGGTGACAATATATTACTTACAAGAGGATGATGACAATAGGGTGGTGACATTATTTTGTAATTGGTGACCATACGTTCAAGAAAATAATATGGTGACATTGTTCTACAAGAAAAATTCCACCACTAATTGTCACCGGAAAAAAACATCAATTGTCAACAAAAAAGTTTCCCCTAACTATCACCAGAAAAAATAAAATGTCATAAAAAAACTCAATTGTGTCACAAACAACTGTCACTAGAAAAATATACTTAGCTGTCACCAAAAAAATTGTCATCAAATGCAGAGTTGACCTAAATGGTCAATGTTGACTAGTCAACATTGACTAGTCAATGTCCAAACTAAAAAAGTCAATGGGGAAAGGAAGGAGGGTTGGGACTTGGGAGTAGGGAAGGATGGGTAAAAATATCAGAAATGGACATTTACTTAATTTATTTTAAAAGTGGAAATTTACTTAATTACGACAAGTTTTTTGGACATTCACTAAATTAAACCTCTAAATTACCAAATTTTCTCTTAAAAAAATAGCAAACTAAATTTAAAATTTCATTTAAACTAACCCTAAGATACCAATAGATATATTCCATCTTAACATTCATTCAAACAGAGGTGACGAGAAGCCGATGACTCATCGATCGACTCATCGATCCTATTATCTTCCTCTCCATCCATGCACTGTTGAATCGATATTCTCTTCGATCAATGTTTATGCATTTGAAGACGCCAACTCGACATTCTCATCCACGAAACTTTTGAAGGATATAAAAAAATCATCTCAATTTCTCATGGCAGTTAGCAAACTTGTTTGAAGGAGTTTATAACCGTTAACGAGTCTTCTTCCATATTGAGCCTGACAATACGTCAATACCCATTTATCATCTCAATTTTTCATGGTGGTACATATTGAAGAGTATATAAGGTGATAAATAATACTCTAGAAAATGGGGCCGGGGGGGGGGGGGGGGGAGGATGAATAGAGTATGCTCGATTTTCGTAAAACAAGAACTCTTAAAATAGTTTTCAAAACAACTTGTCAAGACCTTGATATTGCTATCAAATCTTGACCAAGTAAAACCAAGCAAGATAAAGTAAATGCGGAATGTAAAAGATGAACACACGAATTATTAACGAGGTTCGGTCTGAACTTAGCCTACGTCCCCGCCTAGGGTTATCCAACCCGTAGGGGGAGGATGAATAGAGTATGCTCGATTTTCGTAAAACAAGAACTCTTAAAATAGTTTTCAAAACAACTTGTCAAGACCTTGATATTTCTATCAAATCTTGACCAAGTAAAACCAAGCAAGATAAAGTAAATGCGGAATGTAAAAGATGAACACACGAATTATTATCGAGGTTCGGTCTGAACTTAGCCTACGTCCCTGCCTAGGGTTATCCAACCCGTAGGATTCAATCTTTCTTATTTCACTTTCCTTGAGCCTAGAACTTCCTAGGAGAACTTCCTTTCTCCTATACAAAGCCTCACCGCTTATATTCTAGCTCTCAACCTTACAAGTGAAATAAAGGCTCTCACTACACACCAAAGTATGCTATGACGAGTATGAAACTCTTAGATTGAATCAAATGACTTGTACAATAAAGAATGTATCTCTCTCAACTCTAAAAAACCACCCACACAAAGCTTAATGAGTTCACGAGAGAATGCTTTAGAAGACTTGATCGCTTTAGAATGAATGCTTGCTTCGATGATCTTCGTCTTCTACATGCCACCATATAAATAGTCGTTTGTCCAAAGGCAGCAAGGGCGGACCGTTGAAGTTTGAATTCCTTCCAAAAATAATTCTTTCCATTTCCAAGATGCGCTCCCCATGATCAGATGCAATCGACAATTCTTGATTCTCAAGGATAGAGGATCTTCTTTCCTAACACACATTTAATCGAGATGGCAAGTGTATAAAATATCTCACAAGGAATGTGAGCCCAAAACCTTAGATACACCAGCCCATACAAAATAGGCCCATCTCTTTAAACCGAGTCTTGGAAGTTAGCTTGGATAGACATAATATAAATAAATCAATATAATATGAGCAAGTAAAGTATCCATTATGCATGTGTTGATAGGAGGAAATCGAGTATGCAAATTAAAATATAAATAAATCACAGCAAACCAGATTCCGTCCCTTGCAAATAATTACAAGACCTCCTCCTGATGTAGCAGCGGGAAGTCAGGATCGATCCACGAGGAAGCGTGTCAGCGGATCCTAGGCAGCGGAGAAATCTCACGGTCAGAAGTCGACAACAGGGTCCTCGATCTCGACTAGGGTAGTCGACAGAAGATCGGACAGTCGAACACAGCGCAGCAACAAGCACAGGGTCTTGTCGATATCGACCAGGGCTACTCGATATCGAGTAGGGTGTAACCGGGTCTGTCCTCGTCTTCGTCTTCTCGATCAGCACTTCCTCGACCAGGCCCTCCTCGGACACTTTTGGTCGATCTCGAGTAGAGTGTACTCGATCTCGAGTAAAGTTTTCTCAGCTTTCTGCTCTGTTCATGAAACGCACTTTTCCGAGTCCTCGTTCGTCGGATTGACGCATATGACCATGCGTTGGAAAGCTCTTTCCGAGGGCTACAACTCTCATGAAGACATCAAAGCTTGATTCAGAACGAAGGATGGTGAAAAATGGCCTTTTCTCCAGCTGCACCATTCTTAGCTTCTCCATGAGTTTCCTTTAAGCTCCAAAGTGCGTCCGATTTCTGCGAAATATAACCAAAACTTGTGTAGACCTCCATATATTGAAAATAAACATATATTACACAGATTATGTATTATTTTAACCCAATATGCATGAAATGCATGCAGAAATCGATATAAAAGTAGATGTAAAACATGGCAAATTAGGCTCACAACAAACACCCCATACTTAAGCTTGCTTGTCCTCAAGCAATACTTTTAATTGTCATTCAGGGGAAGAATTCAAAACTCTCAACATATTAGATTCATTTTTATATGTCCCTGCAATCAATTACCATCCTTGAAAAGGTACTAGTATCACAAATCCATGCATGTGCAAATATATAAAAGCAACATCTACTCACAAAAGGAGGGTTATGCAAAACATTCATTCGTGACAAAGCATTAATAATCAAGAGGACTTTAATTTAAGCTCATGAAGGAGTAGATTGGTAAAAGGCTAAAGGTGGGCAATTTTTGGCAATGTGGTGCTTTTTGATCCGGGGAAATGGAGTATTTCCAAACTAAATTTCCAAATTCCTTCTCCATGAGATTCATCACCTTTCATAATGCTTTTTCTCAATAATAATGCTTTTACCTCTCTAACCTCAGCACTGCCTTCTCGCGAGTCGCAAACATGGGTGTCATGAATGGCCCCGGATACTTAGTGCGTCGGACTCCTCACCTGGTGTCCCATCTCTCCAAACTATTATCTTAGAGAGCAGGGTCAATCTACCTTTATCTCCTGAGGTGATTGGATTTTCTTTCACTCATTAAATTTTCCATATATTTCAAACAATTTCCTTCCAAACTCCATATAACACAACAACCATATAACATCTCCATAATGTAACATCATTCTCAACATAATCCCCGGATAGGGTAAAGAATGGCAATATTTAGATCATGTGGAGCAATATATGAAATAAGGCATATTATGGCTTTTGTGATGCATAAGCATGGGTAAGGCTAGGATTATAACAATATGAGTATTATATGGAAATATAAAGTCCTCCATCCTCTTATCTTGCAACATGTCAAAAGCAATATCAAATTTACCTCCTTTCATGGTTTTCAATAAAATGTGCATTTCATTGTGACTTCCCTTTACTAGGCCATTTCATGCTATATCTCTAATGAATCCAATTTTGCATCGTCGAGTTCAATATAAAACTTCCATGACATTAACCAAAATTTTCAATGGGGGTCATTTTTCTCAAATTTTGGAAAACATGCATATAAGCACATAAATCAATAATGCATTCCAAAATAGCCATGTAGCAATTCAAAGAAATAATGCACATATATGTCAAATATGATCAAATATGCACAAAGTAAGCCCTTCCCCCACCCCATACTTAAACATTACAGTGTCCTCACTGTGTAAAAACAAGGGTAAAGAAAGTAACTCACTAGACAGATGTGCAGATCGTCGGGAATCGAGTGCTATGCTCTGGGCCGAGTCTGATTTAGTTTACTTCTATCCCCTTGGACCTGAAAATATGTAGAAGAGAAATACCCACAATAGAAAAACTAAAAGTTCAAAACCAAAAACAAACAAAAGCAACAATGTCCAAAAGTCCCAAAAATAAATGTCTATTTACAAGCTCTAGATTTTATAGTCGCTAGGCCGACTTTGTCCATTTAGCTTTAGCCTGGCTCATCTTTGTCCAGAGGTATAGGTGGATCTGGTGGTTCCTCCGGTGGTGGGAAGCGTGGGATGTCATCCGGGGGCATCATGTGAAAAAGTTTAAACCTCCCCGAGTGGACGCTCCATGGCTCCACCCATCCATCTTCCTGGGCTTCAGCTGGCATGCATAAAGGAATATATAAAGGAAATTTGCATACCTCATCATCATACCTCTTCCGCTTCATTGGTTGATTTGTTTGCACATTTCCGCCACAGCAAAACGGTGGAGTGGGAAGAGATATTTCCACCTCATCTTGTGGAGCTTCATGCCACTTTGCGAGGACCCCATACTTGAATATGAACATCGGTTGCTCAAAATTGTCGGGGATGACCTTCACCTTGTAAGGTAAAAGCGATCTTGAAACATCATGGGCAACAACGTCCAACTTCTTCTTTTCTGGCTCTTCTTCTTGTTGAGGGTCTTCAAATGGGTTCTCAAAGACAGATAGCAAAGTTGGATTTGAGATAGCGGAAGGACATACCTGGGTATCGACTGTAGATAGGTCGATATCGACTAGGCGTTGGTCGAGGTCGTCCTCAGGTTCAGATCCTCCTTCTAGCGAGATTAGGGCTTCTGGCGGTGGTTTTGACGAATCTCGTAGCTTCCTAAATGCGCGTACACCCTCAAGCCATGCCTCCTCATCAACAATGTATAGCCATCTCAAATATTCGAATTCTTTTGCATACCGTCTCGCCCTTTCCCTAAGACGCGAATGATAGCTTCCCCGGCAACGGCGCCAATTTGTTGATAGGAGGAAATCGAGTATGCAAATTAAAATATAAATAAATCACAGCAAACCAGATTCCGTCCCTTGCAAATAATTACAAGACCTCCTCCTGATGTAACAGCGGGAAGTCAGGATCGATCCACGAGGAAGCGTGTCAGCGGATCCTAGGCAGCGGAGAAATCTCACGGTCAGAAGTCGACAACAGGGTCCTCAATCTCGACTAGGGTAGTCGACAGAAGATCGGACAGTCGAACACAGCGCAGCAGCAAGCACAGGGTCTTGTCGATATCGACCAGGGCTACTCGATATCGAGTAGGGTGTAACCGGGTCTGTCCTCGTCTTCGTCTTCTCGATCAGCACTTCCTCGACCAGGCCCTCCTCGGACACTTTTGGTCGATCTCGAGTAGAGTGTACTCGATCTCGAGTAAAGTTTTCTCAGCTTTCTGCTCTGTTCTTGAAACGCACTTTCCCGAGTCCTCGTTCGTCGGATTGACGCATATGACCATGCGTTGGAAAGCTCTTTCCGAGGGCTACAACTCTCATGAAGACATCAAAGCTTGATTCAGAACGAAGAATGGTGAAAAATGGCCTTTTCTCCAGCTGCACCATTCTTAGCTTCTCCATGAGTTTCCTTTAAGCTCCAAAGTGCGTCCGATTTCTGCGAAATATAACCAAAACTTGTGTAGACCTCCATATATTGAAAATAAACATATATTACACAGATTCTGTATTATTTTAACCCAATATGCATGAAATGCATGCAGAAATCGATATAAAAGTAGATGTAAAACATGGCAAATTAGGCTCACAACAGCATGCAAACGGAGTCTCAATTTCACGACCTTTAAACCAAGACAATGTTTTGTCTTTCATCATCCTTTGATATTGACCTGCAGGTTAGAACTCAAGGTCTTACAATCATGGTGGAGTCTTCAAGCTCCCTTTTGATGGAAGACAAAACATGATTAAGAATGTGCATCAGAGATATAATATAAATATGCATCATAGTATTAGGACAAGCACAAAATGTTTAGACCAAGGCTCCATCCGACCAAAAACCAAAAACCCGCAAAACCAGCCAACCAAATCATTCTCCCCCTTTTTGTCTTCCAACAAAACGGGTAGAGAGCATAAGTTTTAAACCACATATCAAAGTTTTAAACAGATAGAGGTTTTGAAAACTAATAGAGAGATAGAGGCAGCGGTGCTGTATCAAGGCCTTGAGGAGGAGGCGCCACCAGTGGACTTCTTCTTCTTCTTGTTGTAGGACTTAGTGGGCACTATTGAAGGAGAGGGCTTTGCAGTAGAGGGAGTCGCTGATGTAGATGGTCCAGCTATAGATGGCTCATCTTGCTCATGAGGTGCTTTAGTCGGTCCTTCCTCCTTCCACTCCCCAAAGGTGGGGTACTGCTTATTTGGCCCAATATACTTCCTCCTCACCTTGTCTCTGCACTTTTTCCTCCATCTGTCCATGGCATCCTTCATGATTTTGTCCTTTTCCATTTGAGCCAGTATCTTCTACCTTTCCACATCCCTGCATTTCTTTACAACCCCATATTCTTCAACTGTCAAGATGTTGGGTTCTGAATGAGTTGGGCGTAAAATTGGCTTGTTCCTCACTAGTCTTTCATAGTTAAGAATGACATTTCAGGCTTTCTACCTGACATGATCAGCGGTCTCTTCATCTAATGGCATGATGGAGCCAGTAGTAGTGAAGGTAAGTGCATTCAGCAACATCATTTGATCGAGTTTGCAGTTGACAATGGAAAGCAGCTCATGGGTGTTATCTTGTCGTGACACAATATCTGTCCACATTCTCCTTATATCCATCCTAAGATCTTGAACATCAGTCTCCAAGGAAGCTATCATGTCTTCTGAAATCCCCTGAACATGTGTAGTTGGTTCCTTGCCTTCCTTTTTTAGCACCCCCTGACCCCTTAGATTTCTGGCAATACCATGGCGTTCAAGGCAAGCCTCGTTGATTATGCTACTGTAAGTCTATTTCTCCTCTGTAGAGGTGTCGACATCAAATTCTTCGAAGATTATAGGGAGAATGTTGGCATAAGGTAGGGGCATAGGTCGAGAGGAAGAGGCGGCATGAAGCATATAATTGATCATGAGATCGGGAAGGTAGGGCTCATAACCGCTCATGACAAGATAAAGAATTTCCAGGAGGTTTTCCGTGATCGGTTCTATGGAGCTAACTCGAGGAAAAATGCAGCGAGCGAGAATAAAATAGATCAATTTCGGCTGCATTTTGAAGATTGTGTGGGTAGGTCTGTGAGTAGAGGACGATTCAGGAGAAGCATGAAGAAAGAACTCCTTTCGAGCAAGCTTGATGGAATCAATTTTGTCTGGGAAGGCTTCAGTGGGTATTTCCCTAGAGAGGTCAAAGATTAGAGCTAAGCAGTCAGCAAAGAGACGAATTCAGTGATTCTTGACCGAGTGTTAGGGTTCATTTGATCCGATGAGAGGTCATGTTGGCATAAAATAGCCGGGTGAGACGGGGGTAAGCAAAGTCTCCAGGGTTAAGAATAGACCAAAGGCAAGAGGATTTCAAGAGGGAGACACGGGCTAAAGGCATGGATTCAAGCAATTTGATGTTAGCAACATCGCAAAAACAAAGACGACGATGTCCAAAACCCTATTCCCAGGATTTAGCCACGTCGGATGAGATAAACCAGTTGGCAGAAATTTCAGAGGTTACTTGTCGGGGGTGAGTAGGTGCTGGATAAGCCACCGGTGTTGTCTTAGACTTCCTGATCAGTGGAGTTGGTGAGGATTAGTTTGAATCATTTGAGCTTTCGACCGGAGGAGAGCATGCCCGTTTCCCTTTGTTGGTAGTCATGTTGTAGCGCTTGGATGAGGGAACAGCTGGTGGAGTAACAGTTCTCTTGGAGGTCCTTGATACATAGAAATGGAGAAGAGGAGAGAAAGTCTTGAAAGAGGAGAAGAATTCAGAAAATGTAGTGGAGAGAGATGGATGAAGTGACAGAGAGGAAGAAGTGGGTTTTAATAGCCACATGTAGAAGCCCAAACCCCACACTTCCCTTTTCAAGGCAAGCACACTTCATTAAAACTAAAAACCGAATAAACATTAAATAGGAGAGTGGATATTTTAAAAGGAATCAAATATCTTTTGGAAGGGGAAAGTGAAGCATTTCACAAAAACTTGGGAAATAAGATCCAACGTTTTAGGGCAGAATTTTAAAGAAAATATTTTAAAAAATGGAAAGAATTTTCTCAAAAATGGAAATTCTGTCAATATCTAAAAAGATATTAATAAAAAAATTTGGTCTAAAAATTAATATAATTTGGATTTTGGTTCTCTCGGGACCATAGGATATCAAGGTCTTAAGATAGCCATACGAATATGCATTTCATGAGGGAATGTTGCTCCCCCTAAGAAAATGCTTCCCTGTTGAGCATGCCAAGTTCCAATCTAATGAAGTTGAAGCGATCTTCAGGCAATGACTTGGTGAAAATATCTACCAATTGAAACTCAGTAGATATGAATGAGATAGATACATCACCTTTCTCCTCATGGTCTCTAATGAAGTGATGTCTCACATCGATATGATTTGTTCTTGAGTGCTGCACATGGTTCTTAGTGATAGAGATAGCCCTTGTATTATCACATTTGATAGGAATACATTTTAGATCAATGCCAAGGTCTTGGAGTTGTTGTGCTATCCAGAGAATTTATGAGCAACAGGCTCCTACAACTATGTATTTGGCCTCAACAGTGGATAATGCAACCGAGTTCTGTTTCTTTGAATGTCAGCTAATCAAGGATGATCCAAGAAGTTGACAACATCCAAATGTGCATTTTCTATCCACCTTATATCCTGCAAAGTCTGCATCTGAATAGCCTGTTAACTGAACGTTTCTCTGCTTGGGATACTAGAGACCAAGGTCTTGAGATCCATTTAAGTATCTGAAGATTCTCTATACAACAATGAGATGAGATTCTTTAGAGTCTGCTTTGAACCGAGCACACATACATACACTGAATATAATGTCAGGTCTACTAGCAGTAAGATAGAGGAGTAAACCAATCATACCTCTATACTCCTTTTGGTTCACATTCTTACCATTCTTGTCTTGATCAAGGGAGAGTGTTGAACTCATGGGAGTCTTTGCTACTTTGGATTTATCTATCTTGTATTTCTTGAGCAAGTCCCTGGTATACTTCCCTTGATTTAGAAAGATCCCTTTCTTTGTCTGATGAACTTGTAGACTGAGGACAAAATTCAGTTCTCCCATGAGGCTCATTTCAAATTCCCTGCACATTATCTCAGAGAACTCCTTGCAAAGGGAGTTGTTAGTAGCACCAAAAAGTATATCATCAACATAGATTTGAACAACCAAAAGATCATTTCCACGGGTCTTGATGAAGAGAATTTTGTCAATCAAACCATTTTCAGGAAGGTACTTGGACAGTCTCTCATACCAAGCTCTAGGGGCTTGCTTAAGACCATAGAGAGCCTTGTCCAATTTATAAACATGATTGGGAAATTCATCACTTTCAAAACCAGGTGGTTGAGCAACATAAACTTCTTCTTCCAAGACTCCATTTCGAAATGCACATTTGACGTCCATTTGAAATAGCTTAATGCCCATAAAAGATACAAATGCAAGTAATATACTTATAACCTTGCTACGGGAGCAAAAGTCTCCTCGTAGTCTATACCTTCTTCTTGATTGTAACCTTGAGCAACAAGCCTTGCTTTATTTCGAATGATTTTGCCTGCTTCATCCAATTTATTCCTGAACACCCATCGAGTCCCAATGACTGATTGATGCTTTGGCCTAGGTTAGAGAGTCCACACCTTATTTCTTTCAAACTCACTTAGCTCACTTTGCATAGCCGTGATCCAGTCCGAGTCCTTGAGTGCTTCAACATGAGTCTTTGGTTCTACAAGAGAGACAAAGGCATAAAAAACACATATTTTTTTAATGTAGATCGAGTTTGTATACCGGAGGATGGATTTGAAACGATGTATTAAGCTGAGTGAGAAGAGGCATGTTTGAACTTTCGTTGCTTTGGGCCTTAATCATTCGTGACAACAACAAGTCTTTCTTCAAGGTCTTGAGAGACGGTTTGGGTGTTGGATTCCTCATTGTTTGTGTCGATCACATCCCGATTCTGTAGTGGCTTCTCAAGATCTTGAGACAACGCATTTGTATCTTGAATTTGCTCTTGCATGTTGCGTTCTTGGTCATTCTTGTTTTCAGATTTATCATCTTCTTCTCCATTAGAATCATGGTGATTTAGATTGAGATCTGCAAAACTTTCACTTAACACACCATTATTGCTTTCGCCGAATATCACATGGATACTCTCCTCAACAATTTTGGTGCGCTTGTTATAAATTCTGTAAGCTTTGCTATTGGAAGAATAACCACGAAAAATACCTTCATCGCTACGAGCATCAAACTTTCCAAGGTTATCTTTGCCATTATTATGAACAAAGCAAGTACATCCAAAAGGTTTAAAATAGGAGATGTTAGGCTTTCTTCCTTTGAAAAGTTCATAAGGAGTTTTCTTCAAAATGGGACGAATTAAACAACGATTCAAAATATAGTTAGTTGTATTGACAACCTCGGCCCAATAATGTTTTTGGCAAATCATTTTCTAAAAGCATTGTTCTAGACATGTCCTCTAGGGTGCGGTTCTTTCGTTCCACAACCCCATTTTGTTGAGGAGTCTAGGAGCTGAAAAATTGTGTGAAATACCATATTTAGCACAAAACAAATCAAACTTGAGTTGATCAAATTCTCTACCATGATCGCTTCGAATGGAGATGATTGGTAGGTTTTTCAAGGTCTGCAACTCCTTACAAAGTTTAGAAAACTCGAACAAAGCCTATGATTTTTCTCTTAAAAAGGAATCCAAGTAAAGCGAGAGAAATCATCAATAATGACTAGGATGTACTGTTTTCCTTTAGGAGATTTGACACGCATAGGACCACACAAATCCATATGTAACAGTTCAAGAGGGCGAGAGGAACTTACAACCTTTTTGGGTTTGAATGAACTTCGTGTTTGTTTACCTCTTGTGCAGGCATTGCACAGTTCATCGCTTTTGAAGTTTAGGCCAGATAGTCCTCGTACCAGGTCTCTTGATTTTAGCTTATGGAGGGCGTGTATACTTACATGCCCTAATCTTCTGTGCCAGAGACTTGGGTCGTCTGTCAAGGCCTTGAGACATTTGAGATTTGTACCTGCAAATTGGTTAGCATTTACTGCATATGTATTATTGTGCCTGTGAGCAGTGAGGATCAAGTCTCCAGTTTCTTCATTTCTGAATTCACACTTGTGCTTGTCAAAGCCAACCTTGTTTCTCTTGTCACATAGTTGAGAAACACTTAAGAGATTATATTTTAATCCATCAACAAGATATACGTCCTTGATGAAACTATTTGAATTACCACCAATGTTACCTATACCGATGATATTACACTTCCCTTTATCACTAAGAGTGATTGTTCCAGTGGTTTGCTCTTTAAGGTCTTCAAATAGAGATTTCTTCCCACTCATGTGCCGAGAGCATCCGCTGTCCATGATCCATTTTGGCTCCTTGTTCTTGGTGATATCCTGCAAGACAAACATCATCCTTTCCATCTGGACCAATAAACAGATTTGGATTCATTATGAGGATAGACCATGTTGAGTAGTCTAGTCTCTTCTGGAACCCAAACTTATCTGGTTGGTTCGTTTAATCGAACTTGAAATGTATTTCTAATGATGTGAGGATCCTTCTGTCTGTACGAACATGTTTCCTTCACATGGCCTTTCTTACAACAGTAAAAACAAGTAGGTGAATGTCAATTTCCTTTTGCTTTAACGAAACTGGTGCAAGGTTTTTTAGGAAGATTTTTATTGTTGGCAATAACACTTCTATTAATCGATAATTGTTGTTCGCCTAACATCTTGTGAAGATTGGCCTTGGATCTTGTGAATTGTATGAGTGATGTCTGCTGGTCTTGGCACTTATCAATTAGCCTAACCTTCTCTTTCTCTAGAACCTCATTTCGATGTTTCAGAGAAGATAGGTTTTGTTTGAGATCAGAATTTTATGATGTCAAGGTCTTGACTTTAATGTCAAGAGCCGACTGAGAAGTTTCAAGATTTTTCATTTCCAGCGACATATCACTTATGCATTTCTGTTGATCCTTCAGCTTTTCTTTTAGGATGTTGATCTCACTGTTGCAAGCTTCCTCGTTAGAAATCATATTCTTCAAAACTTCTGAAAGAACATCAAGAGGGCCAGACATTAAGTTTCTTACAACTTCCTCAAGGTTCCTCATGCTCGGCCATAAGACAGTGATTTGCCTGATCTCCTTCTGAATATGAGTCACTCCAAGTAGCTAGCATAGCCTTTTTCCTTTGATTATTTCTCCTGAATTCGTTTCTTTTCTTCATATGACATTCTTTCACGAGATGATCTATTTCACCACACTCAAAACAAGTTAGCACTTTCGGTTTCTTCGAAGAGTTAGGTGACTTACCTATGAATTTAGATGATCCAGCATTATCTCTATTGGAGAATTGCTTTTTCATCTTCAGAATTCATGCCAGTATGTCCTTGTGTGATGAGAGCAAAGGGATCATCCTCGTCATCACTTCCGTCACCATCAGATTGTGTATGTTCCTTTTTTGCTTTGGGGGCAAGATTTTTTGTTGTTGAGGGAACTTCTCCCTCTTTCTCATTCAATATCATCTCATGGGCAATAAGTTTTCCAAGAAGGTCATCCAATGGCAGCGTGGTAAGATCTTGAGCTTCCTCAATTGCAATAACTTTAGGACCCCACTTGGCTTTCAGGAGGCTCCTAAGAACCTTTCTTACTTTCTCAGGGTTAGAGAAAATTTTCCCAAGTTAATCGAGGTTATTCACAATTTGAGTAAATCTCGTAAACATCTCCTTCACTATTTCATCAGGATTCATCTTGAAAAGCTCGTACTGTATGAGAAACATATTGATCTTGCTCTCTTTGACTTGACTGGTGCCTTCGTAAGTGACTGCAAGTTTGTCCCAGATTTCCTTGGCACTCTTGTAAGAGAAAACACGGTTAAATTCATTAGCATCGAAAGCACAATATAATAGATTCATAACTTTGAAATTCTTAGTGACGTTTTCCAAATCTGTTTGAGTATATTCATCTTCCGACTTCTTGACTTCTTTCACATCAACAGTCTTCATTGGAACGCATGATCCTTTCTTGACTAGGTCCCATAGCTCTAGATCTTGATCAGTGATGAACATCTGCATCAGAGATCTCCAATGAACAAAGTTATTGCCACAAAAAAGAGGAGGTCGGTTGGTTGATCTTCCTTGGGAAAATCCTCCATCATCTATAGTAGACATACTGAAACTCACAAGATTGTTAGATCAAAACAGTGAGCCTTGCTCTGATACCTATTGACGAGTATATAAGGTGATAAATAATACTTTAGAAGGGGGGAGGGATGAATAGAGTATGCTCGATTTTCGCAAAACAAGAACTCTTAAAATAGTTTTCAAAACAACTTGTCAAGACCTTGATATTTCTATCAAATCTTGACCAAGTAAAACCAAACAAGATAAAGTAAATGCGAAATGTAAAAGATGAACACACGAATTATTAACGAGGTTCGGTCCGAACTTGGCCTACGTCCCCGCATAGGGTTATCCAACCCGTAGGATTCAAACCTTCTTATTTCACTTTCCTTTAGCCTAGAACTTCCTAGGAGAACTTCCCTTCTCCTATACAAAGCCTCACCACTTCTTATGTAGCTCTCAACCTTACAAGTGAAATAAAGGCTCACACTACACACCAAAGTGTGCTATGACGAGTATGAAACTCTTAGAGTGAATCAAATGACTTGTACAATAAAGATTGTGTCTCTCTCAACTCTCAAAAACCACCCACACAAAGCTTAATGAGTTCACGAGAGAATGCTTTAGAAGACTTGATTGCTTTAGAATGAATGCTTGCTTTGATGATCTTCATCTTCTACATGCCACCATATAAATAGTCGGTTGTCCGAAGGCAGCAAAGGCGGACCATTGAAGTTTGAATTCCTTCCAAAAACAATTCTTTCTATTTCCAAGATGCGCTCCCCATGATCAGATGTAATCAACAGTTTTTGATTCTCAAGGCTAGAGGATCTTCTTTCCTAAAACACATTTAATCGAGATGGCAAGTGTATAAAATATCTCACAGGGAATGTGAGCCCAAAACCTTAGATACACCAGCCTATACAAAATAGGCCCATCTCTTTTACAAGTTAGCTTGGATAGACATAATATAAACAACTTAATATAATATGAACAAGTAAAGTATCCATTATGCATGCAAACGAAGTCTCGGTTTCAAGACCTTGAAACCAAGACAGTGTTTTGTCTTTCATCATCCTTTGATATTGACCTGCAGGTTAGAACTCAACTTCTTACAATCAAGGTAGAGTCTTCACATACTAACTAACTATATTATGAATCATAAATTTTATATGGTTACAACTTAATTATACACTAAGCTCTATAAATGATAATTTTAAGAGCTCTGATTAGAGAGACGCACAAAACCTTTAACCTTTGTAGCTTTTATATCTTTAGGGTGGCTAATCCACAATTAGTCCCCTTTAGTTTAATGAGAAGATCTTGTATTTAAGGCAACAACATATTATTTTCATTCCTTTTTAATTGATTACTTTATAGTTTTTATTAGGTGTATCAATTATACTTGTAATGGGGAGGAACTATGGGCTTGTGCTTGGAGCTTGCAATTAGTGATACATGCTTGTTCGTTGTTTTTTTTTTACCATTATAAGGTTAGTTTTGGATAGGTTCATTGGTTCCTTTATTGTAAGAGTATGGTTAGTGCGACTGATCTAATTGTACTAATTGATAGAGCATATAGTGTGCACACGAGCAAGTGCACAATAGGAGTCTATAAGTGAGCACATATGATTGTGACTCGTGTAACTGAATTGGAGAGCTGAGCCACGTGACATGCTCTATTCTTGTATAAATACCGATTCATGACAAATCAATGATACGGATTTTCTCTTCCATCTTTTTCTTTCGTTTAGCTTGAGCTTCTATTACTAGTTGTTCATGGAGAACTATGGATTTCGTCGGTAATCCATAGTTTTACATGGTATCAAGCTTTAACTTTTCGATCCAATTTCGTCGGTAATCCCATTTCTCTTTGCGTTTTCCTCTTTCCATCATGGATCCTCCGCTTCAAGATTCGAGCATTTCCGCCATGGACGAGTTATTCTTACATCACTCTGATCATCCAAACTATGTCCTCTCCATGCCCTTACCTAGTGACGGAAAGTACAGTCATTGGAAGAGATCTTGTGAGGTTTCTTTGATGGCGAAGAACAAGTTAGGTTTTTATCACAAGACCGTGTGTTAGGCCGTCGTCACTCATCTGGTTCTTCTGTTGCTCAGTGGGATCGCTGCAACATCATGGTAATCTCATAGTTGTTGTACTCTGTTGACAAATACATTGCCAAGACTATTTTGTATTGCATCACTACGAAACTGATCTGGGATGACCTTGGTGCTCGGTTTAACAAAACTAGTCGTACTCGTCTCTATCAGGTTAAGAAAGCATCTCTTTCGTTTCACAAGGTAATTTGTCAATTACAACTTATTTAATGAAGAGGAAGAATCTTTGGGATTAGTATAAGCTGTTGGTTGAGAATCGCATCTATGTATGTGGTTCCAACTTTGCGATTTTGAAGCTTTTTGAAGATCAGCAGGTTATGCAGTTTTTTATGGGGTTAAACTAATCCTATAATGTCATTCATGAAACCATTCTCATGATGTTTCCGCCTCTGTTGCTCACAGTTTAAAACCAAATTTTTTCTGTCAAACTTGCCCTTAGGCAAACCAACGTACACAAATGCTCGAACATTTCATGTTTTAAATTGCAAATCCGATCATCCCTTTTCTTTAGCCTATTCATATTGATATTTGGGGGCCTTACAAAGAGGCAACTCATGATGGTTTAGGGTGTTAGAGGGAGAAACTAGAGAGAGAAACTCTCTTTTGAGGGTTTCTTTTCTCTTGGTTTCTCTTCTCGCTTTGGCCCTTCCTCCATGAATCACCCACGTTCTTCAAATCATTAATGGGTTTGTTATCAAATTCAACTTATTGGGTGCTATACTGGGCGTTAATTGCAAGATTTCGTTAGGGTTTTTTGATGAGTAGTGATTATTTGTGGGTTTGTTTGCGTCGTCATATGGTTATCGTTTCAGATTTCTCTCCCCGTATTTGCTCTTTCCGTCACGCAGATCTGGGCTTTCCCCGGCGGATTGGGGCTGATGCCTGAAGGTTTCTCTCTCCTTTGTTGGTGTTCGGCGCTTCTGAAGGGTTCTCTCTCCTTTGTTGGTGCCGGACTTCCTTCTCGGAGATTTTCTGGGGTTCGGAGATGTTCAGATCTGGTGTGGCGTGGCTTCCCCGGGGGTCAGATCTGGGCTGTTGTGAGACGTGGGATCTGATCTGGGCGGTTTTTGGTTAGATTCGGTGATCCTCCTTCTCTCTTTACCGGTTCTGGTGGATCTGGTCGATGTCGGTCATGGTGTGCAGCTGTGGTGGGGTTTGGTGACTTCGGGTGGCCGGATCTGGGGTGGGCTCGACGTTTGGAGGTCGGATCTGAGTCCTTGTGTGAGGATAGTAGTATTGGGGCTCAGATCTGGGTTTCTACCCGTCGTCCTTCTCCTCTCTCTCATTTCTGGCTAGTGGGGGTGCAACCTTTGGAGACCGGTGGTTCGGTGGAGGGGTGTTCGGCCCTAGGGTGACTGCTGTCGTGCTTGGTCTGGTTGAGAGGAGGCTCGAAGGCCGGCTTTGTGGGCGATCTGTTGGTGAGATGGGCGCATTGAGCCCCCCAGGTTGCGAGCTCAGTTGTCCTCCTATCGTCGGACTAGCGTCGATTTGCTGTTCACACAGGTTGTTCCGTTTCTCTCTCTCTCTTTCTGCCTGTTTTTCCGCTGGTTGTGCTCTCCTTGCTGGTGTGGATTGGATTCCGATTGTTTTGTAGTTGTTGTTGGCTCGCTGTTAGCTTGGGGTGCTGTTGGGTTGATGGGCAGCTCGTTGGTGCGGTTCTACACTTTGCTGTTGCCTGTTTCTTCCCAGCCCTTTCTTTTCGGTCAGCACATCATTATTTTCAGGTGCTGAACGAGTTGCTGCCGGGGACGGGGTGAGTGAGATCAGTGGTGGTGCGTGTAGTAGGTCCAGGTGATGCGTGGGGGTCGTTGTTCCGAGGTGGAAGGTTGTATTGCGTGCTGGTGTTTGCTTCTTTCGTCACCCTTGCGTTCATTGCTTTTGTTAAAGCTGTTGTTGGCAGCTTTCTCTTTTGCTTTTGGATGTTGGAGGGTCCTACCATGTGCAGTGGGTTGTATTGTTGGAGATTTCATTTGGGTGCATTTCAATTTTGCATAGCTGATTTGTGGGTAATTGGTACTTTGTGGTAGAAATCATGTGTGTGGTAGCATGTGGTAGCTGTTACTTGCGGGTGTTAGACTTTTGCGGGACGTAGTACCATTTTATGTAAGACTTTTTGTATGGTCTTACCTTTTGTTACTCATTGGCTTTATGCCTCATCTATATATTTAACTATTCAGAACTCATGATGGTTTTCGTTAGTTTTTAACAATTGTGGTTGATCATACCTGTTGCACTTGGACGTATCTTATGTCTCACAAGAGCAATGCTCTATCGTTTTTACAAACATTGTGGCCTTAGTTAAAACACATTTTCATACATCGATCAAGGCATTAAGGTATGATACTGTAGTTGAATTTGGGGATAAAAACACTCAAAATTTTTTTTTCCTACAGAGGGCATCTTACACCAAACTAGTTGTATTGAATCTCCACAACAAAATAGAGTAGTTGAGCGCAAACACAAACATCTATTAGAAGCTACTCGAGCCCTTAAATTTCAATCCAATTTGCCTCTCAAATACTGGGGAGATTACCTCTTGACAACTACCTACCTTATCAATCTTCCCCCCTTCCTTCTCTTCATAAAACTACGTAATCCATATGAACTTCTGTTTCATAAAGCACCCACCTAAGAGTTTTTGGATGCCTCTTCTTTTTTAACACATTAAAGTGAGATAGAGACAAGTTCTCTTCGAGAGCCATAACGGAGTGTTTACTGTCGTGTGTAAACCTCGCCAAAGAAATTCCCACACAAAAGGTTAGTATAGCGATAAGTGCAGGGTCGAACCCATATGGAAATATAAGATTAAATATTTTAATTGATACTTTAACAAGAAGTGGGAATAAGCAAATAAATATGATGAAGTGAACTAATGAAGATTCCAAACAAAATAATAAAGCATAAAGCGATAGATTTGAGATTAAATCAATAGAGAAAAACGTTCCACCTATGCATTCTTCGACATTGGTTGGCTTAATTGGTCATAAACTCAAATTCAAGTTGTCATGTTTCCTTTCACATACATTCTTCCCATCTTAGTTTTTGTAGATTAAATCACAACGAGTAAAATTAACCCCTTACACCTTTATGCAACCAAAGCACGACAAAGATTCAACATAAAGATAGCATAAAGTCCGAAGAATCTAGGCATAAGATTAACATCAAGTAAACACGGTAACCAATTTTCAAGACTTATGATGAAATCCCCACTTAGTTATGATCAAACAAAGTTCTCAAAATCCTAAGCATGCTACTATGGAATTCATTCAAATATGAAAGAACAAATACCTAGCAAGATACTCGTGAATCACAATAATATCATCAATAAACACAAGGGAAATCGAAAGAACAGTAGGAAAACAACTTAATTCAAGCCTCACAAATCACCAACCAAGCCTCCGAAACATAGGTGAAACAAATAGCGGGATTAGCCACTCATGGCTTAACTAAATCTCCTTCAAATGCAATCTGAATGGAAGAAAACCTACTGTAAATTATGATAAAAAACCTGAGAATAATAGTCAATGTCTTAGGAATTTGTGTGGCCTCCAACGTATAGGAGAAAAGAGAGCCCCACAATCCTAGATACTTTCCTAAAAGATAATGATAAAAATATCCTAAAATATAATTAAATATCCTAAAAATATTAAATATGAAAATAATTGTTAAATAACCCTCAATCTCAATATCTTAAACCATAAGGAGTGGATAATCATTGAGATTGGATCCAGTTTCTTTCTGAAAAGATAAGATTTGATCTTCAACTGATTTTCTGTGAGCGTTTTCGCCGCGGTAGTAGAGTATCTCTCGGCCGTGAATGGTTGCAATTGTCATTGGCATTTCTCAAGACTTCACCATGGCGAGATGATGGAATTCGCGGTGGCGACTTGGGTTTTCGCGGTCGCGACACTTGCTATTCTTCAATGCTTCTCGCTGCACTCTCACCATGGCGAGACGGGTCCTTCTCGCAGTCGCGATTGGAGCTGGAGTTGTCTTGTGTTCTTGTTTTGTCTTGCCAGGGTGACTTGTAACTTGCCACGCCGAAATGCCTCGTTTCCAGCTTTTGTTGCTCTCGACCTTTGTTCCTCGTCTCGAGCTCACTCATTCTTCTTCTTCCTTTCTTTCTATAACTTCTTCACTCCATTTTGATTTCTTCCAAGCTAATCACCACGTGGAACTACGAATCTGCATAAATCAATCGAAATAGCATAGTTTCCACACTTTCCCCCCAAAAGAGCATACAATGCAATTAACTATAATGCATGAACAAGTTACCATGAAATGCATCTAAAACAATCTTATAATGCCTATTAAAATGTGCATTATCAAGCAACGCCTTGTGTCTTCATGGGTTATTCTTTTGGGAAAAGTGCTTACAAATTGATCTCAAAACTCATGTTGTATTTCATTCTAGGGATGTTATTTTTCACAAGACTTGTTTCCCATTTCGCTCAGGTTTTTCAGAAAATGATTCCACATCACCCACTTTGTCTACTGGTTTTTCAGTTGACATTTTTCTTCCTATTGAAAGTGTTCCTCATGTTCTTCAATATGACATTACATCACCCCGTAATGAGACTGTTAGGTTATGAATATCATCAAGAGTTCCTAGACAACCTGCACATCTAAATGATTTTGTTTGTGGCATTTCCTTTACTGAACCATTACTACCCTTTGCTCCTTCTTTACCCTCCTCTTCTTTTGCATTACTTGCTGACGGAGGAGAGATGTCATTGGTTTCACCTCGCCAAAGAAATAATAATAACCCAAACAAATAAACTAATAAACTAGAGTATAGTGAGCAAGTAAGGGGTCGAACCCACAGAGAAACAATTATTTCTATCACAAGGTGTGATATGTAGTTGCTATTCCCGATCCTTCACCCGTGGGCTCAGAATCAAGAACAACGACTTGAGTTTGTCCCGATCTTGCAATTATCCTTGATATTCTTCATGTTTACAAGCAATTACAAAAGCATAAGGGAACAGAGACGGAAGACATCCAACGACGGATGCAGCGGCTGATGCAGCGATGGGAGTGGCAGGCTAGCGGCGGCTAGGCGGCGGATGTGCAAAGAGGGCATCGGTCGCTGCAGCAGGTGATGCAGCGGCCGCAACAGCGTGGCAGCGGCCGCCGCCAGCAGCGGACGCGAATGCTTCGCGTCGGAGATCTCTCTCTCTCTCTTTTGCGACGGTCACCTTGCTTCTGTTCTACGATGGTTTCTTCCTTGTTGTTTGAGGTTGTGTTTGGGATCAGGGTTTGGTATCGGATGACTGATCGAACAATAAATTGAAGGCAAAACCTTGAGATTGGTGGATTGAAGAATCTTTTTAGCCAAAAAGGTTTCTTCAATATATTTTCCAATCTAATTTTTATTGAATGAAAATAATCGTTTAAATAGCACTCCTAATCTCTGAAATCCTAGATAAAAATAAACTAAATAAATTCCTAGATAAATCCTAGATAGATATCTTAAGATTCCTACTTAATGGTCAAGGAAAATATCTAAAGAGATAGACTTTCCCTTTTCCACTTTTATTCACCTAACTAAGTATTACTAAAAATAAGACATTCCATAAATAGCTCCAACTAGATAGGAGTTACTAAATATAGAAAAAACTAAAACTAATAATAATAATAATAATTAAAATATCTTTTCTTCAAGCCATGGTGGTGCCTTCTTCTTCCTCTTGAGGATGACACTTTTTGCCATCAATAGCCCTCGAATCGATCTTGAGAGCTCGTCTGGATCAAGATCATTGTTTGACCCGCAAAAGGCCATCTTGATTCGTATCAATGTGTATTTATCAACTATGAAGATAAAGATTGGATATGAATGTGAATAAAGATAGACAATGAAAATAAACTAAGATGAAGATGTTAATAGAATCAAATAGAAGATAAAAGAGAAGAGTGTAGTTTCACATACAATTCGCAACATTGGTTGGTTTCTTTGGTCCTCGACTCAATCCATAGTTATTCTCAAGGTACTTGGTCAAATGGTAATATCAAATCTCAATGCAATTAAGAATCAAAAGAATGCACAGTTGCAGAGCTCTTAACCCTAATCTCATAGAAATCAATATAAACAAATAGTCATCATCTTGCAGAGATAATTGATGCTTTCACGGGATCAATTTCCTTTGCTTACCACAAAGATACCAATCTCTCAAAAGGAATCGCTAGCAAAGATGTGGTTTTTTTGTCTAGATGATCAATCATAGAGAGAACATGTGCAAATACTTAACAATGAAGAACAAAGATAATGAAATAACTCATGAATAACAATATGAAATCAAATCTCACAAGTTAACCAAGTCTTGAATTATAGCTAAACCACAAGAATTCTAAATACTCATCGAATACCTTGAATCTCTCACATTTAATTCTCTAAAGCTAGTGTTCCATGAGTTAATGAAATTAGACAAAATAGATAGATTAATCCACACCCTCAAACAACCGTGAATAAGTCTCAATATAACCTAAGAGTAGGCAAAACCCTAGAATAAAATCGTGCCAAAATAATATTATTATAATAGGAAATATAGCATCTCGGTAGAATCTCGCGGATATCTTCTATCCGTACAGCCGCGGGCGCGACTCTTTGTTTCGCCGTGTACTCAGCTTGTCTTCAGCAGTGTTTCACTTGGTCATTTGGCTTCCTTCTTGATTCCTTTCTTCCACCAACATTCCTCCTTCTAAGGTTGAATCTATAATTCAAAAATTAGGCAATAAAGTGTGTAGATTCCGAGTCTTTGAATATAAAGGATCAAGATGCGAATTAACCATAAAACATGCAATATGGACACTCTGATGCACCTAAGACTACCTATACAAAATATGCATTATCAGTTGCTCATCTCCATTCATATATATGTTAAGCACACCTCTTATAAATAAGAGACCACTGATCCTAACTAGATTCAAGTTATCAAGAAAGAGATTGGTGCTCTAACTGCTAAGAGAACCTAGGATTTGGTTCCTTTACCAAAAGGAAATAAGGTCATTGGTTACTTGTGCTCTATTGCACATTGGTTTCTATCACTCTCATAATGATCATTCATTGTTTCTCAAGTAGTTGGGTTCTCATGCGACGATTATGGCAGTTTATGTGGATGACTCGATGATCACTGGTTCAGATTCATATAAAATTGTTAGCTTAAAGTCTTACTTAATTAGACAGCGCCTTCAGCATCAAAGACCTAGGATTGTTACATTACTTTCTTTGGATTGAAGTGAATTATGTTCCCACAAGTATTGCTCTCTCATAGACGAAGTTTAGTCAAGAACTTGTACATGATTCTGGTCTTTCCGATGCTCCCCAACTTGCACTCCTCTTCCCCAAATTCTGAAGCTGCTTCATGATCATGGAGAATTATTGGAAGATCCATTTCATTACATACAACTCGTGGGAAAATTATATTTTCTCACCAACACTAGACCTGATCTCAGCTTTGTTGTTGTTCAATCCTTAAGTTAGTTCATGCAAGCTCCAAGGCGCCCTCACTTTGATTCATTACTTTACACCATTCGTAACATAATTGGCTTAGTTGATAGAGGGATTGTTCTGAATGGATTTGATTCATCTGTTGTGAAGGCCTTCATTGACTCTGACTATAGGCTAGCTTCTTGTCCTAATTAACACTCACCGATCAGTTACTGGGTTTGTGATATTGTTTGGAGGCTCACCAATCTCTTGGAAGTCCAAGAAATAGGTAGTTATCACGCAGCTCCTCTGAGGCAGAGTAGAGAGAAATGGCCACTACAACTGCTGAGGCTACTTGGCTCATTCGACTGCTTGATGAGATAGAGGTTGCTCCTATTAAACTTGTTGATCGTCATTGTGACAACAAGTCAGTCATGGAGATTGGTCGTAACCCCTTCTTCCATGAAAGGACCAAGCACATCGAAGTTGACTTCCATTTCACTCGGCACCCTTGAAAGCTTACTTGATCTATGTTATGTTCTAATATTTGTTGACCAATTAGCAGATGTTTTTACTAAGACCTTATCTTCTTCACAACAGAACTGATTGTTGTCCAAACTAGGCATGTTTCCCTCCTCAGTTTCCCCCGGGGGGGGGGGGGAGGGATAGATCATACGGTGTGCATACGAGTGAGTGCACAATAGATCGAAGTCTATAGGTGAGCACATATGATTAATTTTTCTTTCAAACTCTCCACTTATTGGTTGAAAGAGTTGGTAATTAGCATTCAATAAACAATAATGTTTATAAAAAATGTATAAAATGAATAATAATTAATACTTTACTTAAAAATTGTGTCAAGAGATAAAACAACACTTATTTTCGATCGGAGGGAGTAATATTTTAACCATTCCGAAATGGCTCACCGGAAAGGACTTGTGGGTAGTACCCATAAGTCCCCGGTTCGAACCCCGGAATTGCCGCTCTTTATTTACCTATTCTAGGAGGGATTAAATTTTTCCTAAACCGCAACCATAAATAACTCCCTTAGTAAAACCGTTGCTATAAACAACACCCTTTGCTCCTAATTGTAGTAGTGTGCACGTGGTCTGATTAGAGAGCTGTTACACTAAAACCTTGTAGCTTTTAGATTCTTAGGGTACAATTAGTCCTCTTGAGTCCGATGAGAAGACCTTGTATTCATAGGCGGCGGTAGGTGGGGGAAATCGGGAGCATTCGCCTCCTCTTTCATCCGACAAATTACCTATATTTGTTCTACTTGTCGATAACTTCGTTTTGATATATTATAGGCCGGAATCCGATAACCGAGTAAAAAGTTACGAATGTTTGAAAGTTAAACACAAATTAATTATTTCAAATGTCTTTTAATAAATCATTATGCTTTTATATTTTACTTAATTTGATATTTTGGTAATGTAATTCAACCTAAGAGCTTCGAAACAAGAGGTTATATTACTAAATTCGATAATTATATAAGAAATTATGCAAGTTTAAAGTTTGTATTTCTTGTTATATGACTTTGTGGGTTTTAAACGATATATTTTTAGACAAAAATAATGTTGTTATAGATTAAAACGACGTCGTTTTCCTTTTAAAGAGAAAAATAACTATATAGCAACTAATGACATAGTTTTAAACTAAAACCTTACAATTTTGAATAAAAAAAACATTGTGTTTTGAACTAAAAAAACCTTGTCTTGAACTAAAATATATCACCGTTTAATATAAAATATCATAGTTATGCTTCTCTAAACTATAGAAAAATCTATTGAAAAATGAATCAACAATTTGTATAAAACTTCGCCACCCCCCTCGATAAATTTCTGGCTTCGTCCCTGCTTGTATTTATTTAAGGTAACAAAACATTATTTTATTTCCTTTTTAATCGATTACTTTATAGTTTTTATTAGGTGTATAATTAAATTATATATACTTGTAATGGGGAGAAACTATGAGGTTGAACGTACTTGGAGCTTGCAATGCTGCGTGGTAGAAGAGCTACATATGCTTGTTCGTTGTTTTTGACGATTATAAGGTTATTGTAAGAGTATGGCTAGTGCGACTTGTACTAATTGTGAGTGAATTATATTGCAATAAAAGCAGGTAAATCTATGCTAAATCCTCTCTTGAGGCGTGGAGACTGGAGATGGATGTGTACAGTACAGTAAAAAAAATTATCAACAATGATTTTTATATTGTATGTAGCCAGATTAATTATATTATTAACCCAGCAAAACTGTGGCCCTAAGCAAGCTCCTAACTTGCTTGTAAATTTTACAAGTATTTATCTTATTGTCCATACTACGTACGTATATCGGTACATATACATGAATAATGAATTACAAGCTTAGCTTAGGAGATACAATCTCATCGATCTCCCTGCAACATATATATATATGCCTGTAATAAATTAATTAAACATAACTATTTAGTTACACATGATGATTAATGGAATTACTGAATCCTTTCCTTGTACATTGGGCACTGTCATTAATTTATGCAGTTGCTAGGCGGCTGAACCCACTCGGCCTACACCCACTTTGAAGTCTGCAAATTATATTAAAGAGAATTATATTAGACATACGGACATAAGTGCAAATTAATTAATTAACTCAATCTATACTATTATATATATATATATAGTTATAAATATGGAAAAATAATTAGAATCTGATCCGTGCTAGTCCTCTGTGTTTTGATAATTTGGAGTGAGTGACGGATGAGAAGACAACCCAGAATGCAACAGCACCCATTATCACCAGGATTCGAACCCAGAAAATCGAGTGGAAGGCTTCGAAGACGACAGAAGCCCACGCCCACTGCCACAGTATGCCAAAGGTTGCCCCCAGCGACGCCCCCACCAACACTTGGGCGATCGTGTGGTATTTTTCCGATACTCTTAGCCATGACTGATTTATCCGAGATTCAGGTACAGTACGTCAATTAACCACCAAGGTAAGTTAGTTACTTCATTTGGGTTAAATAATAAATAAATAAATAAATAAATAAATATATATATATATGTGTGTGTGTGTGTGTGATGAAACTTACTAGATAGGAAGCCAACAAGATTGCAACCCCGCCAAGGACCAAGGTAAATTGGTTCGTCGTCTCACCCGCTGAAATTGATATTTGTATCGATCCATCATATATGGAATATGTGTGTATTTGTATTTAGATATATAGATATATATAAAATTAAAAAGAGTTTACGGACGGACGCACTTGATAAAATGAAGAAGGTGCAAGTATAGAAGATGATCTGAGCATGGGATTAAGGCATTCCAGGATCGGATCGCTTTGGTGGGAAAGGTCTTGGTTGATTGAACACATTTTTGAGGGCAATGGAGAAGACGACATTGACGAGAGAACCCATGGCTGCCCATAACCCCTCCGAGTCACGCCTCCAAACCACCAACCCCGCTAGAACAGTCGCCGCCAGCCACTCGCTCTGTCAATATACAATTAATAATTTAGATTATATATGTTATGTTATGTACCTACACGAAATACGACTCGTATTGATACATATGAAATAATTAACATTATGATATATATGATGGAAGGGTTAATTGGGAATTAAATTACCAGAAGATTGAGAGTGAAACAGAGAGAAGAGAAGAGATGAGGGAGATGATACAAGTTGGAGACCATTGAGTTTTCCATTTTACGTACGTACGTAACAGAACAGAATACTCTGATATGATTACCTCTAATCTTATTGAATTCAATATATATTTATAGGATTAGGATAAATAGTTCCGTCCCGGCACTCTGATTTACCCCAAAACACACCATATTTATAGTCCACTTTTGTGAGGTATAATAGTCAAAATCTAAGTGCTTTCAAGAGTCCTTCCTTCCTGTCGACTTTGAAGTCCACGGCGGCCACCACCCTCACGTATTCACATCACCACTACCCTCTCTATTAATAATTAATACTCCTTCCGTCCAACAATACATGGGTTTTTAGAGGTAAAATTTTGTCCAACAATAAATGGTCTTTTATGTTTTCTAGGTAGGAAGTAATAATGATTTGTATTGGTTTGTGTGCTGTTGACTTTTTAAAATAATTTGATTGGTTAAAATGTGTAGTGGGTGTTAAAAAATAATAAAATTTATGTAAAAGTTAGTGTAATGATGATGTTTTTTTAAAGTAAAGTGTTTTATTAAAACTTGTGCAAAATGCTAAAAGGCAATGTATTTTTAGGACGGAGGGAGTATCTAATTGCTTTAAATTTTACCCGTCCATCATACCCACCCCTTATACTTATTATTTTAGAAGCAGTCTCTTTGTGAAAGAATGAGCCACGTGTCCTCTTTGAGCAAAAATTAAAAACAAAAACTTTCAATTTCTCTCCCCCACGTTCTCCCTGCAAGAACTGCTCCCATCTTCCATCTCTCAAAGTAAGAAACCCAGGTTCTCTTTCACCAAAATTAAAAACCATTCTTTTGAGTCACGTTTTACCCTCATGCTTTTCTTCCAGTTCGATGTTGTTCGTTCTTTCATTTCAAAAGTTCTTCTGGTTGCTCCCCTCCGTTCGCTCTCGCCAGTACAGGTATGCTCTTCTCTTCTCCCCTTCTTCCCTCCTCTTTCTTTGATCCTCTTCCTTTCCTCGCCAGTACAGGTACGCCGATTTGGAAATTTAGGGTTAGGGCTGTGCGATTTTTGGGTTGTACTAGGGTTTGTGTGATTTTTGGCTTTGAATTGTTGGGTGAAATCCGAGAAATATGTGTGCCCTAGAATAACTGAAATTTGTGTGTGATTTTTGGCTGAAATTTGATTGCGATTTTGCCCTCTTTATGTGCGATTTTTTGGCTGCGATTTTTGCCCTGATTCTGTGCGATTTTAGGCAAGTGATAATTTGAATCATTAATATGATTGTTTTGTTGATGCTGAAAAACATAACCCCAATTCGCATCAACAAATCTAATAACTAAGCTATCCACATACAATCAAGCAAAGAACAAAACAATTTGAGCTTTTACGATCAATTTATCAAAATTATGAAAACCCTAGATTTTGGAATATGACTTTGAATTTGAGGCCCAAGTGATTTCTAGGAGAAAATATGTTTTAAATACGAGATATCATAAACAACGTTCTTTTAGATTCCACCCGATGATTTCTGGAATTTTTCACACTTTGCAATATTGTCCGGGGGTTACAGAGACTGTTATTCTGATGATCTCTGTATGTGAACTTTTTCATGTTGCAGGTGGTGGTATGTCTGTGGCTTTTGTCAGTAATTGGTAGCTTAGTTTCCTTCATCACACTTGCATATATAGGTACACCATCCTCATCCTTGGCTTCTTGTATTATCTGTTATTCTGTTTGCAAGTTTACAATCTCTAATGCTTTTTGGTATGCATGATTCATCACACTTGCATTCTTACTAAGAAAGAAAATTAATGAGATTTTTAGTGAACTACTGTTACGATTAATTCTGTAAAGATTGTGTGATTATGTCGGTTTCTCTCTCTATATAAAGAACTATATCTTGTAAAAAACAATTTTATCTTTTCGATTTGAGAATTCTTTCTTTGTCCTTTGCTTGAATTCCTTCTTCCTTCTTTTGTCTGTGAATGTGATCAGTAATACCAATATGTTTGATGACCCTTGAAATTGTCTAATAAATTGAAATGGAAAAAAAAACAAGGTTCAACTATATCCTGCCTCGGAATTTAAAAAGTATGAATAAGATGACTTAGTGATGTTGATTCTCATCCCAATATTAGTCCGATTGACTATTTTGTGGAAATTGTGAAAAGTATAGAAGCAATGCATGAATCATTTAGAAATTTGCTGCTGCTTGGTATCTTAAGTTTTTAGTTAGGTACACTGTTTCTTCTGTGGATTTCTTTACTTTATCAGTTAATATATTGCTACTTATCCAACAAGCTCTGAGATAACATCTGTAGTTCTATACATACATGCCAAATAGCACCCTGCATCCTTTTTATTTTGTCTTGTCTTCTTTTTCTCCTAATCTGAAATCTGACCTTGCCTACGCTATCAGTCAAACACAGAAGGTAACACAATCATTTGAGTCCTTTCCCCTTCTTTTTGCCGATAGTCTTGTATTTATTTTATAATCTTAGTGCTGAATCTTTTCACAAAATAAGAAATTACGATGAGGCATTGATATTTAGATTGTATCAAACATTATTACTTAAGGTTAAGGAATTTGCCCCCATTCTAAGCTAAAGATACTTGAATTGTTGATTTTTTTAGATGAATTCCTTAAAGTAGAATGCATTGATGTTAGTAAAAAAGGGGGAAAATAAGTAGGATTGAATTGTCTCTTATTCGTTCCCTTGGAATTATTTGTTCTACATTTTTCTAACATGTTAAATTATTGATTAGGAATTTGGGTTTAGGACCTAAATGTGTTGTATGTGCACTTTAAATTTCTTGAAAATGATAAGTTTTGGTTTTTTTAAACTTGGCTACAATTTAGTTTTTGCATTTTTAATCCATGATATTGAAGACTTTTGTTTATAGCCTTTTTTGGGTGATATTGATTTTTTTATGGCCTTGATAGTACATTAGAAGATCAAGAAAGAGGTTGTTCAATAATTACTTTCAAGTTTTTTCTTGTGATTCACATGGTCCTGTTGTTGATTTAAGTTTACATGATTGAGATATTTTGGTCATATTCTTATCCTTTTTCTTGAGACTCATATGGTTCTGTTCTGGGTTCCTTTATATGTTGTTGTTCCAGATTCTTCAAGGGACAAGTAATAAGATGAGTTTATTGATACAGATGGGTTAACAAAGAAGAAGAAAATCTACATCAAGTTTGAAGAAGAGTAGTCACTGTACAAATCTTTTTGGTTTCTTTAAGTTCTATAGCTCAATTTTAGTTTTGATTTAAAGTTTTGTACATTCAATTATAATTTAGATTTCTATCTTAGTATTGCAATTTGTGGTATGGATTTCTATTTAGGTAGTTGTGGTTTAAAGTTTTATAATTTCAACATTAGGTTATATTCATTCCACTTTCTATGAATTTTTCAGTTTTGTTGGTGTTTTATAGCCTTACTATGAAAATAATCATGATCACAATTAGATTAATAACACACTTAAAAATGTTTGCAGAAAATTTCACAAGGGTGTCATAAAATACAACACAGTAGTGAAAATAAGTGAAATAAAAATATATTCATTTGAATGTGATAGTGTCATTGGACTTCGATGAATGTAAATATTGTCTTTAAATAGTTCATAACACACACCTTAAGAGGTATAACACGGTGTATAACATAGAAACTATCATAGATGATCTGAACTCAATTTATTATGACAAGAATTATAAGACTTTTCTTTTAATAGGGCGATTAAGTAGAAGAAGTGTGATCACAATCAATCTATTATTCTTTTTTCAAATTCGAGGTATCAATCATCTCGATAAAAAGACTTCTTCACGACAACTGAAAACTTCAAATAACAGCATGTTGAGGAGAATAGACAAAATAGCATGTTAGTAAAAAAAGTAACGTGGATCGAGTATTTTGCATGGTGTGTCATACTTGGTCGATAAATATAATGAAAAATCTATCATATATTTATGCCTAGAGCTTTGATAAGGGTTTCAAGATATTTTCGTTGGAATATTTTTTGGGCAAAATATTTAGATAGCAATGCATAAATTGTTTACTCCATTGATGAAATTTGTGAAAATGAATATTATAAATTATTGATCAAATTTATCAAAAGATATTGGTGCTATTCGAGTAAAATAGAAGGTTATAAATTATGACTTGATGGGTTTAATCATCGTCCATGAGGGGTTCGATGAAATGCATCTAAGTATTTAATATTTCAAATATAGAAATGAATTTAAAATTAATTTTTAAAGTGGGTCGTATTGAAATTGATTTATAATTTACACTAATTTGAGAGGTATAATGTTTTTTTTTTTATATATTTTGGCCTCTTAGGGTTCATACTTAAACATAGAGTACCTCTTTCTAATTAAAGGTCTAAGACATTATAAAAAACATACACTAAATATCATTTTTTTTTAATTTATTCTTTAGCTATATAGGGTTTATACATTTCAACTTAAGATGTCTTTATCAAATCGGTTTATAATTTTGACCAATTTAAAAGGTGTGACATGATGTATGTAATAGATAAAGTATCGTAAGATGATCCAAACTTAATTTTCTTAAACAAAAAACTATAAGGTTTTTTTTCTTTGCCTTCAATTAGGACTGATGTAAGGAGAAACGTGAAATCGACTGATTTACCCTTCTTTGTCAAATTTGAAGTATCGATCATCTCAAGAAAAGAAAATTTCGAAGAACATCATGACAAAAAAGCATGGGCAATATGTTAGTAGAAAATTGACGTTTCGAATATTTTGTTTAATACGTCAAACTCGACTAAAAATATTATGATAAAACCCGAACAAGGTCCGGGAAAAGAACTAGTTCAATTCATAGGGTTTGCCCGGTCTACTCGCTACACAATATAGTGTGGTAAACTATTCGCCAATATTTCAAATACTTTGCCCAACAAAAAAAAAAATTATATTTGCGGGGAAGACACTTTTTTTTTGTGCAAATTGGTAAATTGTCCAACTTTTTACACAAATTGAAAAACTGTCCACCATAAAACCCATTCCAGTTCCCCCTCTTCTATCCCCGTTCCCTTTCTCCTTCCTTCAGATCTTTATCACGCTTCCTTGAGGCGTAAATTCAGGTCGATTCTCCTTCTCTCCTCCTACGCCGCCGGTCTTCGTCCCCCCGCTCCTCCTCCCGGTGCCGCCGGTTCGTGGCTAGATCCGGCACCGCCTATTGGCGTGATTCAAGGAATCTCTTGCGGCCGGATCTCGTTGGCCGAATTCTTGCTTCGGTAAATCTGAATTCGTCCTGGATTTCGCCAATCGAAGATCCGCGCTATGAAGGTCTAAATATGGATCTACCAGTTCTCCAACCTCCAAATCTACTAGTTCCACCGAAAATAGGCCTTCTTCGAGCCTATCAAGAGCTTCTTCTCCTGGTTTCCACGCCTCGCATCTTTCCGCCTCCGCCGAGACTTCTAGCCTTGCGGGCTTCTGTGTCAACCATTCTCTCATCGAAAGCTCCGCTTGCACCCTCACCAACTCCGCCTCGTTGTACTCATTGATGTCAGGCTGCACGCAAGTCGCCTCAATCTGCACAGCGATAACACGGATGGCTTCTGACGAGGAGATCTCCGCTCAGGTGAGAATTTATTGTTTTCTCAATCTTGCTTAATTGATTAGCGAATTGGATCAAATGGATGATCAATTTAGTATGATTATGCTGACAGTAGACTGTATCAAACAGATGATCAATTTAGGATGATCAATTTAGCGAATTTGATGAATTGATCAAACAGATGATCAATTTAGGGTTTTCTTGCTTAATTGGGTGTTGAATTGGATCAAACGGATGATCAAGTTATTGTGTTGTTTTAGGTGATACTGGATTGCTGCTATGAAAAATTCATATTAGGGCAAAGAGGAGTATATATGGAGTTGCTTTGAGTCTGGATTGCTGTTCGTGTGTCGTTGGTGTGTTCTTCATTATCTTTACTATGGAGTATTTCTTTTATTCATTCTTAAATCATTCAACATCCATCATCACTAATTAACTACTCAGTCTCCTATGTATCCATAATACATGGATACTACAGTTCAACATTCAATCGGTGGGGAAGCTGGTTTTTTAGGTTGAATTGCTACTTTGATTTGTACTGCACTACAATACATTGAATACAATACTCAAATGGTAGTTGTGGGTGGATCCATGTCTTTTCCCATTTCATTGAATACAATAGTGAATGCCTTTGTTTGGAGCTATTTATTTGTTCAAAATTTGTTTGTATGTGTTGGCTGATTGCTATTCATTTGATTGTGGAGTTATTGAGTTTCTTAGTCGAACGCTTTTAACCTATTAGCTCAAATGGGAGAGCTTTGTGCTCGTGTAAAAAAAATGTGGGTTCGAATCCCATATAGGCATATCGCTCATGGAAGCACCGACAAGGACTTTAATGTGCTTATATGCTGTTGGCAGGAAAAAAAACACTGTTTGATGAGAGGCATGGTACAGTCTTTTCATTTGTCATCCTTTTCAACTGAATGGTATGCATTTAAACTCGTCTCAATGCAAAAGAATCAGCCTACCAATTAACATCAAGATAAGTGCTATATACAGAAAATTAACATAATAGCCATTAGCAAGTTCAGTTGATGAATGAACCTGATCTTGCTTTCACCTGCTTATCATGTAAGTTTAGTGTAGGACTGACAAGCAAGTACTGATGTTTGATTGTTCAAAATAGATGGAAGAAATCGGGCTATTGAAGGGAAAAGAGATGTGTGAATGAACAACAGAAGAACTATGGTCTTTCCCTAGAATTGAGGCCTACCAGCATTTTTTAATCTATTAAAAAATTGTTCTCTTTTATTGACAATAATACATCCACTCTTACTGATGATTTTGTAGGTGTGTGAACCTTATTGGTCCACAACCCTATTTTTGGTCCCAAAAATGTTTGAATGTTCATTTCAATCACAAAGTTCCTCTTCTATCATATTGTTGATGATTTTGTAGGTGCATTGTGAATGTTGGAGCTGACAAATTCTTGTACGGGTTTATCCGAAGGATTCTCATCATTATTCATAGCCCTTTCACTTGAACTGATCTTTGAGCAGCAAAAGATCCTCTTCTATTATCTTAATCGGATTTGTCTGTAAAATCAACAAAGCAGTAGAAGAGAAATTGAAATCCGATAACATCAAATGCGAGGATAATGAATGCAACTGCACATGAAGTTCAACAATGCCATAATGTCGTGTCACAAGTTATACACTGAAAAAACCTCCATCTATCTTCTTTTGCTTCGATTTGTCATCGGGAATCATCCGCTTTCAAAGAGACACCGGTTCTGATCACGTCTTTCGAAAATGTCCTCGCTCGAATCGACCGGTACTAATCCCTTCACCGAATCCAATTATCTGATAAACGGTGAAGCACAAGGCCTGTCAAGAATACATGATGGTATAAAAGGATGGTAAAAAAATGTTGAATTGTAAAGTGCAGTTGTGCAAATTTAAAGTGCAATTGTGCATCTTTAAAGTGCAGTTGTGCATCGTTAAAGTTGCTTGATTACGAAAATGAAAAGCAATGGATTTCTGTGTATATATAGTAGTATGGAAAGAAGTTTGCTTACCTTCCATAGATAGATCTCATGTCCATAACGTTTCTCACGGTCGGTTCCCATCCCTGACAAATACGAATGGGCTAACGACGTGCTTCCAATGCTCAGTGTCAGCTGTAAAATCTTGAGGTGCAGCCATGCCATACACTCCATCCTGAGAGCTTTTCAACCACTCGTCGCTAACTTTGACCCAATTCTGATGTCTTTAATATTCGACAAGCTGGACATGAGGAACATTATTGAACCAAATCTGCAACATCACAATTCAATAAGACCAATAAGCAATAGAACAATAAATCAAGAGTTTGCAATTGTCCAATTGTCTAACTAACCATTATCAATTCTAAAATATAGTTGTGCAACTCTAAAATGAAGTTGTGCAACTCTAAACTGCAGTTGTGCAACTCTAAACTGAAGCTGTGCAACTCTTTCCTGAAAAGTGCAGTTGTGCAATTATAAAATACAGTTGTGCAAATGTAAAATACAATTGTGCAAAATTTTAAATTTGCGACGTGATGGAAAAAAGAAAAAAAATTTTAAAAAAAAAGTATTGATGTGAATAAAAAAGATTTTTTTAAAAAAAGTGCTAACACATAGAATAAATTATATTTGCACAACAATTAAGACTTGTGAAATTGTGTTGAACATGACTTTATTTTTGCTCAACAATAGATTATTTTTGCACAACAATTGAGACTTGTGAAATTGTGCTCAACATGATCTTATTTTTTCTCAATATTATTCTATACTTGATCAATAAAATATTGTACAACATGGTGTTATTTTTGCTCATCAATAGACTATAATTGCACAACATGGGGGATTGGTGGAAATTTGCACAACATGATCTTATTTTTGCTCAACAATAGATTATATTTGCACAACAATTGAGACTTGTGAAATTGTGCTCAACATTATCTTATTTTCCTCAATATTATTTTATACTTACTCAATCGATTATTGCACAACATGGTCTTATTTTTGCTCAACAATAGATTATTTTTTTACAACAATTGAGACTTGTGAAATTGTGCTCAAAATTTTATCTTATTTTTCTCAATATTATTTTATACTTGCTCAATAGATTATTGCACAACATGGTCTTATTTTTTCTCAACAATAGATTATATTTGCACAACTGAAAATGTGCAAATATAAAACTGAAAAGTGCAATTTTATAACCCAAATACAAAACTGAAAAGTGAAATTTTATAAAATTTCAAAAAATGCTGACACGAGAAAAAAGTGCAATTTTTCATGCTCGGCTCAAGTTCGGCTCGTGAACTGAACATAAAGCACGAGCGTGGGCTCGATAAGCTCGTTTATTTTCCTGTTGAGCTATCGTATGCTCATTTTTGCTTAATGTGTTCATTTGGCCTATTTTGAGCTCGTTTTGTTTTTGTTTGAATTTAACTCGTTTGCTCATTTATTATACAAGTTTGAAGCAAATAGAAACATACAATCTGAATTTATAACTCGTTTGCTCATTCATTATACAAGGTAGCTTGTTTTTATAATATAAAATTTCAAAAGTGCTGACACGGGAAAAAAATAGAATTTTAGTTTGAATGTGCAATTTTTAGAACCTATTTTGCTTGAAGGTCTTGAAGATGAGATCACAAGAAGATCTCTAACACATTTTGTTTGGATATTTGTAGTACAGTAGTACCCACTCCACCTTGCTTGGATATGAAGTCCAAGTTAATACTGTACTGCAGATGTGGTAAACTAGTCAATAATACCACTTGAAATGTTGTCCTACCAAAACCAACCAAACCTTTTATCACATCTTTGAAGATGCAATATATGATAGTGTATAGGAAAGATATTCAGGGCCCGTTTGGTATGAGTGTTGTAATCGGAATGGGAATCGTAATGGGAATGGGAATCAAAATCCGGAATAAACCATTACCGAGGCATGTTGTTTGGTATGCTATCGGAATGAGAAACTAAAAAATTCAATCTAAATGTCCAAACAATTTCTGAAATTCAAGAAAAAATCAATTCAATCTCACAAATTAAGAACAAAAATACATAAAATCATCAAACAATTTCTGAAATTCATCACAAAAATGAACAAATTTGAACAAATTACAATCAAATGGGGGCTGAACATACAACTGATTTTCATAGTATCCAATATTTAAGGAAAAGATTGGATACTATGACAATCAGTTGTATGATTAATATCGGATATTGGAATGTAAGGGGTACTAAAATGCCACTTTTGTGGCAAGAAATCAATCACTTTAGATTTGTGAATGACATTGACGTTTCTAGTCTTAACAGAAACAAAATCAGAACATGGCCCTTCTGATGCTCAAATCAAGAGCTATGAATTTCACAAAGCCATCTGTGTACAGGCAACTGGACACAAAGGTGGAACCTGGATGCCCACTAAAACAAAAGTAGAAGAGGTGAGTCAAATCCTTGAATTACATTACAGAGCTATCTTAGTCAAAACAATTATAGAAAAGCATGATTTGCTCTTACTCTTTGTCTATGCCCCCTCAGTTGAAGGTGAGAAAGATGAGTTCTGGCATGAAATGTAAAAAATGATCTATAAATATATGCTTCATGTTATTATAATCAGAGATCTTAATGATATTGAAGCTGATACAGAAAAAGTAGGAGGTATCACCCCTAACAGTAATAGATTTACAAGAATTAGAACTATTAAGGATGATCTAGGATTACAAACCCTCCCCTTCGTGGGCTCGCCATTCACTTGGAGGAAAAACAAACAGTTGATCAACAACACTTATGAACGCTTAGATAGAATGTTAGCTCGCCAACAAATTTTAACTTGGTTCCCCAATCTCTGTATCAAACACCATCCCTTCTCTTGCTCGGATCACTCCCCGATCTCTCTTCAACTAGGCTTTCAAGCTAAAAGAAAAGGATCTCCATTTAGATTTGATATGGCTTGGACTACTAATGATGCTCTTGAAAATCTGGTTAAAAAGGTCTGGAGTAATAAGATGAAGGTTCATTCGGATTCAAGCTAATCCAGAAACAAAAGCTGTTAAAACGGAACATTAAAAAGTGGTGTAAAGCCAATCCGAATAATATCACAAAACAACTTTCCTAGGCAGATCTTCAAATTAAATTAAGCTCTTCAGGACAGTTTGCCTTAGGGAGAAATTTCAACATTGGAAGCTAACAAACTGGCAAGATTAGAGCACAAGAAATACAGACTTCTTGAATTCAATCACAAGTTCTGGAAACAACGAGCAAAAATTAAAGACCTTCAGTTAGGAGACAGAAATAAAAAATATTACCAACTTACATCTATAATTAAAAAATTTAAAAGATCAACTACATCCTTCACAACAAAACAGAATGTGATCTTAATAGATCAAGATATGATTTCAGACCACATTACAACAGAAATGTCAAAAAGATTCATAGGTTCTAACCAATCCAATGCCACTGCAAATCAAGTTTGGAATATACAAGCCCAAGTTACGCATGAAGAAAATATTAAGCTCATCTCCCCGCCCGCAAATGCAGAAATAAAAAATACTCTCTTTAGCATGGGTGATGATAAATCCCCAGGACCGGATGGTAATCCTCTAGAATTCTATAAACGCTACTGGAATATCATAGGCCAATCCTGCTGTAAAGCTATTAAAGCCTTCTTCCACTTTGGTCAAATGTTATCTGAAATAAACCAAACTTTTATCGCTCTCATCCCAAAAGTTGATAACCCCACTTCTATCAATCACTACAGACCTATTAGCCTTTGTAATACGGTATATAAAATTATCTCAAAAATAATCGCAAATCGCTTGAAACCGATTCTTTCTAAACTCATTAATCCTTTCCAAGGGGCTTTTGTGGAAGGAAGATCGATTCAAGATAACACTCTACTAGCTCAGGAGATTTTCCATACTTTCCATAAACAAAAAGGGAAAAAAGGACTGATGACTCTAAAATTAGACATGGAGAAAACCTATGATAAGTTAAACTGGAATTACATTCAGGCAGTTCTTCATAAATTTGAATTCCATCAAACGTGGATCAACTGGGTTATGAAATGCATATCAACTACCTCTTTCTCTGTCCTGATTAACAATACCCCTGGTCCACGCTTTAAACCTAATAGGGGAATCAGACAGGGTGATCCTCTAGATCCTTACCTTTTATCCTTGTAATGGAAGGTTTATCTAGGGAACTACATAAGGAAGCCCTTCTTGAGGATGCATTAATCGATATTAAACTGGCGAAAAATGGCACTTCCATCCCCTTCTAAACCTTTGCTGATGATACCATTATATTTGCAAAAGCTGCTCACACCAGTTTAAATACGATTCAAAACATGATCAATAATTTTTTAAATCTGCCAGGCCTAACCATAAATTATAGCAAAAGGTCTCTCCAATGCTCTAGAAATGTTAATCCTAATTTGGCTCGAGACTTGGCATCCCACATGGGTGTTCCAATCTCTAAAACCATCGAAAAGTATCTAGGAATTCCTCTTGTCAATGGACGGATCAAAAATAGTATTTTTTATGATGCAATTCAGAATATGAAAAAACAACTCTTGAAGTGGAAAGCCTCAACTTTTTCCCAAGCAGGTAGAACTGTTCTTATCCAGTCAAATTTAAGCTAAAAAACTAACTACTTAATGCGAAATTTCCAGCTCCCCAAAGGAGTTCTTAACCAGATGGACCAAATCAACAGGAATATTTTTTGGAACAAATCCCCAAGAGATAAATACATACCCCTGATCAGCTGGGAGACAATATGCAAAAGCAAGTCATTAGGAGGTCGTGGTATTAGGAAGGCCGAGGAATTAAACATTGCTCTTCAAATGAAGCTCTTCTGGAAAATTTATAAGAATGAAGATAGTATATGGGTTCAACTTATAAAGGAGAAATACCTCCAACAAGAAACCCTAAGAAATTTTCAAAAAAAGGAAACATCTTGACATTTTGGAAGACTCCTCACCTTGAGGGAAATATTTAAGGGAGGTCTTCTTTGGATTGTTGGTAATGGTTCGACCATCAATGTGTGGGAAGACCACCGGATACCTTCGATTAGCCTCCAGGATTACAGAGGATCAAACGACCCAGTTGAATATCTTATCAATGACAGGAAGCTATGGAAGGAATAAGTGATAAGACAAACTTCCCCCCAAGGGATCATTGACAGGATTCTAAAGGTAAAAATCCCCTAGTGGCAGATTCAAGATAACCTGATCTGGAGGCCCGATCCGAAAGGGAAGTTCACTACTAGATCAGTGAAGAGAATTCTGAGCACACAACCCTAAGACTATACATCACAAAGATGGATTTGGAAGCTCAAGCTCCCTCCCCGAATCAAAAACTTACTTTGGAAGATCAAAATTGATGGCCTCCCTACAACCAGTAGACTAAACAAGTATGTCAATAGAGTTCCAAGTCAATGCTCTCTTGGTGACCAAGCAGATGAAGATGCAGCCCACCTTTTCACTAAATGTACATTTACGAGGGGAGTAATAGCTCAATATGAACAGAAATCAGGTTTGTACTTTCAGGACCTTAATATCCAAGGTCCCTTGCATGAAAATCTTTGTAAAATCAAGAATACCAATAGCAGGTTTATAGATCTAGCTTTTATTTGGCAATCAATTTGGGATGCTAGGAATGACAGAATTTTAAGATCTAAAGATCCAACAAGAGCATCCATCATGATACATAAGTTTAGCCAGAGCATAACCGGCTGGATCAAAGGAAGACATGACAACACCAAAGTGCAAACAAGATCAATAAGAAGGGTGAGAGCCAAATGGACAAGACCTCCAAGAACTATCTACAAAATTAATGTAGATGGTTCTTTTACCCACTCTGGCAAAAGTCAGGTTAGGGGAATCATTCATGATTCCGAAGGACGGACTATCGATATTTTTTTCTCAAGAAGCTAATGTTGGTTCAGCAAGCCAAACAGAAGCCTCTGCAATGATTTTAGGTCTTCAAAGAGCAAGACAGAAGGGACTAAGAAAGATTATACTGGAAAGTGATAATCAAATACTGGTGAAAGCATTCAAGAGAGAGCAACCACCCAGATGGGAAGTTCTACATCAAATTGAAGAAATCCACAGGCTTGTATCTGACTTTTCCTCAGCAAAAATCCGGCATATATTCAGGGAAGCAAATAATATTGCGGATTATATAGATAAAAGAGGTGTAATTTGTAATTTACATTATATCCCCTATCATAGGGATCTTTGTAACATCATCCATTAGGATGATCCGGGAGTTAGGTTGTTGTGTTAGCAGCAGCTCCCAATGTTTGCCTACAGGAAAAAAAAAATTATATAATTTTTAATTATGATAATATTTATATTGCGTTAAAGCACATGAAGGGAATATATGTGAAGCTCTAATTGTGCTTCTTGAATCTATTCCGTAGCTTTAGTTATTTAGGGTTGGGCTTCTGGTTCGGACTGGATCAGACCGGGTTGGAAATTCTGCTCCGGTCCATAACCGGTGGATCGGAATTTTCAAGAATAGGGACCGTGGATCGGAACGGTCCATGGACCGTCAGGACCGGTGTTGAGATGTGAATGAGACCAAAAAATGTCCCACATCGGAAAGTTGAACATATCAAACCTAGTATATGAGTCGGTGGGCTACTCCTTCTATTGCCAATTGGTTTTAGAATGGAACCCCGCTCGGCTTATGTGCTAGGCTATTAGCGCAAGGGCGCAGGTGTACACACGACCCCCGATCTCGAGTCCCAACGGATTTCAGTATGGTATCAGAGCGGAAAAGCCAAACGGGCCGACTCTCGATCCTGGACTGGCTAAAAAGAGAATAAGATGCTAGAACCATTGTCTAAGTGTCAACTAGAAGTGAAAGACGACTCTAGTTGCACTTGCGAGGGCGTGTTGAGAATGAAAGAAATGTGAAGAGACCAAAAAGAGTCCCACATTAATTATATGAACAAAGAAACCTTAGTATATATAGTGGGCTACCCCACCTATAGCCAATTGGTTTTAGAATGGAACCTCACTCGACGTGTGTACTAGGCTCCTAGCGCATGTGCGCCCGTGCACACGACCCCCAGTCATCGGTCCGAGTCGGACTTTGATAACCGGTTTTACCAGATTCATCCCCGCAGTCATGTTTCTTCTTCTTCTCTTTTTTTTGGGTCATCGCAGCCTATTTCTATACACACCACTACAACCATGTTTCTGTAAATTGAAAATCAATTCATTCATAATTTAATTCCATTGATAAAACAAACTTAGATCTAAAAGTGAAAGAGGGAGGCTGAGAGAAGCGGGTCAACTGAAGGCTGAGAGAGGAGGCTTACTGGGGGCGGTGCGACCGGCGACAAGCCCAGGAGCGAAGCGCCAGCAGTGGTGGGTGGCGACCACGAGGGAGGAGGGTCGGCCGGAGGCGCGGAGCCGCAAAGAGAGAGGAGACTGAGTGAGAGACGAGAGGTGAAGTGGGTGACTAAAGCCTGATGTCTAAACATAAGTGTTCTTTGGGATGGAGTACTAGAGTAGGTCAGATGTGAGATCTCGAGGCACGTGCACACCTTTTTTTTAAGCAACAAAAACCGGCCTAATTCCGATCCGATCCGAAAATTCCGATCTGGTCTCGGGTTTTGACCAGAGCTCGGAGTTTGGATTTTCTTGGACCGTGGACCAAACCATAATATTTTCGGTCTGATTCAAAAACCATAATTTCCTATCTGGTTCCAGTCCAATCTAACTTACGCCCAACCCTAAGGTTATCTGCTCACTTTTCAAGTGAAGTGGGTGACTAAAGCCTGAAGTTTGAACATAAGTGTTCTTCGGGATGGAGTACTAGAGTAGGTCAGATCTGAGATCTCGAGGCACATGCACACCTCTTTTTTAAGCAACAGAAACCGGCCTAATTCCGATCCGATCTGGAAATTCCGGTCTGGTCTCGGGTTTTGACCAGAACTCAGAATTTGGATTTTCTTGGATCGTGGACTAGACCATAATATTTTCGGTCCAATTCAAAAACAGTAATTTCCTATCTGGTTTTGGTCCAATCCAACTTACGCCCAACCCTAAGGTTATCTGCTCACTTTTCAACCATTTTTTCTGCCATTGCTTTAAAAAAAAATAGGTTTAATCTTGGTTCTTTAATTCATTGCATGCTATTGTTTATTTTTGAATTGTCTCCAGATATAATTAATTTTTATTTTCAAAATTGTGGCAATATTTAGATTTGGGTAAACCACACTGAAAAATGATGTGTGTGTATATGCGAAGCTCCAACTTCTTTCCTAAATCTTCTTCATAGCTTTAGGTTATTTTTCCAATGTTTTTTTTCTCTCATATGTTCTTTTTAGAGGTTTAAACTTTGGTTATTCAATGCATGTTATTGTTTCCTTTTGAAGAGGTCCCAATTATTAATAAATTATCATTGTTAGAAATTAATTTGGACGAGGATGTGCCTATATGAATTTTTTTTTATACAAGGTGAAGACTTAGGAGTGGTCAGCCGCGACTGACCCACTGTCCAGGGGCGTCCTCGCGGACGAGGTCTTCAATCTCAGGAGAAGGATGTTCCAGCAGCAGAGATGTCGAAAGGCCCAAATGTGCCAAACAGTCAGCAACTCGATTCATCTCATGGAAAAGTGCGAGCGAAGGAGAAAGACTGAAAGTCACGACAACGACGGAGAGCATCGGAGATCAGCATCTTGACCTCACACGGACACTTCTACGATCACTTCATGGCATTGATGACTGCCAAGCAATCACCATCCACTTCGAGATGCGAAAAAACCCGCGTAGATGCTTCCATCAATCCTTCCAAGAGACCGAGACATTTCGCTTGAATTGTGGAGACTTTGCCATGTCGATGCGCACCACATAAAAGGACAACTCCAGCACTATCCCGTAAAACGAAGCAAGAGGCGGCAGAGCTAGATGCTATCTTAGTTCCATCAAAGTTTGGTTTGTCAAAACCCATAGTAGGCTTCTCCCATTTTACCAATTTCTTTTATCTGGCCCTTTTTTGGTTAGTTTTCGTAGTTGTTGTAGTCGTGTCAATTTCTAGGTCCTCAGTCTGCGATTTCTTCCAGCTATCCCTAAAGAATTTAATGTACTTCACCCAGTCATTTATGTTTGAGTTGTCATTTTCATTGAATAAAATTTTATTTCTCATGGTCCAGACACCCCATAAGGAAAAGGGTAGGATCGATTGCTTCTCCGAGGAGATCTTAGAGAAGATTTCAGAAATTATGTCACAATAAGGTTCTCCGTTCTTATTCGTGCATCGTATTGTTTTCTCAATTTGTTCATCAATCTTCCCAATAAAAATTAATGTAGTCTGGCATTCAGTGAACAAGTGAATTGCATCTTCTTCAGGGTGGTTACAAAGAGGACATTCCATAGGTACACACACACCTTTATTTCGAAGTATTGATTTCGTAGGCTTACCATTTAGTAGATTTGTCCAAAGAATTTTTTATTATTTTTGGAGGGCAATCAACTTTCCAAATCTAGTCAAGTGATTCCGAGTTTGTTCTTCTAGAGCTAGAAATGTAGTCAAGGGCACTAGCATTTGAGAACCATCCATTTCTTCTATGTTTCTAGTATAACCGATCCTCAATTTCAGAGGTTGGTATATGAGTAAACACAGGGGCGGAGCCAGGAAAAATTCGAGAGGGGGGTGGTGTGGGGCTCGACTATATTTTCGGGATTTTTTTTAAAGATATATATAGAGGTAGGATCATGTGTAATCACCCCTTATTGTGTTTTGTGTTAACAAATCTCTGCCGTTGATTGATGGTAAATAAATGGTGTAGATTAATTTAGAATTTTCTGATTTTTTTAATTAAAAGTTGGTGGGTCCCATTGTGAAAATTCAACCACTTCCATCTTTGTGGAATTGTGGCGCGTGTCATCCAAAATTATAATTAAGGAAATCAACACGGTGTGAAGATACAAACGGGTGAGTTCTCTGGGCTAATTTTTTTACAGATTTTTTTTAATGTTGTTTCAGTTTCAACGAATAATTCTTTGCAATTCAACGAATAGTTCTTTCAGTTTCAACGAATAACATATCAATTGACCTTTTATGATTTATTATTCAATCGAATAGTTCTTTCAGTTTCAATGAATAAAATTTCTCACATATAAACGAATAATTCTTCGCATTTTAATGAAAAGTTCTTTCAGTTTCAACGAATAACATATCAATTGACCTTTTATGATCTATTATTCAATCGAATAATTCTTTCAGTTTCAACGAATAAAATATCTCACATATAAACAAATAATTCTTCGAATTTCAATGAATAGTTCTTTTAGTTTCAACGAATAACATATCAATTGACCTTTTATGATCTATTATTCAACAGTTGATAGTAATGATTCGCTAAATTGATTGTTATTATTCATCATTAAATAGGAGTTATCGTTTAGATAATGGCAAAAGGGTTGATCAATTTTGCAACTATTCGCTAGGTTGATAGTAAGTATTCGCTAAGTTCATAGTAATTATTCGTTAGGTTGAAAGAGTAGGTAAATGTAATTCTTGATTTCCCACTGAACAATTCCTGAATATCAACGAACAATGACTCTAAACTTGTCGAATAGTCGATAAACTCATGAACAATTTTATACATAGTTTAAATTTCAACAAAAATTCAAGAAATCCCCAAAGAAAAGGAATAATTGGAATCAGGAATCAAACGATCAAACTCATATAAAATTCAAGCTCGTATAAAATCCCCAAATTCAAACTCGTAAAAAATTCAATAACTCCCCAAATTGAGAAATGAAAGGAAACAACCTCGACACTGTACTTGTCGATGTCGGATGCCTGCGAGTGAGGTGGAGGGCTGCGAGTTCGAGGGAGGAGCAGCCATGTATTCCGTCGCCAGTGGCTGCGAGGTTGGACGCCTACAAAGGAGACGTGGGTGCCGGTCTGGAGAAATCGTCAGTGCGAGGGATGCGGTCCTGGATTCCCTCTAATGGCGTCTCCGCCACCCCAACCATGGATTCCGTCGCCGGTGGGCTGCGAGGTCACCATCCTCTGGCAATTTGGACCCCTAAGGCGAACACTAGGTCGAGGGAGGAGCAGCCATGGATTCCGTCGCCGGTGGGTTGCGAGGTTGGATTTCTGCGAGAGAGATGGTGGTTGTGCGGCGGCGATTGTCTCTCCCTGCCCTCTCGATCTGTTTATTGGAAAGAGAAAGGCTTCTAGGTTTAGTTTTGGATTATATTTGGTGATACACGCGCACGTACAAAGAGGGTGATAGTTTTTTTTAGTTTTTTAATATTAAAATAATATATTATCTATAAATAATCCTAGCCCTTCATTTCTTATCAATCAATGGTTTAGATTTGTTAACACAAAACACAATAAGACTTGTTAACATTTGATCCATCCTATATATATATATATATATATATATATATATATATATATATATATATATAGCTATTTTAAGTTTAAAAAGCTTAAAGGAGGAAAAAATCCATAAAATAAAGCTATAAGAATTCGAACTCAAGACCTTATCATTCTATTCCCCATACCATACCAACTAAGCTAAGCAAACTCATTGATTCATTACTTTTTTTTTAACTATTTTTAACCCTTAAATTATCAAAAATTACAAAAAATACATATTTTTTTATTTTTTTTTCTACGTTTTCTCCCGACCCAGGGGGGCTCGAGCCACCTCAAGCCCACCCTCCGCCCCTGAGTAAACATCAACGACAAAGGTTGGTCTATATAGCTAGGTGATTTGAGTTCCATTTTTTGTGTGTGTAGGCAAAAGTTCAAATGTAAAATTGTCATAGGGTATAAAATGTTTAAGGTGTAAAATTCTCATAATGGGCCTAATTTTGGTAAGTAAATTACTAATGAGTCTAATTTATAAGTAAATGGGCCTACTTTAATTAGTAAAAATGTCAACCTCATGTGCCCCCTTACCCCATGCGTGTGCCCCCCATTGTGCCCCCTCCCAAGTAAGTTTTTTTTTTAATTAGCAGCATTTTTTTTTCGTGTCAGCAGTTTTTGTTGTGCAAATATATATAACTTGATGTACATATAACATTATGTTATGCAAATATAACTTTATGTTGTGCAAACATAATAATTCCTTTTGAGCAAATAGGTAAATGAGTCTATTTTACTTAAAAAAAATTATAATTGAAACATGTTTAATTTATGGGTAAATGAGCCTAATTTTATGGGTAAATGCACTTTTTTTTTTCTGTTTTTTGTGGTGCAAATATAAAGTGCATAAATAAAATGATAAACTGCAAGAAATAAAATGACGATGTGTAAGAATAATAATATGAAGTGTACTATTAAGATTATTGTTAATGTGCATTTAGGGTATCCAATGTTTATTTTAAACGGACTTATTGTCTATCTGTTTTTTACCGGAACGGATATTTCCACCACTAATTTTTACTATTTTCACCGCTAATCACCGCATAGGTATGCGGTGGGTTTAATGACAGTCAACGATCCCACCGCATACCTATGCGGTGGGCCACCACAAACCTATGCGGTGGGCCACCGCAATACTTTGCGGTGGGTCAAGGAGTATACAAATCTAAAACCCTCGCCATAATGTTCCAAAACCGTCGCCATAACCCACCGCATAGGTATACGGTGGGTTTGAGACGTCGATATAACAATTCAAAACCGTCGCCATAACGGTCCAAAACCGTCGCTATAACCCACCGCATAGGTATGCGGTGAGTTATGGCGACGGTTTTGGACCACTTCTACAAACCATTTTCAATTGCCCAAAAACTAACCGCATTTATACGGTCGCTATAACCCACCGCATAGGTATGCGGTGGGTTTGTATATGGTCAACGGACCCACCGCATGTATATGCGGTGGGTCTGAAAAAAAGTGGATTAAGACCACCGTATACCTATGGGGTGATTAGCGGTGGAAATAGTAAAAATTAGCGGTGAATTTATCATACCCCGTTTTTTACGTTTAACAATTTGAAATTAAAGTGCATAAATAAGATTAAAATGTGCAAATATAGTATTATGTTGTGCATATATAATAGGCTTTCAAATTCAAAGTGCATAAATAACATTAAAATATGCATGATTAAGGTTAAAAGGTGGATAACAAAGATTATGATGTGCATGACTAACAATTTGGGATGTTTGTGTTCTTGTCTATTATGTAACCTATGTGGGATTCGAACTCACATCTTTATGCAAACGCACATTGCTCTACTAATTAAGCTAATAGGCTAAATTATGATTATCATACTAAAATAGAAGAACCTAATCAACTTCAAGCATCAAAATCAATTCCAAAATCAAAGCTTGAAACGGATCGCAATAAATTTCTAAAATCCAATTAACTCACAATCCATAAACAATTTGACAATGCTATGAACAGGAAATTAGCTCCAAATCAACCCAACAACACAATTACATCATCAATTTCAATCAATTTGGCTTTTGGCAAAAGACCCAAATTCCACTCCTAAATCAAACCCTAGGTTTTCAATTTCAACCTAAATCATTCAAACAATCTAAATAATTGTAATAAACAAGTTTGGGGTTAGAAATCATACCAAATTCGAGTTGAAACAGTGATAAAAATCAGGATTTTGAATGTATTACGAGCCAACAGAACAGAACAACACTATTGGGGAAGATGGGCTCGGTGTGAGATCGGCTGGGCACAAACCAAAGGGGTTCCAGTCTTTGGGGTGCGCCTGAGGGATGGAGTTCGAGTGGGTGGGGGATAGTGGCCGGAGGTGTGTCGTGGGTGGCGTAGAGAGCGAGGAGAGAAGAAGAAATGTGAGGGCTTCGAAACCTAGTCGAGGTGGGCGCATCTTGGCTCAACTGGGCAGCAAGTGGCTTGAACCAGGCCAAGTCAAGGCAAGGGGGGTGCGCATAGGGGTGGGCTCGAGTGCGGCTAGGGTTTGGTGGCCAGAGGTGGCTCGAGGTGGGTGTGGGAGGCCGAGAGAGAAGACGGTGTTGGTGTCTTGTGGTCTTCGTTCGAAAAGAGGTCGGGGTGGGTGAGCGCGTGTGTTAATTACAAAATTTTATACTTACCTTATGAAAATTTTCCATTTTAACTCTTCCCTCTATATATATATATGATCAAACTTTATCCTTTATTTAGATGTTTGTATAGATCGTGAGGTTGCACCCGACCTCACAATGTTATACTCAAACTATATTTGATAAGAATTATTTTTTCCACGATATAAACTAGAAATTTCGTTTTTGAAAAAATCATATTGAAGTGCGGAATAGGCAGATACAAGGCAAACAAAAACTCTAGAAAGGAGGAAGAATAGAGTATGGCAACTTTTCACAAATGTAGAATCTGGTAAGACCTTACCGCCAAAGGTAAGACCTTATCTAAAACGCAAAAATGTAATACTTAAACTATGTTTGACAAGAATTATTTTTTCCACGATATAAAATAGAAATTTCGTTTTTGAAAAAATCATATTGAAGTGCGGAATAGGCAGATACAAGGCAAACAAAAACTCTAGAAAGGAGGAAGAATAGAGTATGACAACTTTTCGCAAATGCAGAATCTGGTAAGACCTTACCACAGAGGTAAGACCTTATCTAAAACGCAGAAACAAGTTAAGAACGAAATAACAAATAATAAGCACGAAATAGATAAAAAATAAGGATAAAGAGCGGAAAGTAAAGGACATGAGAATTGTTAATGAGGTTCGCGGCACAACCGCCTACGTCCCCGCCTAGGGTTATCCAACTCGTAGGATTCAACAACTTTATTTCACTTTATCTTATGAGCCCTAGATACAACCTCTAAAAGACCTTTCCTCTTCTAGACTAACTTCCTATCTTGCAACCCAAGCACACTAGTGAAACAAAGCTCTATGGATACCGGAGTACCCTATACGTTTGGGTAAAGAACCCTTAATATAACCCTAAATGAATTGGACGATAAAGCTCAATGAAAACCTCACACTCTCAAATAAATAAAATGCTCAAACCAAAGAAAGATGCGAGATCGGTTGATGCAGGAGATGAAATTGCAGAATACTTTGAGCGCTGTTGTAGAGACTTGTATCTTCTGCAATCCTTCTTCATCTCCTTATATCGATCAGACCGTCTAATTGAAAATCAAACGTCTGATTATTTTCCTCCAAAGTTGTTGAGGAACGTTGCGAGATATCCGCCTGGGAGGAGCTTTAGCTTCTTGAAATAGTTCCAGAAGCTTCGTATGGATACGTTGGAATCTTGCCTGAGCAATTTGAAACTTTGGCTGTAGAAAACGTGTTCCAACAAGTCCCTAAAAAATCTCAACAACAAGCCAACTATATATTTGATTTAGATAAGATAGAATGTGAGGAATTATTATCAAATATATATATATATATATATATATATATATCCACCACGTGTTCCAACAAGTCCCTAAAAAAACTCATCAAATATATATCCACCGTAGTAGAATGTGAGCAATTAATATCAAATATATATATATATATATATATCCACCGTAGTCTAATCTTAAAACCTGGCTCAAATAAATTAGGCCTAATAAAATAATTAAATTCTAATTGATATAATTTGTCTTTCATCATATAAAAATATATCATATATATGCATATCATCAAGGTAGAATCAACACATATGCAGTAAAAGATATGATATGAAATATGAAAATTTTCAAATAAAATTAAGAAATTAAATAAAAGTTATTGATAAAAGTAATTTATTAGTATATTTTCATAATATAGTAAAATATCATCTAATCAAATTACAACATATATATCATGCTTTAAAGGCATGAGAATTATGCTAGTAAGGGATATATATATATATATCTATCTATCTATATATATATATATATAAAAGTATTCTATCCCTATATCTTGTAAATCTATAGTAATGTAGTTCCCGTCCCTTGCAAAAAGAATACATTAATAAAATATTATAAATAATCCAAATATATTCCAATCAATATAAAATAATAATCTAAATATAAATAATTTTTCCACCAAAAAATAATATAGATATAAAGAAAGTTATTTCAACAGATTATATATAATCTAAATATCTTTTATTTACATTCTCTCAAAATATAAATAAAATACACATTTATAAGGAATTGTTTTCTAATTTATCACTAATTAAATCTCATTAAATTTAAAAGATTATTGATTTTTTTAAAATATTTTGAAATTTTTTTTTATGAAATACAGTATGTAGTATATCTTTATTAAGTTAGTTTACTAACACATATATGTACTAATGAATTGTGACTACATATTATGGATACATAATATTTTAATAATTTATTTTTCTCCTAAAAAATATTATATAATAATAATAAATATTAAAGAATTAATTTCGATATAATTTTTTTCCACCAAAAAGTAATCTAGATATAAATAAAATTAAACATATTAAATATTAGGAATTTTTCGCTAAGTGTCCATTTTTAATATGACATTTTGCAAAATGTCCATTTTCATATTCCTTTTTGCAAAATGTTCATCATTACATTTTTGCTCTTCATTCCCATTTTTAATTGAGAAAATTTGTGCCACAACCACTATATTCGGCCTAATTAGCGGAATACCCAGGGTTTGAGACAAATTGTGAAATTGTCCATCTCCCCAATTTGATTAACCCTATCTCATATCTAAACCTCCTCCCAAATATCCCTCTCAATCTCTCTCCATGGCTGATCCACATCAACGTCACCCACGCCGTCAGTGCTGGCTATGGGAATCTGCTTGATGCTTCCCTCCCGATCTGCTTCCATCCGGATCTTCGCCGGAGGGAGGCCGAATCGAGCGACGCCGGAGCGAGCGAGCAAGACAGGAGCGAGCCAGAGGCGGTGGCTTGGTGCCGGATCTTGTGCTCATATCTGGTCAACGTCCGAGATTTGGAGCGAGAGGCCGGATCTGGTCGACATTTGAGATCTGGAGCGAGAGGTCGGATCTTGTCGACGCCTCCGGAGGCAGTGGCAGAGGCAGTGGCGAGCGGCCGTCCGACATCTGGAGCGAGAGTCCGGATCTGGTCAACGTCTTCGGAGCGAGGTCAAGCGAACGCCGGAGCGAAGTCGAGCAATCTCCGTCCAACGGAGATCTCATATATGAGAAAAGCCAGTGAGCGTCGGCCCGCGTCTTCGTCCAGCAAGTTGGATCTCGGATCGAGCGAGCGAGGGAGTGAGATCGGAGGAGGACGCGGCGAGGTGATGTCCGATTTGGCACAGAGGTGAGGCGGAGGCAGCCAACTCTGGCGCCGATCAGACCTGTTTCTCTTCACGAACTGAACCGTGAGGAAGAAGGACTTTTTTGTTAAATTACAAAAATCACCCTATAAATATGAGAAATTAAAAAAACTATCTATATTTTATTATATGATCCATAATCTATATTTTTATTTTTGCACAACAAAATGTTATATTTGCACAAGCACAACATACTTTTATATATGCCCGCGGAAATTTATTGACACAGAAAAGAAAACTAGACTTGGGTTATATTTGCACGACATATGTGTAACGGCCCGGATATAAATACCCGGGTTACATTTCGAAGGATGAAACCCCTCGTTAGGATCTTGCAACCCAAATACAGGTTGAAGGTTTGAAATTCTAAACTAACATTTTCAAAGGGGGATTTCATACCCATGTTAGAAGGGGTTGTGGAAAACCAATGGTCACACAAATAGCGGAAGTAAAGCATAGTACAAAGGTGGTGTCGGGTCAAAACTACATCAATAAGCATATTTATCAGACTCTAATAGGCAATGTTAGTTGGATTATATCATTTCTTCGCAATCTCCCAAAAGAGTTCGCATGTCACGGAAGTAAGGAAGCAATCATGCTGCAAAACAAACCTAAAAAAAATATGTATGCGGGGTGGTGTGAGATCGAAGCCCTACGCAATATAATCCTAAACAAGAAGGCACATACATACGCTAGTCCTAATAAAGATACTTCTAGATGCAAGGCGGAATATTAACACACTAACATGCTCCTAAGATCAAGTGCATAAATATATTAAGGCCTTAACACAGAATACCAAGTGGTATATCCCTCTCCTACCTCCACCCCTTTCCGATAGGGCGGAGACTGGCCAGCTCGTGAATGCATTCCATTATAATCGGGTGGCTCGCAATCCCAACCTGTAACCACAAGAAAAATAAAGACCACAGGGAGCTTTCACAATCATGCTCATAATATATGTGATGCAGTGCAATTGGCGATGACTCCTGTTGACATTGAGGACAATATGAAAGTTCCGTTCGATGGTCCTATCACTCGTGCAAAGGCCAAGAAGATTCAAGATGCACCCAAAGCCCTTCTTCTCCGTTACCATGGAACGCTAGAGCAAGGATTCGGGCCACCCTGGATCACTTGGCTCAAGGCTACTCCACCAACACTCGAGACCTCTTTATGTCGAGTGGGCCAAGCCATGTCGAGTACTACGAAGGCCCATGTCGAGTACATCAAGTGTTGGGCCGAGATATTTTATGTCTTAATTAATTAGTTGTTATTTTATGCATTTAGATTAATAATGTACAAGATTATACCTCTTCTAGATAAAACTTGTCCCATAAGTTTTAGAATTATATCTTCTTAGGTTTACTTCTATCATAGGGCTATTTTATTTATCTTTAGATAGATTAGATCTATCCAATCCCCTTTCATTTGCATGGAAGGATTGGTTAGATCTTCTATAGTTTTTCTATTTAAACAAACTCATATACTTTGAATTTCTTATATTGAATAGAATTGAGGAACCCCTTTATAGGGTTAAAGGGTTCTCGATTATCAATCCCAAAAGCTATCTTGCTCTTATGTTCTATCAGACTTTCCGCCATCACCATCACAATCATCATCACCATCTCGATTACCTTCGTAAACAAGAAACCAAACACCAACCCTAAAACCTAAACCTTCGCAAGAAGGGAGTCGGAGTCCTTGGTGCAAGTAATGCGGCATCGTGCGCCCAGGCGTTCGACGTCTTCGCTCGCTGGCGCTCGGCATCCCTCGGCACTCGTCCTCGCCAGCGCTCGCGCATCCTAGCACCTCGGCGTCTCTCTCTAGTGTGCGCACTCGCTCTCGCTCTCGCTCCCAGCGAGCGACGCTAGCCCGCGCACTCGTGTCCGCGCACACCCTGAGGCCCCAGCGCCTGTGTGCCGAATCCCCTTGCGCGCTTGATCACCCTCTTCTCTCTTTTCCGTCGCTATTGTTTTATTTGAATTTGGTTCAGTGTTTTCTGTCGCTTTAATTAGTTGTTAATTAATTCAATTAACTTTGTGAATTAAAAGATATTGGAAGAACATTGCAAGGTCGGGCAAATATACGGCGTGGATCTAGATCTTGAGCACAAAGGCAAAGGATCGGGAATCCCAAACGTATCAATATGTAAAGGAAGTTCCATATCACTCGATTGACTCATGGTGGAACCCGATGGGATTGGGCCATCCTATGACCCCAGCAAATACTTTAGTTGTTTCAAACGCAATGAGTAAACAAATGCTCAATCATGAGTGCAATCCTAGTAGGATACTACATGACATGCTTATTATGCATATGAACACCTAGTATGCATGTGGCTACAAGAAGGGAGTTCTTTTTTGAATTTGAGTAAGCTCATATAGGAAATTACCCAGAGAAGTGCGAAATCCAAAGTAATTGCAATAGTAGCAAGCAATCCAATCAAGTCACAAATCACCTAGCGATTAATACATAAAACGCATAAGTCTAAGTTCTAAGCATATAAGGGCCATGACTCATATAGACATATAGGACTCAAGATCATAACATCGTCATCATCATCATTATCTCAAACATCTCATATCTCATCGCATTATTTCATCATCTCAGTATCTCCCCAATATCAATATCTCATGGCAATATCTCATATATAGAATATGTTCATATCTCACATCATCATATCATTACATACTCTCATACTCAAGAACATATCAGTAGTCATACGTCTTAATCATATAATATAACATGCTTGCATACCATAATCTCATACTTCACATCATGCTTCATAAGTAACATGTTACACATCATAACATTATCACACAGCAAACTTTATACTTAATTATGTCAATATCATAACATCATGCTTATCAGATTAAGATCTCATAATAGGTCATATATCATATCATAAAAATATCAACTTATCATAATTTATATCCACACAAGCTATCAAATTTATTCATCAAAATAAGCAAGTAAGGCAATTTCCCAAGATCTCCCAAAACTCTTTAAATTTTAAGTTAGATTAAATCGTTGTCCAAAAATAATTTTCTCAAATCATACTTGACCCAAAAATCCATTTGTAAAACATTATCCTTTTAAATCCCCTTATTTTATCATTATTCAAACAAACCCGACAAGGTTAGGTCATTTCCAAAAATCCTCTTTTAAAGTCTTTAAATAAATTTTCAACCTTTTGAAACCATTTTCTAAGTTACTTTTAAATATCCAAGTCTAGTAATATCATATTTTGAAATCACCACCATAATAGTATATAATATAACATATCCCAATTATTTAATAAGCAGGTTTTTAAACGGGAAAGCTAAATACACCGCTAATCTTCGCAACAAGCTGCAGAACAAGTTACGCAACGAGCTGCGAATCGCACCGGGAATCCACCCAAACACGCCCTAAGCCCCCCAGACAAACATTCCGCGATGGATTGCGTAACTAGTTGTGCGGCGGAATTCGAAAGGTTTGGGAATGAAACCAAACGCGACATAAGGGAATACGAAACGAATCCGCAGCAAGTTGCGTAATAACGATATGCGGAATGTTTGGGAATGAAACCAAATGCGGCATAAGGGAATACGAAACGACTCCGCAGCGAGTTGCGTAATAAAGAATTTGAAATTCAAAAGGGTTGTGCATCGGGATGTGGAGAAACCCAGTGTATGAAGTACGATTCGTAACCGCAATCGGTGGTACAACTGTCGAACTCCGAATCCGAGAGCGACGACGGTTTGTGATTCCGACATAGAGTGCGAGAGAGAGTGTTCGGCGGAGAAGAAAATGGAGGATGAAAGGCGCGGCGGAGAGAGGGCGTCAGGAGGCGAGGGCGGCAGTGGAGTGCCGGTCGGTACGCGCGTGGTGTTGGTAGCCGGCAACGAGCCGACGGTGGAGGAAATCTTTGATCAGTTGGACTGGATAGACGGGGAGAGGGTGGAGATGGAGGCGGCAGAGTTGGACAAGGCGGCGGAGCAGGTGTATGCGATGTCGTTGGGGCAATTAGAGGTCGAGAGCGAGAGGCCGGCGGAGGTGGCGCAGGGGGAGGACGGGGTGGAGGCGACGTCGCGGATAACACAATTAGGTGGTGGGGAGTTGGTCGGCGATGGGGGCCGGGGTGGAGAGGGCGGAGAAGGGATTCGGTGGGGGGTTCTAGAGGTGTCGATTGACACGGCGTATGAGGTGATGCAGAGGTCGGAGGAGGAAGAAGCGGCTCTAAAGAGGGCAACGGAGGAGGAAAGGGTTCGGGAGAGGGCAGTGGAGGAGGAAAGGGCGGCGGCGACAGAGGCGGAGATGGTTTCAGTGGAGGAGGCAGCGAGGGTCGTCAGAACATAAATTAATAATGCACGATTCTAATGTTAAAGTATCACCAATTGTTTGAGAAAAAGAATCACGTATTCGGTTGAATATGGAAAATATAGTCGTCCGAAAAAAGAGAATTCAAATAATCGATAGAAATTAGACATACATACATTGTAAGTATAATGTTGAACTGTAATGACATATGCGTAACAAAATACACGAATTTGATGACAAATTAGAGGCTACAAAGAGAGAAATTACAATTCCGAAAAACGTTACTCTAAACAGAGTGAAATATACATTATAAGTAGAAAAGTACAATTTTTTTTAATAATTATAATCAATGAGACCGATTAAAACGACAGGAGAGGGTAAAATTCGTAGCGGAGTTGCAGCAACGCCGTAAGCGTGGGATCGAGGGTCCGGGAGCAGGAGATCGGACTCATGGACGAATTGTTGCAGTGGTGGAGTCGGAGACGGTAGTGGGGGAGTCTGATATGATAGAGGCGGAGTCGATTGCGGATGCCGACCAGCCCGACCCTGCCCGAGTGGGAGAGTTACGGGCTTGTATGAGTAGTCCTCAGGCGCGGGGGGCAAACCTAGAACAAATTATGCCGATGGAACACCCTCCCTCGCCGCCGGCACTGCCCCCGTTGTTGATAGCGCGCCGAAAGACTTAGGTGAATGTGGGTGACCTAGGTCGAGTCGGGAATGAAGGTGCGGAGAGGTCCCCAAAAGCAGTTTCTGTGTGCGGGCTCGCGTCCGAACCGAGGACGTCTAGGTCTACTGCGAGGGAGGGTGCGGTCGGAGAGGGGTACCAAGCTCCCCATGAGCAGGATGCTCACCAGGAGCCAGATGGCCCGTAGGAGCAGCAAGACAGCGACGGTGGTGAGCAGGGTGGAGCTAGTGAGTGTGAGGAGGATGACCCGGATGAGGTGTTTGGAGGGGGGCATGAAGATAAGTCATTGTTGTTGAGCTTTGGCGCGCATGTGGCGCAAAGGATTTGGGCGGCGCCGGACGACCCACCGGTACTGATCAACGTGCATAGGCGAGATACGAAGATCAGTTGGTTGCGGAAAGCCTTGGAGAACTGAAGGGATACCTAAGTTCCCTTAGTTGTGCTGAGCGGGCTGCTGGGGTTGTTGGATTTCAGTTGGAACAACGTTGACCATGAGTTGTGTTAGATTTTTGTGGAGCGGTGGTAGCCGAAGACAAACTCGTTTCACTTTGAGCGGGGTGAGATGACGATTACTCTCCACGACGCACAGATGTTGTTGGGGCTGCCTATAGAGGGTGCGTAAGTGATGATGGACGTCGACGTGTTGGGGGGCCCTCAGTGGGTAGTGGAGAGCTTTGGGTGGCCGCTGGCTCATGTGAACAAGTGGAGGACGACGGGTGGGATCCCACAGTCGGAGCTGAAGGCCAAGGTTGTTGCGTACATCGTCGCAGACCTCCCGGAGGATAGGGTAGGCTGCCAGAGCGTCGCGACCTTGTGGTTGGCGTACATTCTATCATCGATGTTGATGATGGACAAGTCGAAGGATAAGATACGTGTGATATTGATCTACATGTGCAGCGACGTGGGGTATATGCATGGGGGGCTGTGGCGTTGGCGTACCAGTACAGAGCCTTAGGGAAGGGAATGCGAAGGAAGGCGAAAGGGATGGATGGTTGCCCGCTCCTATTGCAGGTAATGGACATGAACATCGTAACCAGTCAAGTGTCTTTACATGAAACGTAAGGTGTTATATAGTGACTGGCTTTGATTAAAATGAGTTTTCATGCAGGCCTGGATATACAACTATTTCCCTGTTCAACATGGAACACTTGCGTCGACGCTGGTGAGTAGGGTTGATGCGATGTACGCGGCCCGGTTCATCACGGCTGCGTCCCCGAGGTGGAATTATACATTAATTGTGTTCTATCAGATTGTTAACAATGTTATTGTGTAACGTGTATGTATACATTACGATTGCAGGTATGTTGGATGTCGTACGGGCACGACCTAGATCTTCAGGGCGCCCATAGGGTGTCGGCCTACCGCAGGACGATAAGATGGGCGGAGGGGGTCGAGCCGTACATGCTTGGCAGGTTGGTACGACAATTCGGCCGCATACAGGGCATCCCGATGGACCCCATCATTCCTGTGTGAGCGGTACGGGATGCGCGTCCACACCGCCCTTACCAGCTTCTGATGTCGGGGGAGGCGAACCACTGGGCAGACCGCCATGCGCACTTGGTTGACCTCGATGCCATCCCGATGGCTCTTGCAGAGAGTCCGTGGTCGTCGGCGGATGGGTATCTGCAGTTGTTTCGCTCGATGTCGCACATCTGCATCCTCCCGTCGTCCGTCATACCTCCAGAGCCGGAGCCGATTGTTCCGGATGAGTCGCAGCCCGTTCCGAAGGAGGGCCCTTCTGCGACTGTCATCCTTCCACCCCGTGCCTCAGATGTGGCTGATCGATATGACGCTGTGGGGACAGAATTGACCCGTCTTCTGTCGGAGCCGGAGGATACATTGAGGGAGGAGATTAGGCGCATTCTAGGCCGGTACTACACTGCAGATCGTCCTTCCTTCAGACGCGGTGACGTATGTGTACGCGGAATGTTTTGTTATTGTGCGGTGACTTTTTTTGTTGATATGTTTTGTATTTGTGGTTGTGGTTGTGCAGAACTGTAGTTGGATTCCTGTTTGCATGGCGGGTTTGAACTTTCGTACATACGTATGGTTGGTTTTGAATGAAATTGAAATCGGGGTCATGATTTGGATGGATTTGAATACGTGTTTACGTTGGATACTTAGATTAGATCGAGCGTACCGCAGTGATTGCGACATATTACGTTGAATATGTGGTTACATTGGATTTGTGTTGATATGTTTCAAAAGACTACAATATAAACGACTACCATATAATACACAACGATTATAAACGTTCTTTTGTAAATACACAAAATAGTAAGCAAGATTCGTTTTACACCGTTGTACACAAAATAGTAAACTTCTGTACACAAAATAGTAAACCGTTGTACACCGCTATACACAAAATAGTAAGCAAGTTTCGTTGTACACAAAATAGTAAACGGTGGTCGGTAGGTAAGTTCCGTTGTATACCGCAGAGTGTTCTGCGGCTAAACACGGTAAATTCCGCATGAACATGCGGAGCCTAAAGGAAATAAACTGCGAAACTATCCGCATTGAATACGTGGTTACATTTGATACTTAGAATAGATCGAGCATACCGCAGTGATTGCGACATATTGCGTCTCGCCAGTGGATGGTGTTTGGGAAGTAGTCGTTATTATCGATGATGTATTTGGTTGTGACAATGAGAATTGAAACAAAACATACCACAAAATGATGTGAATTCGAACGACTACAATATAAATGACTTCAATATAATACACAACGATTGTAAACGTTATTTGGTTACGTTTGATACTTAGATTAGATCGAGCGTACCGCAGTGATTGTGACATATTAAGATGAATACATGGTTACGTTGGATTTGTGTTGATATGTTTCGAAAGACTACAATATATACGACTACCATATAATACACAACGATTATAAACGTTCTTTTGTAAATACACAAAATAGTAAGCAAGTTCCGTTGTACACCGTTGTACACAAAATAGTAAACTGTTATACTCAAAATAGTAAATCGTTGTACACCATTGTACACAAAATAGTAAGCAAGTTCCGCTATACACAAAATAGTAAACGGTGGTCGACAGGTAAGTTTCGATGTATACCACATAGTGTTCCGCGGCTAAACGCGGTAAATTCCGCATGAACATGCGGAGCCTAAAGAAAATAAACTGCAAAACCATCCGCATTGAATACGTGGTTACGTTTGATAATTAGATTAGATCGAGCATACCGCAATGATTGCGGCATATTGCATCTCGCCAATGAATGGTGTTTGGGAAGTAGTCGTTATTATCGATGATGTATTTGGTTGTGACAATGATAATTGAAACAAAATATACCACAAAATGATGTGAATTCGAACGACTACAATATAATACACAACGATTGTAAACGTTATTTGGTTACGTTTGATACTTAGATTAGATCGAGCGTACCGCAGTGATTGCGACATATTGAGATGAATACATGGTTACGTTGGATTTGTGTTGATATGTTTCGAAAGACTACAATATATACGACTACCATATAATACACAACGATTATAAACGTTCTTTTGTAAATACACAAAATAGTAAGCAAGTTCCGTTGTACACCGTTGTACACAAAATAGTAAACTGTTATACTCAAAATAGTAAATAGTTGTACACCGTTGTACACAAAATAGTAAGCAAGTTCCGCTATACACAAAATAGTAAACGGTGGTCGACAGGTAAGTTTCGATGTATACCGCATAGTGTTCCGCGGCTAAACGCGGTAAATTCCGCATGAACATGCGGAGCCTAAAGAAAATAAACTGCAAAACTATCCGCATTGAATACGTGGCTACGTTTGATAATTAGATTAGATCGAGCATACCGCAGTGATTGCGGCATATTGCATCTCGCCAATGAATGGTGTTTGGGAAGTAGTCGTTATTATCGATGATGTATTTGGTTGTGACAATGATAATTGAAACAAAATATACCACAAAATGATGTGACTTCCAACGACTACAATATAATACACAACTATTATAAACGTTATTTTGTAATTACACAAAATAGTAAGCAAGTTTCGTTGTACAACGCTGTACACAAAATACTAAACTTCTGTACAAAAAATAGTAAACCGTTGTACAGAAAATATTAAGCAAGTTCTGTAGTACACAAAATAGTAAACGGTGGTCGGCAGATAAGTTCCGTTGTACACCGCGTAACGATTATAAACGTTATTTTGTATATACACAAAATATTAAACCAAATAACTTTATTGTGCAAAGTGATTCCATGATCGCAACAGTTCCTAACGAGAACAGCATGCGACAATGGTTAAACCATGCTACCCATATCGGGAACCACCATGCCGGGCCGAGCGTCAATGGTTACACAAGTGATCCAAGACATTATGAGATGATGGATCCAAGAATGCAGACCGACGGTTTATTTTTGTCACCATAAAGCCAAAGTGCTTCCATAATCTTCACACCGGGTTGATGGACTTTACCAATGTGGTTAGCATTGTGATTGAAAGAATGAAAGTATGGAAATGATTGTGAGTGGAAGTGCCTAGCAAGCAAGTGATCATATTTATACGTAGCTACACGACGGTGGTCTGCAGGTAAGTTCCGTTGTACACCGCGGCGTTTTCTGCGGCTATACGTGGTAAACTCCGCATGAACATGCGGAAACTAAACGAAGTAAGCTGTGAGTGTCTGGTGACCTATAGGATCTAGAAGGCGTGAAACCGGTGTAGAATTGATTTCGATGTTTGTTTGGTTACAATATGTGTTCTGTGTGAAGTTAGTATTGGGATGTTGTTAACTTTTATGAAGAATGAGTGAAATTCGTATTGGTCGTTACAATTGAACCAAAATGAAGTACAACTACAATACGAAATGGAAATTACAAAATACCCACCTTTGGTAGTGCTAAATGCGAAAATAAAAACAATTATAGAATCGTCATGGCCAAACAATTATATAATGGTCACTGGATAAATGTCTTTTTTGCTTAGTAAAACTAGGTCTTGGGTTCGAAACTCCAATCAAAAGGTCTTGGGATAGAGATGGCCACGCCGTGGGTGTGGAGTTCCATGAGTCTCCCTTACCAGTCCACGATCGTGTCGACCATGTCTAGATTGATGCAGAGCATGCCACTTTCCTCCCGCCATGGATAAGGCCGCACTACTAGAATACTGCAATTAGACATCATGTCATTTAAGTCTGTCAAGAAATCAACAGATGTTAAATTTATCTATTACATCGGTTATTTTTTTGTGATGTCTAAAGCAGTATACACGATGGTCAAATATTTGGACAGATGTAAAACTGTTAATTCTAAAAAAAAACAAAACGTGCGCTATAAGAGAACAAGGCGGGATCCAAAAACTTAGAAAAAAATTCGGAGCCCGGGCTTCCAAATTTTGGAGGTAATGTTAACATTTGACAAAAATTTGATTTTCCTTTTTCCAATAACTTTTAACACTTAGAAAATAATTGACCCTTTTTCTTACTTTCCTAAAATTTATAACTCAAAATAATTCTATCTTATTCTCTCTCCCCTCACATTCAATCTGCTCTAAACTCCCTCGAGCTTCCTCTCTCCAGACCGAACCAAACCCCCAAACCCAATCTCTTCCTCTCTCGCCAGATCCAAGCATCCCCTTGCCAGCTCCGGCGACCGGCGTTCGGTGGTGCCTCACTTCTCCGGCCATCACCGACTCTGAGGAATCACCAAAATGGATGGGAGTTGAAACCCTATATCGCCGACGAGGTATCCGACATTCCCACCTATTTGTTTGGCTTCATTTGTTTCCTATCTTCATTCTGATTTGGTTTCTTGTTTAATTTCACATTCAATCTGCTCTAAACTCCATCGAGCTTCCTCTCTCCAGAACGAACAAAACCCCCAAATCATCTTCATTCTACCTCTGTGAAAATTTCTCCAGATTTTCCATGTTCCATTTTCAGCTTCTTTCTGAAACTTCTCCCTCTCTCTCTAGATTTTAATGCGTGCTTTGAATTTTACTATTTCTCTCCCTATTTCTCCATCTTCGCCCCTTCCTTCTGCTCGAGTTTAATTTGAAATTCTCTTTGTTCCGAATCCTATTTTTAGAGTCAATTTCTGAAGTCGACGAGCAAACTGAGTTGCGAGCATGTGGTGAGCTTGGATCTGCTCAGATTTCGTCGTCACTTATCCGGAGATGTTTGATTGGGAAGACTAAGAGGTGCGTTCTTCCGAACTCTAACCTCTCCTTTAGAACGCATAAGAAGTTAGACAGAAATTACTCTCTGTAGGAGTACGTTTTTCTTTGATGGAGGTTTATGGGGTTTGGTCGTTAGGTTTGTGCTTGTTTTTTTAGGGTTTTGGTTTGATCAATTTGGGTTTTTATCTTTGGCCAGTCATCAAGCCGATCTTGTTGATTCAAAAGCTAGGGCTGAGCTAATTTTGGATCTCATCCTGAATTTCAAACACTGGTTTTGGCACAGGTGAGTGCAAGTTATTATTTCCCTCTCCCTTATTTTGATATGTAACTAATGTTTAGAGATTGGAGATTGGGTAGATAATAATGACTATAAAGAAGGGTATGCAGTATAGGAGATATAAAAATCAAGATCTGTAACTAATGCTCTGAGGGATCATCTTAGCGTCATCTCTTTGAATTGAAGAAAGTTATACACATACCAGGTACTAATCTATATAAAGTTATACACATACCATGTACTCTATATATATTTTCCCCTTTTGATGTGATTATTTGCTCATCTCCAACTATTGGCTATTGGATCTGCTACCTCTGTATATTTTTAGGGGTTTGGCTTATCTGCATTTAGTTGTTGGTATTTTCCATAGGGATTTGCTGGTATTCATTCATTCCCTTTTGAAAATGTAATCTAAGATGAGAAAAACTCTCTAAGGTGTAGAACTTTGCAATTTCGTTGTGCTTGTCTAAAGAAGTTTAATCTATCTAACAATATTTAAGATACATCTATGTAAATGCTATTGGTGTAAGGTTTATGTAATTCATCCTTTTCATTGGTCTAAATTTCGTTTAGGGAAATGCATTGCGGCATTGTACCTTAGTTTTCACTCATGTATACAAATTTTTCTGTATAGGAGACCTTTTAATCTTTTCTAATCTTATTTTAGTTAAATTTTGTTGAAGGAGATGGTAACAACACTTTCTTTTCATATTACTGGGGATATTTTAATTGTATATTCTTTATTGTTACAGGGTGGTGCCCGACGGTTGTTTTTGCAGTTCCGTGGATCAGTAGAGGAAAATACTATTAAATCTTATTTTGAGACGATCATATTGCTTGGACAGCAGCAGCTGCATCCCCGATAATCAGGTAGTTTGCCACGGTAGTAGAAATGCAGCAAATAAGCAATGCTTATCTGTTAGTCCAGATTTAAACGTTATTGCACATTCTTTATTTCAAACTTGAAAATTAAGATGATGTGAGGTAGTGTAGCTCCATGTGTGGAACTCCATGTTCTTGCAGTAGCTTTATTTCAAACTTGCAGTTGCTTTATTTCAAACTGCGCCCTTTGGTAGCTACTTCAGTCGCTCGCGTGGTTAGTATCTTTGCCTTTTCCCCTATTTCATAAATGAAACAGTGATGGTGTGGCATATATATAGAGTATAGATGAGAGGATTATTAGGTTTGATCATGATTAAAAGTTGGAACTCAAATCAGATCTTGCAGTTCAAACTTGTCAGTTAATTCTTCTTGCAACTCTCAACTGTCTGATTGTTGTTAAAAGTATCAGTCTAATTGGAACTCAATCTATCTAGTCTCATATGTGATCACTTGAGGGTGTGCAAAATCCTGTGGCCAAATGCAATTGAAAATACGATATGTTTGTCTCTATGTATATATTCTGATGATCTATCCTCTATAAAAGATGCGTTGTTGCACTTTTCTATGTTCTATTAGCTGACTTATTTAACTTCTATGATGTAGGATGAAAAAGAAGTACAACATCCGATATCAATTATGTTGTTCGTAGGTTTGACTTGTGGAGTGCTGATGCTTTTATTCACGAAATTCCTGGGTGCAAAGACTTTAACCGGTAAATGAATAAGCGATTTTTCTTTACTTTACTTAAAAAGTTTTATCAGCATAAACACTACATATGTTTCTCGATTAGAGGGCAATAAGAAGTGTTACTAAAACTTTAACCTGTTTGATTTCTCCCCTTAGCCTTTACTGGACCTAATCTTCATCTTGTGCCTGTTGCGAACAAGTATGTTCAGGTTTGTATAGTATCTTATTTCCCCTTCCAGGATATTCAGCTAGCATTACTTCATCTTCAGTTATGTTTCATACGTTCTTGGCTTTCTCATTACATATCTTTCTCCTTCCATCTTGTTTTACCGATGTGTTCTGATACAAACTTTTTTATTTTTTCCTTAGATTCGGGGGTTAGCATGGCCTGCTGCTCTTATTGGATGGGTTGCTCAGAGTGCAAGGTGAAAAACTCCGTTATGATATTATTTCTTCATTTCATTTCGAGGCCAATATCCCACCTCACAAGATTAGATTTCGGTCTTCAATTTTACCTACATCATGCTGGTAATTTGCTTCAAAGAGATTGGGTTCCTAGTGATTCATTATCATTTGGTGTTATTGCTCAGTGTAATAATTGGGGATTGCTTTCTTTTGTCTAATTTATGGACTATTTTCTGGTTAGTAAATCACTAGTTGAAACAATTGATTCTTTTTCTCAGAAAGTTTTGACGGAAGTTGATTGTCTGATTATGGAATCCTCCTAAATATGTTGGTTTAAATTTTATGCAGATGATGTTTCATCCAGTACAGATGTTGCTTTTCTTAAGAGATATATGGAAACTGGTGCAACTGAAAGTTCTTCTGCAAATGACCATGAGTCAGGTGGTTAAAGATGAGAAATCTTGTGAAGGTGTAAGACCATTTTAGTAAATTTGGTTGTAGGTGATTTGGGGATTGAAGGATAAACTCTATTATGCATTATCTATGGCTATTCCTGGCAGTTTTTAGTCCTGGCTTTTCTTTTTTTCTTTCCAGGCAGTTTGGTGTTAGTTTGTCCTAAGATATATTCGTCGGTATGCTTTATTTGTTTTGAGATGTTGTGGTTAGCCAATTTTGTGGCTATGAATAGCGGCGGCGTATTTTGTAAATGTGACACAATATGATGGTAGTATATATGTACATGTTTTTATTAAATGACCTATCATATTGAAGACCATACAAAATGTGATGTTCTATCGACAAAAGTGAGTTGCCTATCCCAAAATAAAACATCAGATTAAAGATGAAAATAGTAGTGCATTCATACATTTAACATCAGATCCGTCTATGAAAACAGATGCTAGTATAGTTTTACACATAAGTTATAGCAAAAAATGTGATGTCGATAATATGGAAATACATCGGTTATGCCTATATTTCATGTGGTTGGTTAAATTAAAACAATATAAAATCATAAATTATATATCGAACATGATTATAAACGTAATCACTAAAATAAAAATTGTTGTGCATTTTGTATTAAGACATCACTTATTTTTATAAATAAAGATGTAAAAGTCACTTTTTTGCTTTAGGAGAACATCTTCACATGTTTTCAAATGACAAATTATGGATATTCATCAACAAGTGATTATGTCATAACAAAAAAGGAGGGGTTCTAATTAAGAAAAGACATCTGCTTAAAACCGATGTGGAAAAGTTTGATCTTTTACTACACGCACAAAGAGATCGGAAATTTTTTTGAAAGACATCTGTCGACAACAGATGTATAATTGAAGTTTTCTAGTAGTAAGGAGATCCACCACTCCACCCTCCACTTCCCCTTATGATATTGCGGATCATTATGGAGGGAAAAAGCGCAGGGACGTGAGAGTGTTGGGCCCCTCCGTTGACGTCGCGTCCCGTCATTTTCATCGAGTGTGTGGGATGTAACCTCGAACAAACCCAAAAGCTAACATCGTAATCAAAGTACTTACATGACCCTTATAGAACTTATATTTGGGTAATTACACTCCCTAAGAAACCCTTGAAAAAAACCCATTAACCCGAACAAGTTCTGAACCCATGAAGCCGAAAATGGCTGAGTGCGTCACTGCACAATCGTGGGGTTTTTATAATGTCATCGCGGAGATCACCATACATATACAAATATAACAAACATCTTTCAATCTCAAAATTATCAGGTTGCACAGGTGTTTTCGAATCTAATCACGTTCACCATGTTGTTTTTGTACCGCCATTGCTGATCCAAGCCGTATTACTTTGTCATACGCAAGAGCAAAACAAAACCATCGACGTCATCTAGTGGATAACTTTCTGTAGCGTACATATACACCCAGGGGCAAGGCACCTATCCCCAACCAACCAAGGACGAGATTCACCCGGTTATTGTTGAACCGACATTGTTGATCCAGACCGACGCTAACGTTTACACATGGGGGCATTAGGGGTGAAACCATGCTTACCCAGGAATATTTCGGAATCCCAATCCTGACGGACGTAGTCACGTCGATGTCACAGCTCATTGGATCCTCAGAGCTGTAATGACGACTATTTGACATCGCCACTTGCGACGGGAGTTTTCTATTATTTAAATCAAAGTGCTTCACCGATCCTTCACCGGCTTCGTGTATGAAACAACCATTTCGAACGAGTGTGAAACAAGGATTTCGAAGGATGGGTGCAACTTCCAGACCGTGGACGGACACTATTTATATGGTGAAATTACGCCTATCTACGATCGACATATGCTACGCTACGGGATGCGAATATAACCGCAGCTGCTGGCGGATGTCTCCGCACCATTTTTCTATGTTTTAAGTTTTATTTTTATATATTCATTTTTATGTGTTTTCAAATTTCATTATTATAATTAAAATATTATAATTATACCTGGGTTCAAATTGGTATCAGAGTCATTAGAAGTATTACTCTAAACCTTAAAACATATTTCTATATACTGATTATTTTACTGTTCAAATTAACACTATTAAAGTGTGTGTGCATGGTTTAGTCGTAAACCCGCTTGGTCAGCCCGCAAATAGGGTGGTCCCAGTAGATGATCCCACGCCAACTATAGTGTTAACTCTGAATTTGTAATGTTAACCAGTCTCTAAGAAGTATGGCTTTACAGTTTAGACGAATGCTCTCTAGGGGTTCTAGTTCTAATAGTAACCCTGTTGTGCATATTAATGAAAATTTATACAAAAACGATGAAAACAATATGATTGATTGATCCATTCCTCATCAGAATATAGAGTCTATATATAGAATTGGAATTATAGATTTTAAAACAGCCTTCAGTGTAAGAAGTCATGAAGAAACCATTAGTCTTAACAAAGAGCAGCAGTCTTTACAATTGTTATCCTCTTTATCATTAAATAAATATCAAACAAAAAGTTATAGATATATTCACCTAGGTTTAATACAAGTTGCTATATAACCATTAGCTAGAAAAGGAATTGATAATCCTGTTTTTATAGCATTAAGAGATGATAGACTTAAATCTTACAAAGACTCTTTAATAGCTATAATTCAGACAAACATATGCAATGGCCCGGTCTATTTCAATTGTTCACCTAATTTTCATGTTGACCTTACTGACCCAAGGGTTACCCAGACACTAACCCTAGACGTAAAAATTCTAAAATATAATTTTAAACAACTGTCAAAAAACTTTGCTATAATCTATAGAGTTCATTATAGACTTTTAACTTCTTTAACAGACCCAAAATGTTTAATCCCTCCTGTCCCAAGAGGATAAACAACTTTACTTCAATTAGAAGCTGAAAAATCCACAATATTCACTCCTAAGCTTATTAAATGGGATGATATAACAATTCCAACAACTTTAGAACTTGATCATGATTGTCCCCCAGATAATTTGGAAAAAAAGAGAAGTCCCTGAAATAACTGAGAGTCTAGACGAAAAAGTACTGCTTAGATTCGATTCCAGTAGAAGTTATTCAACTTTACCCAGACTAAAAAACTCTTTACCTCCAAGAACTTCTTTTTCGGACTCTTTCTACACCGCTAGAAATACTGCTTATAATAGAAGAGATAATAGTATAGACTTAGGAAGAAACAACACGGAAGTAATCCTAAACTTTAATAGTCCAATACCTGACCCTATTATTGACCCTATAGACCGAGCATCATCCTCTCCTACAGATAGTGAAATGAACAGATATTCCTCAATAAATGCTATTACCAACTCTACATTCTCAATAAATAAATAATATCTTATAACTGACTTTAATTCAAGAAAATATAAAGATAAAAGAAATTGGTTCCTAAGTTTTGAAAAAAAGTCATAGAACTAAGATTAGAGAAATTTGGTACTCTGAAATGGAAAATTTTCAAAGTAATATTCTTTTCTTTACTTGGTTCAAACAATATCTTAAGAACAATGGAATAGAACACCCTTTTAATCATAAGTCTATAGAAGTTCAAACTAGACTTACCAAAACTTGGAGTATTTTACCAGATGGAGTTGTGCATTCTATTCACCCTCCTCTCAAAGGAATAAAAATTAAAACTGGAGAAGGAGAAATAACAGGAGAACCATTTAAAAATTATAAGATAAATCCCTCAGATAATAGAACTTCTACATTAGAAGACATTAAAAAGATTTACCAACAAAACAATTATTCTAGACCACATTTTCAGGTTCAAGGTGTCCCAAAAAAAACTTTAAAAAATATTTCACTTAGTTCACCTTTAACTATTATTGAAAAAATAGACAATAGACTTGGCATACAATCTTCCAGAGGAAAAGAAATACAATGTATAAATGAGTATAGTAGTAGTGAATCCTCCTCAAATTATCCCAGTTCTGAAGAATGTACAGAATCATCAAGTACTTTAGTAGAAGATAAAATCATTCATAACATTGAAGCCAGTTTTAAAGATGATTCTGTAGAAATTAATAAAATGAGAAGAAATAAAAACAAATTTCAAGGACGTAGAAGAATTAATAAAAACATGGACACAAGAAACTTTTATCCAAAACCTACACTTCCTGATGTTCAATATGAGGAGAGATCTAAGTTTAGATCTACATATTACAATGGACAAAGTATATATGAATGGAATATAGATGGAAAATACGAAGGAGAAATCTTAAATACATTGCAAGAAATGGGAATGGCTAATATAGCCTATAAATGTTCCAATAAAAGTGACCAAGTCTGCGTATCCCTAATTGTTACTGGATTCACATGACAATTGAAAAACTGGTGGGATAACGCTCTATTATCAACAAAAAGAAGAAATTTTAAATTAAAAAAATGATATTGGAGAAAACGAACCAATTAATCAATTAATCTACACAATAAGTATGCACTTCATTGGAAACCCTAAAGAAGAACTACAAGCTAATAGAGAGATACTTTCCAATTTAAAGTGTAAAACACTTAGTGATTATAGATGGTATAAAGACGTTTTCCTCTCATACGTGTTCAAGAGATCAGACTGTAATAAAGGATATTGGAAGGAACACTTTGTTTCCGGCCTTCCTTCTTTATTCGCTCAAAGAATTAATCAAAAGATTAAAGAAGAATTACAATCTGAATAAATCCCTTGGAAAGGCATAACATATGGACAGCTAACCGCTTTCATTAAAAAGGAAGGATTAGCCTTATGTTCTGAACTTAAAATATAGGCTCAATATGGTAAAGACAAAGGATCACGAAGAAAAGAATTAGGAAATTTTTGTCAAGACTTTGGGTTAGAAAAAATCAACGATCCACCTAGCAAAAGAAAACAATTCAAGAAAACTGATAGAAAACAGAGTTTTAGAAGATTCAGAAACAATCAGCAAACTAATAAAAAATCAAATAAATTTAAAGATAAGAAGATTATCTGCTATAAATGTGGAAAACTGGGCCATAAAGCCAATCAGTGCAACCTTAGACAAAAGATTTCCGAAGTCTGTAAAGAAGATGAAGAATTAAAAGACAAACTAGTTAAAATTCTTATCAAAGATTCATCAGAAGAAGAAAATCACGAATCATCAGACTTTGATGACTAAGGATCTACTCAATTCTGCTATGTTATAACAAAAGAAATAGAAAAGGAAGCTTTATTCCAACTCATAGACAAAATTGAAGATCCAGCAATAAAACAAGAATATTTTCTTAAATTAAAAAACTTAATTTTCAAAGAACAAAAAACTCTCCCAGAAGAACCATTTAGTTTATCCAAAAGACCTTCAAGCTGAAGTTAACAATTTAAAAAAAGAAGTTAATGCATTACAAGAACAACTTGTTCTAAATGAAGCTAAAGAGTTAGAATTAGAAACCAGAATTGCTCATCTTGAATTAAATAAAAATGGTAGCGATGATCAATCTTCAGCTTCATCCTCAAATAGAAGATCTGAAGAAGACATCAATATTAATGACAAAACTTTCATAAATGTTATTGATCAAATAGATTTCCAAAAATGGTATGTTTATATAACTATAAAAGTTGAAGATTTCGTACTTAATACTATCGCCTTACTAGACAGCGGAGCAGATCTCAATTGCATTTGCGAAGGAATTATTCCTTCAAAGTTCTATCATAAAAGCACAGAAAAATTACGGAACGCAAATGGTGTTAGAATGAAACTTGATTACAAAATCCCCAGTGCATCTGTGTGTAACAAAGGATATTGTTTTAAAAATACTTTTATAATGGTAAAAGATTTAGCTCAAGAAGTCATACTAGGAACACTTTTTTTAACACAAATATACCCTTTTAAGGTCAATAGACACGGTGCTCATACAAAAATAATGGGAACTAAATTAACATTCAGATTCCTTATTCCAATTACACAATCGGATGTTACTCTACTTCAGACCTCATCTGTAATAAAAAGTGTAGACCTTATTACTAGAAAGTCACTATTAATTAACTCCATCACTAAAGAGATATCCAATCTAAAAATTGAAGAAAGATTAAAAAGTCCTAACCTTAAACTAAAAATAAAAGACCTAGAAGATATTTTTAGACGATCAGTTTGTTCAGATCCCCCGACTCCATTCTGGGAAAGAAGAAAACATCAAGTAACTCTCCCTTATGAAAAAGAATTTAAGGAAATAGATATTCCCACTAAAGCAAGACCTATACAAATGAATTTCTAACTTTTAAGCCATTGTAAAGAAGAGATAAAATCTCTTTTAGATAAAAAATTGATTAGAGAATCTAAGTCTCCCTGGAGTTGTGCAACCTTCTATGTTTATAATCAAGCAGAAAAGGAAAGAGGAGTTCCACGTCTTGTCATAAATTATAAACCTCTTAACAAAGTTCTCCACTGGATTAGATATCCTTTACCAAACAAAAGAGATTTACTTAATAGACTTTTTGATTCTAACATATACTCAAAATTTGATATGAAAAGTGGATTTTGGCAAATACAAATAAAAAAAGAAGATAGATATAAGACAGCTTTCACAGTCCCCTTTGGACACTATGAATGGAATATAATGCCATTCCGATTAAAAAACGCCCCTTCAGAGTTTCAAAAGATCATGAATGATATATTCAATCCCTACTCTACTTTCACAATAGTTTATATAGATGATGTTTTAATATTTTCCAAAACAATAGATGAACATTTTAAACACCTAAATACCTTTTTTCATATCGTCAAGAAAAATGGTTTAGCTGTCTCAACCCCAAAAATAAAATTGTTTCAAACCCAAATAAGATTTTTAGTTCATAATATTTACCAAACAGACGATAAAACCAATAAATAAAAGCATAGAATTTGCCAACAAATTCCTAGATGAAATAAAAGATAAAACCCAACTCCAAAGATTTTTAGGATGTCTAAACTGTATATCAGATTTCTTTCCTAATCTTAGACAAATGTGCACCCTTCTATTTCAAAGGCTGAGGAAAAACCCGCCTCCTTGGACTGAAGAACACACGAAAATAGTTCGTATGATAAAAGATAAGGTCAAGACGCTTCCTTGTATAAACATTCCTCATCCCTCTGCCTATATGATAGTTGAAACTGATGCCTCAGAAATAGGTTACGGAGGAATATGAAAACAACGGCTACACGAACAATCTAAGGAAACTTTAGTTAGATATTATTCTGGTGTATGGTCTGGACCACAAAAGAATTATAGTACTATTAAAAAAGAGGTACTTTCTATTGTTTCATGTGTATCAAAATTACAAGATGATCTTTATAACAAGAAATTCTTACTTCGTGTTGATTGTAAATTAGCCAAAGAAATTTTACAAAAGGATGTTCAAAACCTGGTTTCAAAACAGATCTTTGCTAGATGGCAAGCCATAGTCTCAGTCTTCGATTTCGAAATAGAATTCATAAAAGGAGAAAAGAATTCTTTACCTGATTTTCTTACAAGAGAATTTTTATAGGGAAAAACAACACAATGAAATTTATTTATAAAATATGGAAGGAGAAGATTGAACGAGATCTTTGGATTCCACCAATCCAAGATTTGATCAACCTTTCTATTCTCCATGGCCATCCTGATCAACAAATGATTGCTTTTCTCAAGGAATTAAATTTGGAGGCCAGGAAAAGATTAAATAGGATTCCATTTTGATAAATGTTTCTTTCAGCAACTGCTTTCTTACAAAAGAATTTATACAGGGTTTAGCATGAAGACTGTTATTGTTAACCCTCATTTCAAAAGAGTAAGAGAACAAATTGAGAGAGATATGAAAATACCCCATCTAAGGGCAACGATCAGACTATCTATATTATTAGGTGATCCAGATTTCTATCTAATGACAGTTCTTCACAAAAGATTACAAATTGCAGATAAAAGATTTTGAAGAATTCCATTCTAATGGAATCAAGCAACAGAAAACAGATTCCACATGATTATGAGCTTGTCCCTTCAAGTTCATCTATGGTCCCAGTCCACAATCAGTTCCAGTCCCTATCTCAATATCCGCCTCTCTCATACCAAGAAGTTCTTTCCGTACCAAGAACTCATGCCAAAAATAATCCCAAAAAAGAGACCCCTTACTACAAATATGTTACCAAACCAAGTCCTATACAAGAAGTCTATCTTATTCCAGAACATGAAACTTTAAGCTAAAGACAATTAGAGCCCTTTATCACAAAACTGTTCCCTAAACACTTTCAATGGCTCCCCGATGATACTAGAAAAAACAGAAGATTCTACGAACTTATCCTTATAGATTCTGGCTCTGCAGAGATTCATCACAAAATGTGCGATGCAGATCCAACAAAAATCAACTTCTCTAAAATCAAAATCCTTCAGGTTTTAACAGTCTCTGACTGGTCTGACCCTTGGGGACTTAGACCATTTTTCAGTTTCCCAAGCAGTTCCAGGATATTCTTACATGGATTATAAAATGGCCTGGAGCTATTATCTACTCGTGAGACCCTTCAACCATTCATGGTTTATATTCTTTAACAGAAGATGTAATGACAACATTCGGTGTGGTTTTATCAGTGGTGGCATCAATTTGGTGCCACTACTGAAATATTCCCAGACTCAGCCAGACTCGCATATGACTACTACTACAAGCACTCACCTGACCAACCTTTCACCAGACCACTACGATTTCACAAAGACACTAGTCTAGCATGGATCCTTTGCTGGACTTATGAAACCTTACAAATTCTCCCAAATCCCTTTTCTTTTAACCCTGTGCAGAAAATATAAAATTAGATGGTGGGAAAAATTTGACCTTAATGTTCTCACAACACAAAAGGTCCATGTCATTCTCATCAAGAAGAAGTCCAATTACAAGCCACAAAGTCCAAACCCAAAGCCACAAACAAATGACCAAACAAATGTCCCTCAATCACCACCAAATTCCCCAAATTTTACTCCTGAACAACTAAAACAGTGGCAAGAGTTTCAAGCCTTTCACCAATATCTTGCATCCCAGAAACATCAGTCCACTACTTCAAGTTCTCAAAACAGTCCACCCATAAAAGATGATCCCACACAAGATGCTCAAGATCCTTATGATTTTTAGTTTATATGTGCTTTATGTAATATGTATTTTTTTTTAAAAAAATAAAAAAAAAATGAGAAAGATGTATTTATGTAAGTAGGTTTTACGTATTATATACGCATATGGTGTAATCAGCAGACCGCTAACCACTCAAGCCATCAAGAGAACAAACACGTATACTGATGGAAAGAAAAGACGACAACAGTCACTATGCACTATTCACTATTCACTATTCACGACAAAAGTTACTATGTACTATTTTAACTTTTACTATTCACTTCGTACTATTCGTAAGAGCCAAAGAGACATCTACCGCCATTTCTGCGGAAAAGAAGACTTCATCATCTACTCAGAGAACAGATCCATCACATGCCTACAGTTGAACTACAAAAGACGTATGCATTGACGTCAAATGCAGATCAACTCTTGCCTATATAAAGGAGGATACAGATCGAAGAAGGGGCATCGGAAAAATTAGAGATCACAAAAACCTCTTAAATTCTCAAAACTCTTGTAAACTTTCTTTCAGGTTTCAAGTTCTTAATACTTATTTGAAGAAAAGTTTGCATCTTTGTAAGTCTTTCTAATTTCTTGAAGTATTATAAATTGCTTGTATGTTAAAGTCTTGAGATAATATAAAAGTTTTATATGTTCATTTTTCTCTGTTTTTAAGTTTTATTTTTATATGTTCATTTTTATGTGTTTTCAAATTTCATTATTATAATTATAGAAGGTGCTACCTTCCACGCAACATTGAAGTCAGGGGGGAAAAAAGCACTTGTTCACTCAAACAGGACTAAGGATCGTGGAAGCACTTTGAAGTCAAGAGGGCAAAAAGACACCGCCGCTCTCGTCACTTCCACTTCTTGTCCCGTCGTGGTGATGTCGAAGATGTATCGACAATGAAGTGGGTTGAACAAGTACCAGATTGGTGTTGCCTATGCGTTGGTTGTTCACGTGACGGGAGAACACTGCTAGACAGTTGTTGGTCACTCGCATGTACGTAGCGTCGACGAATTGCTCATCTCCCCTCGATAATGCCACCAAATTCGTGTGATAGACATAAAAGAGTTCTCATAGTAGATAATTTTTCATTTATTGAATTTGTTGTACACCCTTACTATGTTCTACACACATCATATCGAATTTAACTCATAACTCATAACAAGTGAATTTGATATACAACCCTATAATATTGTTCTACACACATCATATCGAATAGAAATTATAATATCGAATGGAAATTACAATAAAGGCGTTTTCCTACGGCCTAAATCGGGACAGTGTCGTTGGTGATACTCGAACGGCATGGCCTGAAGGGAGACGGTGCCTTTGGTCATCCTATGACGCCATGGCCTGAACCAGGACTGTGTCGTTGGTCCTCTTAAGACGGCATGGCCTGAACCGGGACATTGCCGTTGGTCCTCTTAAGACGGCATGGCCTGAACCGGGACATTTTCGTTGGTCCTTTTAAGACACCATTGGTCATCCTAAGACGACACCGGCTATAAAAACCTGAACCGGAAGTGGTCATCGACGCCATCTTGCGTAGAACATTCTCCTTTCGCTGAGAATGTCCTCCACTTTCAATTAAAGTTCTCCACCGATCTTTACAGATTTGGGACCATGATTGTGAATGTCCTTCACTCTCATTTGGTTGACATTGTTACATGATTGTGAATGTGTATTTTGGATGAGTGTATATCCAAAACTCACGGAGAGATATTTATAGGCTAAGTCCTTTGATTGGGCTCGACTGATTTGTTTTCGCGACAGACAGATACGCATAAACATGCGTATATAGTCGCTGCTGGATGCGGAACTCCGCTGCTATGCGGACTTACACACATAGTATTTTGTACATTCGAGTTTGTGGGTTATAACTCGGCGATCCGAATAAACCAAATGTGTATTCAATTGAAATCGTTGTACAACCAAAGTTAACGGATTTTCACAATACAACTACAAATATAAAAAACATCTTTCAATCTCAAAATTATCAGGTTGCACAGGTGTTTTCGAATCTAATCACGTTCACCATGTTGTTTTTGCACCGCCATCGTTGATCCAGGTCGTATTACTTTGTTGTACGCAAGGGCAACCCAAAACCGTCGACGTCATCTGGTGGAGAACTTTCTGTAGCATACATATACACCCAGGGGCAAGGCATCTATCCCCAACCAACCAAGGACGAGATTCACCCGGTTGTTGTTGAACCGCCATTGTTGATCCAGGCCGACGCTAACGTTTACACATGGGGGCATTAGGGGTAAAACCATGCTTACCCAGGGATATTTCGGACTCCCAATCCTGTCGGACGTAGTCATGTCGATGTCACATCTCATTTGATCCTCAGAGCTGAAACGACGACTATTTGACATCGCCACCTGCGAAGGGAGTTTTCTATTATTTAAATCAAAGTGCTTCACCGATCCTTCACCAGCTTTGTGTATGAAACAACCATTTCGAACGAGTGTGAAACAAGGATTTCAAAGGATGGGTGCAACTTCCAGACCGTGGACGGACACTATTTATAGGGTGAAATTACGCCTATCTACCAACGACATATGCTACGCCATGGGATGCGGATATAACCGCAGCTCCTCGCGGATGTCTCCGCACCTACTTGCCAAAGACACAATGAAGATCATGGCAGAACAGGACAGTGCATGCAAGGGAGATAGTCAGTGCGTAGCTACTTAGTAGGTCTGTGGGGCAAGCTCTGTACAGTTACGCATGTAGATAGGTAACTTCTAAGTACCTACTGAGTAAGACCGTCGTTCGATGCAAGCATGCACTTTCCCGAGTGTCGACTGTTTAGGTACGTATGAAGATACGTAACTGCTAAAGAGGTCGGGCGGCCCAGTTTCGATGCAAGCATGCCCTGTCTTGGGGCAGGCCCTGCAGTTTTTCTCGAGGGCCAGTACTGAATCGGGACAGTGCGTAACTCCTAAATGGGTTTGACAGCAAGAACGCATTGTCTCGGTTAAGTACTGGCCCTCGAGATTTGTGTCTGTTGTACCACTACGCATGCACTTTCCCGATTATGTAATGGCCGTTTAGCTATGCATGACAATGCGTAACTACTAAAGAGGTCGGGGGGCCCAGTTTCGATGCAAGCATGCCTGTCCCGGGGCAGACCGTGTAGTTTGTGTCGGTCGTACATTTCTGCATGCCGATGCGTAACTCCTAGTGCGTACCATTATCCCTATAAATATGTGTCCATTTGTTCTTGATCCACACATTCACACAAATGTGTCATTGACAACGGTATTTCATTATATGTATGGTCCAAGTTAAAATTACGTTTCGAAGTGTGTAGAGATCGGTGGAACACTTTGAATTTAACAGACCAGGTTGCCCATAATGTTGGAGCAGACTGGTCGTATTCTGGCTCACCCTGCGAGGTTTGGAAGTTGTAGAGGTCAAATGGTGTGGACGCCGAGTTTGGCTGCACATATACATACAGCAGCAGACGCGCTACCGGTGGATGCCCCAAGTGTGGTTGAATGCCAAATGCAAGAGTAGACACGCTACAATTGTATGGATTGTATATTGTTTTTATGTTTCAGTCGTAATGTTACGTAATTGTTTCAATGTAATGTACACGTATTTGTGATATGCGTTGTTACAATTGTATGGACTGTATATTGTTTTTATGTTTCAGTTGTAATGTTCCGTAATTATTTCAATGTAATGTATAAGTATTTGTGATATGCGTCGTTATTCTCCCGTCACTGACCAACTATTTCATTTTGGTGAAAGTCAGATTGTTGTATTGTTTCAAGAGAATAGAAACGTTATACTTGAATTTCATAGAACGTTAACTAACCATTTTCTAGTATATTTAGACGGTAAATTTTTCGAATTGTTACAACAGCGGATGAGGGCACGTTCCTTTTACTTTGTAGACAGCAGCGCGAATGTTCCACAACCGGTTGCGAACCTATAGCAGATGTCGTCTAAGGATCACAAGCCCGAAGGTAAGTATTCCGCATGTAATCGCGGTAGGCTCCGCATTACCGTGCGGTGAGTTACGCAAATTCGTGTGTAGATATACGCAATATTTCACAGATTTATCCTCGTTTGATGTGGATTGCAGTGGCAATGAAAAACATCAATACAGGTTGTGGAGCTTTAATAAAACAGTCAACATAATGACATTGTAAAATCAAAACACCAAAATATGGTGTTAAACAGCGCCACTTTCTTACAACTGGAAAGATGAAAATAAACAGAGTTTGAACACACAAAGGCAACAACAAATTATAACCGCCTATGACTTAGACCTTGTCGGAATGTTTGGTGGTGATGTGCCTCTTCAAATGCCCGTACAGTAGATTATTCGTCACTTTGTAGCGGTGACCACAATGACGGCATGTTGCATGGAAGGCACCACCTCCTAGCACCTCCTTCTCATAGTGACGGGTAAACAAGTGCTCCCGTGGAATTTCAACTTCGTAAGAAGACAATGGCCGAAAATGACGTCGTTGCGGATGGGAATGTGTGGACCGACGGTAAATGTCCCGGTAGTGCTTGGAGGCTATGGCGTGGGTTTGGAGTGCACTTCCCGGATGTGCGTCTTTATATAGGCAAATGAAGCTACTAATGTAGTTCCGCATCTGATTGCGGAGTGTATCGGAATTGAATAAAATGCATGGAACTCGGTGCGCGGACGATGGATACACTGCGCATCTTCATGCGGTACTCTGTTTATCCGGCCACGTATCCATGCATGCACTACAGCTCCCCCGATGCATGCCCTCTCGCACCCACAAAATGCATCCACGAATCAATGCATGCACTGTCCATGTCAAGACCCCCGTGTTCAAATGCTTCATTACGCATTGAGGTGCGGACTTCCGCAAATATATCGTTGGTGATTGAATAACTACGCATTTTGTTGCGGAGGTCGTCATGGGGACCACGGAATCGCCCTATAAAATTGTCATCAATGTTCCCCGCAAATATACCGGTGGTGATCCAATAACTACGCTATCGTCTGAATTTGATATGCGTCGTTATTCTCCCGTCATCAACCAACTATTTCCTTTTGGTGAAAGTTAAATTGTTGTATTGTGTCAAGATCATTGAAGCCTTATACTTTAATTGTATACAACGTTAACACAAACTATATTCTGGTATTTTACGACGGTAAATTTTGTAGACAATATCCCGAATATTACGCAACAGGGTGCGTAACAATACGTAATAAACTTGATGGTGATGGAAATGAATCAGCTGGTCAGGGAACTGCAGTAATCACTCTTGTTTTACAGCGAAATTGCGGTTCCCGTGACAATTGACTCTATCTATAAACCTGCTGATTCTCCATCCGTCATGTTCAATGCATTGCTATTATGCTATGTTAAATCTACAATGTAAGAATAGTTAAAGCCAATTGATGATATATATTATGTTCTATGACTTGAAATTTATTTATGAAATACTTTCAATTGAAATTGATGTATGGATTACTTTGTGTTTAAATGAATTTATTAATAATTTCTACCAAATTTTATTTATCTTCTGTATAGACTACTGTATAGTATTTATTTTCCCACTATAGAAATGTCGCTGCATTGGCGGAAGACTCCGCATTAAAACGCGGAAATATACGCATCACACCACTTATTTATCCGCATCAACTTGCGTAATTATCTGCACCCAACCACGTATATATCCACTATATCTCGCGGAACTTAGCGCATGCCATCGCACCCCTATTGTCGTCCCCCTATAAATACTTCCACTCCCCACCTAACTTCGTTGCACCCTCCGCTTGCCTCCCACTACCTTCTATCTTCATCCGTCGTTTATGGATGCCCATAAACTATCAAAGTGCTTCCATGATCTTTATGTAGTCTATTTAAAGATTAGTTGAAGATCATGGAATACTTTGATAGATTATCCGTTTGAGCAATTGTGTTGGCGGTTTCCATAGAACTCAAAATATTCATTCAAAATAGGCGTACGTTGTCGAATATCAATATATTGTCAAAGTGTTTCACCGATCTTTTATTACAATTCCTACGAATTTAAGTAAAGATCGATGAACATTTTGATGACATATTCAATTATTCGTTCCCAATATCATCATTTCTACTTGCATGGTTGCATCCAGCACATCGTCTCCCTCCGTATACGACAAAAACTATTTTCATTTGCGCCCTATTACGAATACCTGTAAAATTATCAAAGTGTTGTTTCATGATCTTTACTTTGATTATTGTATCTTGCACGTTGGTAGATTATACGGTTTCAGATATTCTTTTGTGTGGCCTTTTTACCTAATTCACAAGGAATCACACATTTCAAATGAACAATTTCATGATGGATTTTGTCATTCGTTGAATACGCTTTCACATTAGTGTTTTTCACCTATCTTTTACCAACATTTCTGCACATTTTTCAAATATCTATGGTGAAATTGATAACTTATTTGATTTTTCGTTCGGAAGGTTTGTATTAATGCGTTACACAATGCAAACATTTACATTGTTCGAATGCAATGTCTGGCAATGTTAAATCCTAAACATTTATATAATGTTTATACAAGACTATTGCAGATTGGTAATGGTGAATATCGATACTATAATTATATATGTCTGCTATTCTGCGTAATACGATGAACCCTCATTAATGTCATATATTGACCTACAAAATAACAATTACAAAATCCTAATCAATTACAGACATTCTGGGAAATCTCCAAAGTTAACCACTATCCATTACTATCGTATCGATATTCACCATTACCAATCTCCAACAGTATTGTATAAACATTATATCTCAGTGTGAACGTATGTAACATTCCTCCTGTACAAGCCAAGCAATACGTTGCGGACCGTATTAGATGTTCAAATTTTGAATTCAATACGCGACAACGGCCGAATTTGTTACGCATGACGATGCGGAAAGTCACGCGCTTTCGCAACGGTCGACTTCCGTCCGCACTGTCATGCGGAGTATGCCCGTTGCTACACAACGAGTCAGTGAGACTACATGGCTCCGCTCTTTCCTGTGTAATATTACACAACCTATTCCGTAACTCATTTCCTCATTTACGCAAGGAGTTGTGTAACTAAACGCTCCTTACCAACGGTCCCTCGGGATCTATGACATTATGCGGACCCCTTTTCACGCATCAGTCCTATCCGCAATTCGTTGCGTAGTAATTAGGCCTACTTTCATCTGCTATAATTGCCGATTACAGCTGACAGCAAATAGTAAGCACCACTTGTTTCCCCAATCATTGAACCCTTTTCCTCGTCATCTCTCAAATCCTTTCCCCATCATCTCTTCTGGGTTTGCGTAGCAATGTCGAGTTCTTCCGACCGTCCCATCGAACAAGATTCCATCGATGACGTACCAATAGAAGAGTTATCCGTCGATGAGGTATGCTTCGTTTCCTACCATTTTTCATACATTTACAAAAAAAAGTTGTTATTACCTCTCTAACAAATGCACACAAATCAATAAAATGAATAGGATGAAGATGTCGACCCCTCGGTAGAAATACCGGATTTCACTGATATTTTTACAACCAACCGGGAGTGGAAAAATCGAGAAGAGATGGTTCGGACATTCCAAGACGCAGCCACTACACATCTAAAAATGGTGCTAGTGATCAAGAGATCGTGGCCGTCATCCGAACGACACCTCGGTAGCATACTTCTCGCGTGTTCGAAATTCGGCATCTATGCCCCGAGAAAGAAGGTGAGAGAATGTAGAGAGCGTGTGGAGGCAACGAAGAAGGCTAACACAAAACTCACAAACTGTCTATTCTCTTTAATGGGTCGGGAATTCGAACGCGGAAAGTGGCACATGTACGTTCTATCTGGAACGCACAATCACAACCTTCCAGATATTCTACTGGGTCACGTCTACCGTGGGCGTATCCACCCGCAGGCATTTTAGGTCGTGAAGATGTTATCATCGAACGGGACACCGCCAAAGACGATATATTCGTTGTTGCACTTAGAAGAGGGATGTGTTACATCGCGGCGTCAGCTGTATAACGCCAAGGCCAAGCTTAAGTCGGAGGCTCGAGGTGACAGAACGATCACCCAAGATGTACTAGACCAAATGAAGGTCAAAGAGTACTTCTATGTTGTAAGGAGGAAACCTGACTCCGACGTGGTAAGAGGTCTTTTCTTCGCCCACCCAGACGCCGTGTATTTGCTGAAACTATTTCCGTTCGTCGTCGAAATCGATAGTACATACAAAACCAACCAGTACGTCTTCATGCCCTTCCCTTTAACCGTTATTGTTGTAATTTGTTCTGAATTCACCTAATATTTTTCGACTTTATTTCACCGAACATTTTTTTTTGTTGCCATGCACTAAGGTACAAAATGCCATTGGTTGAGTTCATCGGCTTCACATGCACAAGGATGAACTTCAACATAGCTTTTGCTTTTCTCTGCGATATGAGCACCGAGTCTTACGCTTCGGCCCTCATACAACTACGCTTCCTCTACGGGGACAAGACACCAGAGGCTATCGTTGCTGACAGGGAGCTTGGTCTTATTAGTGCGATTCACGCTATCTTCCCCACTGTCAACCATATATTATGCTGGGTCCATGTTCCGCGGGGGTGCGAGCAAGCAGCCTTCGAACGAACGCGTGATTTAGAAACAGCACGAAAGTTCAAGAACGTCTGTAGAGCTTTATTCGAGTTGAGATCCCCCGCGTCATACGACACTCGGCGCCGGTGGATATATGCTAAGTGGAACCACATCCCGGTATTGATGCAGTACCTCTCCTCCGCGTGGCTACTGCATTATCGAAACTACATTGTCAGAGCTTGGGTGGACACCAGCCTTCACTTAGGGACGAGGACCACAAACAGGTTTCACATCCACTGCCCTCCTCCATCTATAGGTTTACGTACTCACGTATAAATTTTGTGCTATCTTGGACAAATTGGAATTTGTATTTAAGGGTCGAGTCTGCACACTTAGTACTGAAAAACGCATTGCAATCCCCCATAGGAAACTTTAGTTGCGTGTTCGCAGCCATCGACTTATTGATGACAGATCAAATTTTAGAGGTCAGAGCGTCACTAAACAGGGACCACAACACATTGACAATTTTTGCCGTGTCCGAAATAGGATCTCTACGCGATGCTACGACCTCCTCGATGCACTATACCAGAAGGTTAAAGACACTCCACCGACCGAGGAATGCACCGACCAATTTTGGAGAGTCACGTACGGGATACCATGTACTCACGACATATATCGTTGCATGCAAGATAGTACGCCTATTATGCCGAGCCAGATTCACACATTTTGGAAGCAGTTGGATTGGAACGACATTCAACAGGACTCGTCGTCGGACTCCATCCCCGTTACCGTGGCTCAGATCGCCATCAGCAAGTTCTTCTAAAGGTACCAACGCGGTAAAGTACCCAAGGACGAGTTGGCTAGAGTGCCAACTACGCTTGCAGACGGCAAGTTCCCAGCAACCACCAACCTAGTTCCACCCAATCACCCTGAGCTAACAAGGGACAGACATCGGGGACGAGGGTGCCATAATCCCTGTCAAACTAACCCCTTGGAATAGGAGAGAACGCAATCGGCTGAACGACGCCGCTAGGAGCGGGCACAGGCACCACGTCCAAGCGGGCGTGGCCGCGCCCAGAACAACTCCGCAGATGTGTTGCACGATGAAGAGGCGGCTTCCAACATAGCCAACGCGGAGGCCCTACCTACAGTACCGGTCGTGCAGACTCATTTCCCCTGGGTAGACGATGACATCGACCCATTCATGACAATCTTCATCGACAGAGTGAAGAACGTCGGTTCAGACGGCCATTGCGGATATCGAGCATTTGCTAAGCTCCATGGTATGGGGGAGAACTAATGGAAACAAGTTCACCTCGCCCTCGTGTAGGAGATGATTGAGCATCGACACGTTTATAGCCACGAACCACGACTGGACGAGTACATTTATAACTGTACCTTCACCGGCCCCGTTGCTGACCGACAACACTGAATGAAGTGTCCTATGATGGGTTTCGTCTTCGCCACAAGATTCCAATTATCATTAGTCATCCTAAGCAGGAACTATCCGATGCTTCTACTCCCACTTGATGCATGCGACCCTCCCCCAAAGAAAGCAAATTTGGTAATCTGCATCATCAACAACATAACCCATTGGGTGCCGGTGAGCTACAAATTCCCTTACATAATTTTTTCCGACTTCACAACCACAAATACTGATGTTTATATTTCACTCTTTACACAGGTATGGTTGCGTGATGACTCATTTCTCCCACCCATATACCCTGAGTGGTATCAGCACCGACAACAAAGCGTTTCTGGATGGGATCAACCCTTTATGGCGAAAATCAACCAATACCGTCCCTTTCAACTTCGAGATGGACCCCCCCTGTTCTACCTGTGATTTTCCTAGGTGTAAATCGTGTTACTATCTTATGTTTATGACAACTACACCTCAAAAGACTTATTCCGAGGATTATTTATTATTTTCCATGTATTTGTCATGTTCTCAATAAATTCTTCTTTAACCCAACACTACGTGAAATGAAGTTATGCTACCAAGCCTAAGGTGTAAAGTGTTTGGCATACAGCAAAACACTGTTGCCTTAGGTCTGCAGCGGATTGCGGAGAAACACTGTTACCATTACACCTTGTTTTTCACACTAGTAAACACTGTTCCTATAGTTCCGCAACCCCATGCGCAATAACATTTTATTCAACACTCTGTTTGGAGAGACGCCCGGCGATGTCCGCAACTTGTCGCGGAATTAGTTCCGCAGCCTGTTGCGAAAATTAGCGGTGTATCCAGTAAAAATTAGCGGTGTAACAAACAACCCCCTTTTAAATGATATTAATCTAAGTAAGTTATTAAACATTGATTACATTTCATCACAGTTTTCCCAAAAAAATAGAACCCAGATCCATTTCTTATTTTAAGGGAGCCGAACCAGCCAAAGTTTAATAGAAGTGAACCGAACTCAAAAAAAATGAAATTGAACCGATCCCTCTTCCTTCCCCAGTTCACTCTGCATCTTCGAAAACGGAAAGAAGGAAAGGAGATGCAGGGGAAGCTCTCCGGGGCTCTCGCGCTCACACTATGACCACACCCATGGAGCATGATTCAAGTGAGAAAAGGGAAGGAAAAAGAGGTCTCACCGAGGGTCTTCGAAGGTCGTCGGAAAGCTCTCGTTGGAGTCGATGGTGCTTCGTCGGGAGTAGATCGGCGCACGGAGAAGGAAGCGCTCGGTGTCAGTGACTCCGACTGCTCGTGAGTGACTTCTGGGCCCTCGTCGGAGTCGGGGGAGGTGAGGTAGATGTTTATGCTGCTACTTGGAGTATCGTTCTCGGCACAACAGAGCTCGGAGCTCTCGCCCTTTACCAAATAGTAATAATATCCAAACTAGGGCTCGACTGCTGGGACTGAGCTCGGCTGCGTTGATTAGGCAAGAGAGGATGGTGGTGCTGCGGTGGCTTGAAGTTCCCGGAAATAGGGCCATGGGTGGGCTCGGTTGTCCTCTTGAAACGAACAGAGGAGGGTTGCTGGGTAGTGCAGACTGTGTAGTGGTTGTGACGAGGGGAGAAATGGAGGAGATGATGGTTTCGGGTGGGCGCTGCTCCGTGACGCAGAAAGGAGGCTGCTGGTTCTTCGGCAACCAAAGGGAAGAGAGAAATGAAATGATACGGGATAGGAAGAAGGGTGTGTGAAGATAAGGATTGAACTGGGCTAGCATAAAAAGGGGAAGAGCTTTCTTTGAATAGGAATTGAGGGGGACCAATTTGTAGCCAGAATGGAGGTGGAGGAAATATCAGCTGCTGCTACTGAAATTTGAAGGAAGGAGACAAAATTGAGGGGTAGAGGTACAACTTTTTCGGCAGAAAGGGAAGGGAGAAATAAGGAGTGTGGTCCCCAAGAAAATACCCATAAAAATAAATCACGACCTCTCTCCCGACCTAATCCCGAATCGAAAATTCAAATCGAATTTCCAAAACCAAATTAGTTAATCCGATAAAATCTCACTCGTATTCAAAAATCTCCATTTAAAGTAACGGAATTAAATATTTATTGGAAAGTCCGTTAAATTCACGGAGGAACTCATTGTAAGAGATTTGAAATAATCCAATTGCTCGAGGACGGAAATTTTCAAAATTTTCCAAAATTCCAAATTTAATCATTAATCAATTAAAAATATTATTTAAATATTTTCCGATCTTTACAATACGGATATATTTGCACGACCTACGGTTATATTTGCACAAGCACAACATACGGTTATATTTGCACGCCAAAATGTATCGACATGAAAAAAAAAAAAAAAAAAACTAGATTTGAGTCATATTTGCACAATTTGCGGTTATATTTGGACATGCACAACGTACTCTTATATTTGCACGACAAAATGTAAAAAAAAAAAAAAAACTGGACTTGGGTTATATTTGTATAACTTACGGTTATATTTGCACATGCACAACATACTCTTTTATTTGCACGACAAAATGTATAAAATAAATAAATAAATAAATAAAAAACTAGACTTGGGAAGGGGGATGAACATTTCACCAAAATGTAAAAAACGGACATTTCACCAATTGAGACATCTTTTTTACACATTTTGCAAACTCCCCCTTTTTAATTTGACTTTCTTACTTCCCATTTTTATTTTGACCATTGACCGATCAAGGTCAATGACTTTGGTGACTGATGCGGGACGAACGTCGTTGGCACTGTCGCCCTTTACCAAATAGTAATAATATCCAAACTTAAATACACAACCAATAGGTTAGGCAATCAATCACTTGATAAACAAAATAACTACTAGTATAGCGATGAAGTCCGTTGTAGAACCCACAGAGAGAAGCAATTTCCTATTCAATAACTTTAGACAAGCACTCTTAAAGAAAAACAATGATCTTTCACAAGTAGCAAATATGTAAAAGTAACCAGATTGTAACTCACAAAGCAAATTGATATCAAAGTAGAAATAACATTTCACCTGTAATTCTCTCAAAATGGTTGGAATTCATGGTCCTCGGATTGATCTATCAATTATTCATATTCCTAAGTCTACTTGACTAAAGTTAAGAGATCCGCAAAGATTCACTCATCTTATTCAATATTACTAAAGAATAGCATTAATAACTCAAGTAATCAAGACCAATCGACACATTGACTCTACACAATCAAGATAGATATGCGCATACCGAACTCAACCCTAGTCGCATATCCTTAACATAGATCAATTTAAATCATCCACTACAAAGACAAAGAGACATCACTATCATCAATACCTTTGTTTGCTATCGAGAAAACAACAACGAATTCATAGCTAGAGATGCAATTCCTAACACGTTGATCAAGCATAGAAAGGAAAACAAATATAAATTAAGCACAAGATGATAACTAAGAACATGAATAATAAAATAGAATCAAATCCTCACAATTCAAACAACCATGTCTTCAAATCACAGGCGAAACTATGAGTTTAGCAACTCATAGGCCAATTCTCTATCTCTCTCTCTAATGGTGTTCATCGTCTCACACAATAGCCACACACATGGCAAAATAAACTAAAAACAACATTAAAGGTCTCACAAGGGTCGGCGAAACCCTAGAAGAAATAATAGGAAATAATATAAAATAATAGTCTTCAGATCCAAAACCGCATTTCCGACATCTCGGCCAACAGCGAGCGTCGTGCAAAGGGCGGCGGGCGCCGTCTCTACAGTGCTCGATGTTCCTCAAATTCTTTCGACGAAATTCAATGTCGTGTCTCCTTGCTCCACCTTAGCTCTTCCCTAACCTCCATATATATGCTCCAAAACATGCTTCTTAAGCTCTTCCCAAAGTCCATCCAAGGTCGGAATGTAAATCTGCAGAATAAACACTAAAAACGCATATATTCCGAACTCGAATACTTCACAAGTAACATACGTAACTAGACTAAAAAAACAACAAAACCAATACCTAATAGCAATAAGAAACACCTATAATGCCTATATGAAATATGCATTATCAGTGACACAACTTTGGTTACACATATATGGTGATAAACAAATTTTTTAGTGACAATTTTTTTACGAGATTAGTGTCACCACCTTTATTAGTGGTGACACACGTGGTGATAATTTTTTTTTGGTGACATCTTAGTTTTTAGAGTTTTTTTTTTACGAGGTTACTATCACCACCTTTATCGATGTCACCACCTTTATCGCTGTCACCACCCGATTATCGCAGTCACCACCCTATCGTTTTCCCCACCCTTATTGTTGTCACCACCCATATCGATGTCACCACCCTTTCACTGTCACCACCCTATCGTTGTCACCACCCTACCGCTGGCCCTTATTGCTGTCACCACCCTTATCGTTGTCACCACCCTATCATTGTCACCACCCTATCGTTGTCACCACCTTATCGCTGTCATCACCCCTATTGATGTCACCACCCATATCGTTGTCACCACCCTATCGATGTCACCACCCTTATCGTTGTCACCAGTGTCACCACCCTTATCACTGTGGTGACACTTTTATTTTTAGAGTTTTTTTTATGAGAACATTGTGGTGACATTGTCGGTAGTGACACACGCTGGAACAACGTTTTTTGTTGAAAAAGTTATTTTTAGAGTTTTTTTTACGGGATCATTGTCACAACGCTTATCGATCAGTGGTGACACTCATTGGTGACACATGTAGTGACAAATATTCTTTGGGTGACAGTGACATCTTTATTTTAAGAAGTTTTTTTACGAGACCACTGTCATCAACAGTGTCACCACCCTTATTAGTACACTGGTGACGCTAAAATCCAACAAAATTGCTAGCTAAAAAAAATCCAACCAAATGAGTAAGATCCAACCAAATGACATAACAAATTTCTAGTAAATTTAGCAAATTGAAAAAGAGGCAGCAGATTCTCCGATCCAACAGTGTCTCGCCGGAATTTAGCAAATTAAAGAAGAGGCAACAAATTGAACCTCACTTCAATGCAATCCTTCGCCAACCTTCTGCAGGGATAAAGTCAAATGCATTCCTCACATCCAAGAACACTATCAGCAAAATTGATCAATCAAACATCAATTCTGTCATAAGCAATCAAATTAATCTCAGATAATCTCAATTCATCGGTGAATCCAGATCAGAAAAACATCAATCATGTAGAAAAAGGTTCAATTGTGACTAACTTTAGGTCAATAGAAAGAAATCGAGAAAACTGATTACTTGACCTTCTCGATCTATGAAGCAGAGGACAAGAGGATCAATCGTTGTCTTTCCACCGCCTGTGACGATGCCGAGTTCAACTTCGATGAATCGGACGAAGGATCTAATCACTTGGCTTGGATCGTCCGACGGAGAAGCCAAGGTCAAAGCCCTAAGGGGATTGAAGAACCATATCATCAACAACCTTACGAAGAAGCTCTCCTACGCCAGGCTCGACGTTGTCCCTATCGTAATCTCCCTTTTTCCCGGCGCTATTAATGCGGGAGATTCATCTCTCTTCTTCTCCGCATGCTATCTCATTCTGGTGATAATGGAACGACACCGTCTCTCTCTCTCTCTCTCTCTCTCTCTCTCTCTCTCTCTCTCTCGTAGATCTATCGATTGGGGCTTTGTATTCATTCGATCTAGATTTGTTTGTAGATCTTGAATCGCTCCTGATGAGGATGGGTAGGATCTCCATGGCGGGTTTGGATCAAATCTCCTCGGCAGACCTTTAACTTCAGCAGAAAGAAGGAACCATTGATGCCGACCTTCAACTCCAGTAGAAAGGAGAAACCAGAGCCGGATAAAATAGCGGAGGGAGGCCATAAAGCTTCAACCAGATCTGAACGTGAAACCCATAAAAAACTATAATAGGGGTATAATTGGTATTATGAAAATTATTTGGACATTTAGCAAAAGGGGATTTTTATGTGGACATTTAGCTAAAGAGGTTTACCAAAATGGACATTTTGTCAAATTTATTCAAATAAAATTAGGTGTGAAAGTCCCCAATTAAATAGAGTAGTAATGGTCAATTGTCAACTGTTTGACTGCCGACTGGTCAACGTTGACCAACTTATTTGATATGTTTTTAATGCTAACATTTTTTTTTACTGTTGACCACTGATGCCACTTTATTGATGACATTTTTTACCGTGATGCCTTTTTTTAAAGTAGTGTTTTGATGCCATTTTTTCAAAGTAGTGTTTTGATGTTATTTTTTTAATGACATTTTTTTCTTTAATATAATACCACTTTTTCAAAGCATTGTTTTGATGTCATTTTCTAATGTCATTATTTGATGTCACTTTTTAAATCAAATCATTTGATGCCACTTTTTTAATTAATCAATTATACGATATCGATATATTTTCATTAATGCTACTTTTATTAATTGATGACACATTTGTGATTACACTTCATTGATGCAATTATTTGTGATGACATTTTTCTTATATTTCTATACAATTGATGACACGAGAGCATAAAATTTGATTAAACTTCATTGATGACATCTTTTATTGATGACTTTTATTCATTGATGACATTTGTGTTTTACACCTCATTGATCTCAATCATTTGTGATGACATTGGTTATTGATGACAAATAGGAGCATAAAATATGATTACGCTTCATTGATGACATCTTTTTTTTTCTGAATAACATCTTTTATTAAACATCATTGATGACATAGGAGTTTAAAATGTGGAATCAAAATAGAGTCACCTTATTGCACATATAAAAACACAACGTCTTTGAAACTATGACATTAATATTGGTCGTATGCGTAAAATTACATATTATAACATGTTATATACTCCAAAAATTAACAATTTAAAAAAAAGTAATAAATTTGTCAGTACAATACCTACAACAAGAATCCACTAGAGTGCATCACATTTGATCAATAATCTATTCAAATATGTTGATCTTGCTCAAACAGTTCAACTTTACAAGATCAACAACCTTGCAAAGATTACCCAAGATTCCAGTAGCTCGGCATGGTTGTCCAAGATTCTAGAGGATCGACATGGTTCTCCAAGATTCTAACAGCTCGGTTTTCCTTGGTCACCCTGAACACTATCAACAAAATTGACCGATCAACCATCAATTGTGTCATAAGCAATCAAATTAATCTCATATAATCTCAATTCATCGGCGAAATCCAGATCAGAGAAAGATCAATCACACAGAAAAAGGTTCAATTATGACTAAATTTAGGTCAATAGAAAGAAATCCAGAAAACTGATTACTTGACCTCCTTGATCTATGAAGCAGAGGACAAGAGGATCAATAGTTGTCTTTCCGCCGCCAACGACGATGTTGAGTTCAACTCTGACGAATAGGTGGGAGGATCTAATCACTTGGCTTGGATCATCCGACGGAGAAGCCAAAGTCAAAGCTCTAAGGGGATTGAGGAACCAGATCATCAACAACCTTACGAAGAAGCTCTCATACGCCAGGCTCGGCGTCGTCCCTATCGTCGTCTCCGTTTTGTCCAGCGCTATCAATGCTGGAGATTCGTCTCTCATCCTCCAATCTCCCGCTTCCAATGGCAGCTTTGCCTGCGGCATCGATGTCGGTGTTAAAATTGTCCTAAAGTCACCCTGAAGTAGCCTACACTATCGGTGAAAACGGGGAAAAAAGGCATACATAGATTCAACTCACATGGATGGGCTTGCTTTTACTTTTTGTGGCTTTTGGTTACTCTTGGGAAACAATACATCATTAAGCTACCTCTTTGCACTATATTCTGAAGTAGCCTGCAGAAGATGAACCAATAGCACAATTCCTTTTAAATGACTGGTGTGAGGAACCATGCCAAAAGACACTTAAAAACTTAAATCCTTGTTAACTATCAATGACAAGAACATCAAATAGAATCCCTAATAATATCATTTGACATTGCGAAAAAAAGAGGAATGGAATGAGAGGATACCTGATAATTGAATCCAAATCGTAGTGTCTGAAATTGTGTTCCTAAACAACAATGTATGACATGAATTTGGCTAGACTCCAAGATAATTAACATGCAAATTATCAAGTGAAAATTCTCCAGAACCTGAATAATGGGAATATAAAGTAAATTCTCAGAAGATAGCATACAATCAGCAATTTATCCTCGGGTAAATCTCGAATATTTCAATCCACCTACCTCACTAAAGGCTTGCCATAAGTATTGTTAGAAATGACACAAGGAATACTAAGTGGAGGATACAATACTAGAGTATGAGGGAAACACACTGAACACAACAAGATCTCAAAAATAATAATTGAATTTGACATTTCGAGACCTGACCAAGTTGATGAAATCGTCCTAATAACTTGAATACAATTCAAATAACTTTTCATAAAAATGATGACATGTTCTTCAATTGTCTTGATGCTTTGTAGAGAAACACCTTCATGCTTTGTAGAGAAAAATGATGACATGTTCTTCAGTTGTTTTCAATTTTTTAATATGAATCTCAGTATATCATCTTCATATATTGATCATATCCTTTAAAAAGATGTATTTCTTTGTGTATTTGGGCTGAGTTACTGGTTTTTATGATTCCATAATGTTACCATATATGCCTTCATTTCAAGGACATCCTTAATAAACACATGAGAGTAACTGTTGTCATCTTATTGAATAAATCAATCATTCATTGGTGCCTAGAAACATCACAGCTCACTCAAATGGAAAATCGAAACCTTCAATGACAATTTAAAAGTCCAATTTGTGCAATCGCTTATAGTTCCATTCATCAATCTACGAAATCGGACTGGAAATGCAGATACAGCACATGAATTCAGCCAAAAAGAAGAGCAAAAATAAATAAGAGATGAAGGACAACAGTACCAATTCGAGGAGAGCTTCTCATATGCATCTTTCACACCCTCGATGGGGCAACCTCTGCTGATGTTGAGAACTATAAAATTTGAGAAACAAAATACAAAATTAAGGATATCAAACATCAAATTCACTTCAAAAACACTAAAATTAACTATCAAGAGATGAAGAGGCAGATTCGGTCAATGTATCAATTATATAGACACAAAATAGACCTACCTGTGGCACTTCGGTAGGCTTTCCACAACCAGTTTCACCACATATAATCACACTTATATTTTCATTTATAGCTTCCATTATCTCTTGCTCCGTCATAATAATAGGCAGATCTTTCTTGTTGCTTTCCACCTCTTCTGGCCTCAATACAAGTACTATAGTTGGTACACTCAGTGCTCCTGGCTTGAATGATTTTCAAAGAGGTTTGTTCTTCCAAAGTTATCTTGTGGAGTGTCACCAACTTCATCCTAAAACAAGCCAAGTTATCATATATGAATTCAATAAACCACGAGTCCCAAGTAAATAAACATGCTTAGAGTTAGAGAACTACTTGGGATCCAATGAGAAGCTTAGTAAAATTTTGATGTACAGATTTTCAGAGATATAGAACTACTGCTAGGGTCAAGCCTTAGAAAGTGAATTAATTCTAACCTTGTTACACAAAATATAACTTCAATTCTTGAAAAATGAATTTATACAATCATTGACAAGAAAGGGTTTTTATTGAATTCAATTACATGAACATCTAGCATTCTATAATCTTTGTTTATAGCTTCCTCTAGCATTCTATAATCTTTGTTTATAGCTTCCTCCTGAACCAAAGGTTTCAAGACATTACATATATCCTCATAAATATGTGGTAGATGAGCTTCATTTTCAGGTTCATTTATACCGGAATCATCATCCGTGATAACTCCCTCCCTTGATGAAAATCGGAATAATGTTTCAAAGGCCTTGACAGGATGTTTGTGTCAAAGGTCTTGGAGCATTAACAGTTGATGAAATACAAAATCTGTTTTATAAGTCCGAATATTATTTAATATTATTATATACTTCCTTTATATTATATATATATATATATATATATATATATATGTGTGTGTAACTAATCTTTCAGGAAGTATTTTCGAAATTATATCTTTCCTTATGGTGCATATTGAGAAGATCCAATTCAAGAAAGATCATGTCTTCGAAGTGTCCAAAAATAGAAGATCCGGGCGCGCCATGATCCAAACTAGCCATTGTTGAAGATCTGGTGTTGAAGATCCTCATGCTCCATGTTACTTCTATAAAGGAAAGGAAGAAGAAGACAAAACACACAAGTGCTACACGAGCTTTCATTCATTCAAGCGAGATCTGTCTTCCAAGTGTACTCTCTGCTAGCGCTCAAGAGTTTGTTGTTTATCTCAAAGCCTTGGAGAGTCACTGTGAGCTTATAGGATATATTCATTTATAGTGTTACTCGAGAGTTTGTAACTCGGGAAGTTGCACTAGGCTATTGATTTGTGAGAGTAAGAGGATTGTACTAGATAGCTGAGAGAGGTGGGGCTCTTCTTGATTGGTCTAGGACTCCAAGGGAACGTGAGTTGACTAGATTGCAATTGTATAGGAGAGAGGCTTCTCGGTGAGCTATTAGGATCCTAAGCTAAGTGAATCAATAAAGCCTTTGGAATCCTAGGGTTGTGGAAGAACAATAGGCGGGGAAGTAGGCCAAGTTCGTGCCGAACCTCGTAAACAATTACTCGTGTCCTTTATCTATTGCTTTACCTTATTTCCGCACTTGGTTCGATTATCTAACTTTGTGATTCAGGTTTAATCTCAAAGGGTTTGATACGAGCTCCAAAAGTCTCGAGACTTTCTGCGAAAAACGGGCATACTCTATTCAACCCCCCTTCTAGAGTATTTCTATATTACATTGTTTTATATTATCGAACCTTCAATTGGTATCAGAGCTTTACTTACTGTTTTTGATCTAACAATCTTGTGAGTTTTCGATCATGTCCGGTGAAGCAAGCGGAGGATTTGCACAGGGAAGATCCACAAGCAGACCGCCACTCTTTGTAGGAAACAACTTTGTCCACTGGAGATCCTTGATGAAAATGTTCATCATAGACCAAGATCTAGAGCTTTGGAACATTATAGAGAATGGTCCGAAGGTTCCAGAGAAAGATGGACCAAATGATACCAAAGTTGCAAAGAAGGAGTCCGAATACAACCAAGCAGATCTTGAACTTGTCTCCAAAAACTACAGGGCTATTAACCTACTTTACTGTGGTCTTAACACTGATGAGTTTAATCGTATTTCATCTTGTAGGTCAGCTAAAGAGATTTGGGACAAACTGGTCGTCACCTATGAAGGAACGAGCCAAGTAAAAGACACCAAGATTAGCATCTTCCTTCGAAAGTACGAGCTCTTCAAGATGAAGCCTGATGAGACAATCAAGGCCATGTTCACACGATTCACAGAGATTACCAACAACCTTGACTCTCTCGGCAAGAGCTTTACCAATGTTGAGAAAGTGAGGAAGATACTGAGGTGCCTTCCAAAAGAGAAATGGGGTCCAAAAGTAACAGCTATAGAAGAAGCCCAGGACCTCACCACTCTACCCCTTGATGACCTTCTTGGGAAACTGATCACGCATAAGATGATCATTAATGAAGACGATGGAGAACTTCCAGCTAGGACTAAGAACTTGGCACTCAAGTCTAAGAAGGATGAGCCTAAAGATGGATCTGATTGCGAAGATGAGGATGACGATGAGGATGATCATTTTGCTCTTATCACAAGAGGCCTTGCTCGAATTCTCAAAATGAAGAAGCAATTCAACAACAAGCTAGGATGGATCAGAGTCTTCAAAATTTCGAGGTAAGCCTCAATACAACAAGTATGAAAAGAAGACTAAACCGTTGTCTTGTTTTGAATGTGGTGAAACAGATCATCTTGTGAAGGACTGCCCTCAAAAGACAAAGAGCCAGTCCAAGAAAGGTGACAAATGGAAGAAGAAAGCCATGGTGGCAACTTGGAGTGATTCCGACTCTGACTCCGATGAAGAGAAGGCCAATATTTGTCTTATGGCCTCAGAAGATGAATCCCACGATGAAAAGCTTGAAGCTACTGTAAGAGAACTTATGGCAAGTCCAAAAGAGGTATTATCGGAATTCCTTTCCAATATGATTGCCAATGAAGAGAAGCTTATTGCCCAAACTAACACTCTTATTAAGAGAACTGTGGACCAGGAAAAAACTATTGAGGATCTGTCTATAAGGGTCAAAAGCCTTGAAGCTTCTTAGTTAGGTCTTGACATTAAAGTCAAGACGCTTGACTCAGAGAAATCTGAACTCAAGCAAGATCTCTCCTCTCTATGAAATGAGCATCATAACTTAGAGAACGAGAAGATCTCCCTGAATAATAAGATTCAAGACCAACAGACAGCCCTCATAAGTTTTACCAAATCCAAAGATACTCTCGATAGGATGTTGGGTGAGCAACAAAGCTATCTAATCAAAAGTGGTATTGGTTACAATCCAAAGTTTTTAAAGAAGCAACACATTACCACTTTTGTAAAGGCAAAAAGAAGCAGAACCTCTCCTATATGTCACCATTGTGCTAGAAAGGGACATGTAAAAGAGACCTGCCCCTATAGAAGAAAGGATCCATATATTATTCGCAATACATTTCCTGTTCATTTGAGAAAAGAACGGATAACACAAGTTTGGGTTCCAAAAGGCACTATTTTACCAAATATGGTTTACCCCAACAATGGATCCAAATTTGCTTATTGGTCTAGCCACAAAGGTTGATGTTTGTCTTGTAGGAGATCACCAAGGTGAAAGAACACAAATGGATTATTGATAGTGGATGCTCGAGGAATATGAGTGGGAAGAGTTCTCTCTTTCATGATCTAAAGGAGCAATCCACGGGAACAATCACTCTTGGTGACAAAGGAAAATGCGACATCGTTGGTATTGGTAGTGTTGGAAGCGATTCCAGCCATAGTATTAAAGATGTCTATCTTGTTAATGGTTTGAAGTATAATCTGCTTAGTGTCTCTCAATTATGTGATAGTGGTAACAATGTCAGATTTAACAAGAAAAGATGTATAGTGTGCAGAGAAGATACAGGTGAAGTTATTTTGACTGCATATCGCTACAACAATATATACGCCGTAAATGCTGATCAAGTGGCACAAGGAAGCCTAACCTGTCTAAAGGCTTTGACGGACGATCCAAAGCTCTGGCACAGGAGACTCGGTCATGTGAGTCCACATACACTACAGAAGCTTGTGTCTAAAGGGCTTGTAAGAAGGCTACCTGAGATGGAATTCAAAGGTATTGATATGTGCAATGCATGCACACGAGGTAAACAAACACGTAGCTCTTTCAAACCCAAAAAGGTTGTAAGTTCTTCTAGACCCCTTGAACTTTTACATATAGATTTATGTGGTCCTATGCGAGTCAAATCTCCCAATGGTAAAAAGTACATGCTAGTTGTTGTTGATGATTTTTCTAGATATACTTGGGTTGCATTTTTGAAAGAAAAATCAGAGGCCTTATTTGAGTTTTCAAAACTTTATAAGGAGTTGCAAACTTTAAGAAACGAGCCCATAGTGTCAATTCGGAGTGATCATGGTAGGGAGTTTGATCAACTTCAGTTTGATTTGTTTTGTGCTAAATATGGCATCTCCAATAACTTTTCTGCTCCTAGGACACCTCAACAAAATGGGGTTGTGGAACGCAAGAACCGCACCTTAGAGGATATGGCCAGGACTATGCTTTTAGAAAATGCATTACCTAAAACCTATTGGGCTGAAGCTGTTAACACAGCTAACTACATTTTGAATCGTTGTCTTATTCGTTCCATCTTAAAGAAAACTCCTTATGAACTTTTCAAAGGCCGCAAACCACTTATATCTTATTTTAAACCCTTTGGCTGTACTTGTTTTGTTCATAACAATGGAAAAGATAACCTTGGGAAATTTGATGCGCGTAGTGATGAAGGTATATTTCTTGGCTACTCCACGAGTAGCAAAGCTTATAGAATCTTCAATAAAAGGACCAGTTAGTTGAAGAAAGTATACATGTTATATTTGATGAATGCAATGACGGTTCTTTAAGTGAAAGTGTTGCAGATATAGATCTTAACATCCATGCAGAGAACGAGGAAGGTGATGATGCTGCTACCAAGAACACAGAGAAGAGGAACATGCAGGAACAGATTCTCAACACTGAAGAATTGGCCCAAGGTGTTGAAGATTCGTCCAAAGCCCTTGGTGTCCAATCCAACAGTGTTGAGACGTCAGAAACTGTTGTAACTGAACCTAACAGGACCACGGAGTCAGATGTACCACAAGTCAATCCTACCAGTGTGACGAATCAAGGAGCTGAGACTAGCAAAAGGAAATTCAAATACTCCTCATCACACTCTTTAAAGGATATCATTTCTGACCCTACTTCTAGTGTTCAAACTCGTTCTAAACTTAAAGATCTTTGTGTTTTTCACGCATTTGTTTCTCTTATTGAGCCAAAGAAGGTAGATGAGGCACTTCAGGAGCCAGACTGGATCATTGCTATGCAAAGTGAGCTCAACGAATTTGAAAAAAATAAAGTCTGGACCTTGAAGCCTAGGCCAAAGCATCAATCAGTCATTGGCACACGATGGGTCTTTTGAAACAAGCTAGATGAAAATGGTAAGATCGTGAGGAACAAGGCAAGGCTTGTTGCTCAAGGCTACAATCAAGAGGAAGGTATTGACTACGAGGAGACCTTTGCTCCCGTGGCCAGGCTTGAAGCTATTCGCATTCTATTGGCATTTGCATCTTTTATGAGCATAAAGTTATATCAAATGGATGTCAAGTGTGCTTTTCTTAATGGTTTCTTAGAGGAAGAAGTATATGTGGCTCAACCCCCAGGTTTTGAAAGTTTAGAATTTCCCAATCATGTTTATAAACTTGACAAAGTGCTTTATGGTTTGAAACAAGCCCCAAGAGTTTGGTATGAGCGCTTGTCAAAATATCTTTTAGAAAATGATTTTAAAAGGGGGTTGATCAACAAGACTCTTTTTATCAAAACCAAAGGAAAGGACATTTTGGTTATTCAAATTTATGTTGATGATATATTATTTGGTGCTACTAACACATCCTTGTGCAAGGAATTTTCTGACATCATGTGCAGTGAATTTGAGATGAGCTTGATGGGTGAACTCAACTTCTTTTTGGGATTACAAGTTCATCAATCCAAGAAAGGGATCTTTGTCAACCAAAGCAAGTACACTAAGGATCTCTTGAAGAAGTTCAAGATGGATCAATCCAAAGCAGCCAAGACTCCCATGAGCTCAACATTGTCTCTAGATCAAGACAAGACTGGAATAAGTGTCAATCAAAAGGAGTATCGAGGAATGATTGGATCTTTATTATATCTCACGGCTAGTAGACCTGACATCATGTTTAGTGTTTGCATGTGTGCTAGGTTTCAAGTTGATCCTAAAGAATCTCACCTCGTGGCTGTGAAGAGGATCTTTCGATATCTCAATGGCACTAAGGAGCTTGGACTATGGTACCCAAAGCAAAAGGATTTCACATTAATTGGATATTCTGATGCAGATTTTGCAGGCTATAAGGTAGATAGGAAGAGCACATCAGGATGTTGCCAATTCTTAGGAGCATCTTTAATCAGTTGGCATTCAAAGAAACAAAACTCGGTTTCTCTATCCACCGCAGAAGCCGAATACATTGCAGCTGAAGCCTGTTGCTCCCAAATCCTTTGGATAGCTCAACAAATGCGAGATCTTGGCATCAACCTCAAAGGTATTCCAATTAAGTGTGACAATACAAGTGCCATCTCCATCACTAAGAATCCTGTTCATCATTCAAGGACCAAACATATTGATGTAAGGCATCATTTCATTAGAGATCATGTTGAAAAAGGTGATGTGTCCATTTCGTTTATTTCAACTGATTATCAATGGGCTGACATTTTCACTAAGCCTTTGGCAGAGGACAGGTTCACCTTCATAAGACGAGAAATTGGGATGCTTAACAAGGATGCACTTTCGTAGGGGGAGCATTCCCTTTACGAAAGATAAAATCTACTTAGTGTCAAGACCCTTGAGAACTATGTCAAGGTGTGTGAACTAAATGGTGGATTACATATATCGGATCACATATTTTTGGTTAATATCTTTTTAGATATTTAATCAATTATATTTTTATCGGATTTCAAAATTGCCTATTTATGTTATATTCTTAACCGTTAAGATATGTTTAATTTTGGAACTAAATCCTTCAGTTTTTCAGTCCGATTTTAATGGAAACATTTGAATTTTGAATTGGAAACTCTTCAATTCTTGGCAATGTTATCATTACCCTCCCTTGGAACTCTAAACCCGTCCCAATACTCCATCATCTCTCTCTACTTATACCCAAGTCCGTACCCGATTCTATTACACTCTCAAATTATCCAAACCCTTTCGCTTTCTCCTTCTTCAACCTCTCAACCTTTTCTAAAGAAACCCTAGCCGATTTCCTCCATGGCACCCAAAACAAAGAAAGCTGTCACACCCAAAAGACTTGGCGCCACCCCCAAGGGACGTCAGGCCACTGCCACCTCTCCCACACCTGAACCCACTCCTCAAGCCATTGTCCCAACTGTTGTCCAGAGCACCATCGTTGAGAGCACGGCCACTGTTATCAAGGGCTCTCAAAAGCGCTCTGCTAAGAAGCCTCTCAGTGCCAAACAGAAAGGGAAGAGGAAGATTTTGGCTAAGGAAGTGGACGAGGAAGAGGAGGAAGATGACCTCGATGCCATCCTGGAGAGAGATGCTGCCAAGGAAGCCGAGGAGGAAGCCTTGAAGAAAAAGGCCGATGAGGAGGCCGAGCTTGCAAGGAAACTGGCAGAGGAGGAAGCTGAGAGGATTCGAAAGGAAGCCGAAGCCGAGGAGGTTCCATCCGAGGAGGAGCCTGAGGAAGAAGAAGAAGAGCAAGAGGGATCTGGAGATGACGAGGAAGCTGAAGGAGATGAAGCGGGGTCCGGTGAGGACTCGGGGTCTGAGGAAGAGGAGGAAGAATCTCCCTCTCCTTCTCCTCCTCCCCCGTCTCCAAAGAAGCGGAAAGCCCCTGTTGTTGTCAAGCCTCCATCTCCCAAGCGCACCAGGAAGGGCACCCTCAGGAGTCTTGAAGCGCCTGTCAAGAGAGCTGCTCCGACAGTTGCTCACAGGAAGAATGCCGACCCACCTGCATATATCCAGGTAAATCAATCCTTGCCCTCCTCTTGGTTTGAAGATGCTGAGACTGCTGGTAAGTGGGTAGATGAGTTTCGAACTCGTAGGATTTGCTGTTCTGATTTTTTGGATTTTGAGTTCTTCGAAGCTTTGAAGTTACCCTGCATTGATCTTCTCAAAAAATCCCCAGCCTGGACCCTTCTCAATCTTGAAACTGTCTACTACCCCCAGCTTACCCGTCTATTCTACATTAACCTAAAAGCCAAACACGACACCAATGGTTGGTCTTTGGAGTCTGTTGTCAAAGGGGTTAGAATCTCTCTCAACTCCAATGACTTTGCAGATTTCTTTGGCTTACCTAGCCCAGTTCCACCCTCTGAAATACACCCCTCAAAAGAAAATTGCATCATTCTTGCCCGAGCCAAGTACCTCCTACCCGAAGCATCCAAAAGCACCTCAAAGCAACTCACCCACTCATCCCTAACCCTTGAGGCAAAAATAATTTTCAACATCATTGTTCGATGCCTCTTACCCCGTCTTAACTCTGGCTCACTCCTTAGTGACAATGCCATGGTCCTGCTTTACCGCATCTTAAATGGCCTTGACCTTGATCTGGCCAACACTATCCTTGGAACCATGGCTCATGCTAGAAAAGCTAGAAAAGGCTCTCCCCTCCCCTTTGCTACCCTTTTGACTCCTCTCTTCAAAGCTTTTGGAATTGATGTCAAAAATGAAGAACAGGAGCGTCATATGGGTAAGTTCGACTCTAAGGGCCTTGAAAAGATTGGCATCACTCGGTCTCCCCAAGGGACCTTGAGTCTTGCCACTCCTTCAAAAGCCCTTCCCACTGCTTCAGCTTTCGATGAACGCATGGACAACCTAGAGTTGGGCTTGGAGGAAGTTCGCTTGGATATCAAGGAGCTGCAAAAGGAGTTTATGACGGAGATGAGCGGGATTTGCAAGATGCTACAAGGACTGTGGACGAGGCTCACTGATGATGCTCCGGACGACGAAGCCTAAACCCTACCCTACCCTATCCCAAACTTGATACATTGCTGGTTTTTGGAAACATTTTCAAAACATTTGGTGATTGTTTTACCTCCTCCCTTTGTTGAAAGACAAAAAGGGGGAGATGATCTGTGGTTGTTTAGACTTTGAAAACCTCTTCTTCTTGAAGGTCTTGGAAGACCTTGGTTTTTGATTTTTGGTTTTCGGTTGGATGGCTTTTGCATGCTTTAAAAATTTGATCTAACATTTGTCTAACCCATGCAGGTACTTAGTCCGATTTCTCTTATATTATTTATGCTTGACTAAGTTGCAGGGATACACAGGTTTTGTCTTTCATCAAGGGGGAGATTGATAACTCCCTCCCTTGATGAAAATCGGAATAATGTTTCAAAGGCCTTGACAGGATGTTTGTGTCAAAGGTCTTAGAGCATTAACAGTTGATGAAATACAAAACCTGTTTTATAAGTCCGAATATTATTTAATATTATTATATACTTCCTTTATATTATATATATATATGTGTAACTAATCTTTCAGGAAGTATTTTCGAAATTATATCTTTCCTTATGGTGCATATTGAGAAGATCCAATTCAAGAAAGATCATGTCTTCGAAGTGTCCAAAAATAGAAGATCCGGGCGCGCCATGATCCAAACTAGCCGTTGTTGAAGATCCGGTGTTGAAGATCCTCATGCTCCATGTTACTTCTATAAAGGAAAGGAAGAAGAAGACAGAACACACAAGTGCTACACGAGCTTTCATTCATTCAAGCGAGATCTGTCTTCCAAGTGTACTCTCTGCTAGCGCTCAAGAGTTTGTTGTTTATCTCAAAGCCTTGGAGAGTCACTGTGAGCTTATAGGATATATTCATTTATAGTGTTACTCGAGAGTTTGTAACTCGGGAAGTTGCACTAGGCTATTGATTTGTGAGAGTAAGAGGATTGTACTAGATAGCTGAGAGAGGTGGGGCTCTTCTAGATTGGTCTAGGACTCCAAGGGAACGTGAGTTGACTAGATTGCAATTATATAGGAGAGAGGCTTCTCGGTGAGCTATTAGGATCCTAAGCTAAGCGAATCAATAAAGCCTTTTGAATCCTAGGGTTGTGTAAGAACCCTAGGCGGGGACGTAGGCCAAGTTCGTGCCGAACCTCGTAAACAATTACTCGTGTCCTTTATCTATTGCTTTACCTTATTTCCGCACTTGGTTCGATTATCTAACTTTGTGATTCAGGTTTAATCTCAAAGGGTTTGATACGAGCTCCAAAAGTCTTGAGACTTTCTGCGAAAAACGGGCATACTCTATTCAACCCCTCTTCTAGAGTATTTCTATATTACATTGTTTTATATTATCGAACCTTCAATCTGAAAACTGAGTATGAATCATCATAGCGACTAGTCTAACAATACCTACTTTACGAATTAAGTTATGAATCATGAGCAGAGGCAATCAGTCAATTAACCATTTCTTGGACCATGATCATTGCCAACTTGAAACTTGATACCAACCACATAAATTAGCTGATCATTTCTCTATCATAGTTAGATCCACCATGAATTTCATGTATGAGTACACAGTAAACACAATGAAATTGAAAACAGAAATGTCAATCCATATCAAAACATCAATGGAAAGAAATAATAAGAATCTTATAAAAACCACAAGCTCATAACGACGAATCCAGACTACTCACAGTCAATGTCGGAAGCTTCCCATCTCAAAAAATTGCAAACTTGGACATCGTTGAGTAGGAATAACCAATCTCACTCCGCCTCAAGAAGCCCCCAATTGTCTCCTTCACCTTTTCAGGCTGATCACTCTCGCCTAACAAAAATTAAAGAGGTCTAGCACACCTAATAAACAAAGTAAAAGGGTTAAATACCTAATTAAATGTGCATACGGGTATAAAACACCAAAAAAAACTGAAAAAACACTAAATTGGTGATTTAAATACAATATATGTATTTATATATCTACATATAAATATAAATATAAATAAACTCTTAAAACACAACAATTTTAGTTGATGTGTCATTCACATCTTAATTTTAGGCCTTTCAACGAATAACAAAAATTTTCCCTTTACTTTATTTTTTTTAACTTCATTCCTTTCACAATTTCCATCCGCCTTGCTAGTGAACCCTAGGAGGAGATCTTTTACTAGTGTTCATAATTGTTCCTACCTTTCATAAAAAAAATTAACCTTCATTCAGTCCGAGTGCACTAATAATCCCGATGGAGATCAACCATTGTTGTTCAACGATTGTTGCTGTCATCCATGGCTTTCACAATCTTTGACATATTTCATCAAATCCATGGAGATCGATTGCTTTTGTTCCCTGATATATTAAATATTGTAACAGTCTAGATATAATATATCTGAGTTACGTTTAGAAGGAAGATTTATCCCTCTTCCTGATCTTAGCAATCCAAGAGTTGCTTCTTTATTATCTTCAAATTAAGACCATGTTTAAATCTTAAGAATTCAATAAAAAAAAAAAGAGGGGATCCAAACCCTCAAAGCAATCAAATCCTCCAACATGATTTTGTCCTATCAAACTAGAACTTGTCCTATTTCAATGTACTAGTCAAAATCTCATAAAGGAACATAAACATGTGTAAATCAAAGTAAGTACAAATTGTCTCTGAATAACCAATTTAACCAAACAAAGGGTGAAATCAAGTTTATTTTATATGAGGTGAAAAGTCTTCTAACACTCTCGTCGTCCCATGAGCAAACCCCACCAAAAGCACATTGAACAATCGATCAAGCGGAAGATGAGGAGATAAGAACACTAGGACCTATAATTATCAACGGGGTCAATTGCCGAGCCACTCACACAAGAGATGTGTAAAGGCTCGGATTTTCAAATCCCGATTTTCGAAAAAAGAAAATTAAAAACGGATTTAAATCGGATATTACAAGAAAAACTCGTCCTTAACCTAACAAATCGGATTTGAAAAATCATGGAACGGATTTCCGACCTATAACAAAATTTTGAAAACTAACATGGCATGTTGATATCTATCCTCGGATTTTTGAAAACCTAATTGATCGAGAGAGCGGGAATTGGGAATCTAACCTTGGAAAACTAATTTTTGGAACTAACCTCGGGATTCGAACTCGCAATGTAGGAACGAAGACTCTCGCCCTCACTCTCCTAACCCTAGCCGGTTCACCCTCACCCAATCCGGCCTAACCATCTGGAGCCATGAGACCAATTTGAATTTGAGTCAAAGAAGCTTACCTCATTTGGGTAAGACACCCACAAGCCACTTTTCAATTCTTCCTTCCTTGTACCCCCTTATTTTGGAAGGAGATAAATCTCACTCTTATCCATCCACATCCTTCCAATCAATATCATCTCTTAAGGAGACAAGGCTTGCCTCTATCACTCTCATTCAAACAAAGGCCAAACACAAGAAAACCCTAAAGCTTTTCCAAGGCTTGGGAGAAAACACAAACCCTAAACACATTCCAGCCCCACCTCTCTCCCTCCTTGTGCCGCCACCACCACTCCACCTCTAGCCACCCATGACTACCACCTCCAGCCACCTCCTACACCACACAACCATCACCACTCTCTCTCTCTCTCTCTCTCTCTCTCTCTCTCTCTCTCTCTCTCTCTCTCTCTCTCTCTCTCTCTCTCTTCCTCTCCTTTGGCCGAGAGCATAAACCAACCATTAAATAACCACCAGCCTCGAAAGAAGGTCCATTGAAGCCACCCAACAGCCCCGAAAGATCAAGATCAAAGCACCGGAGTCTCTCTCACCCATTTTTAGTTCTAGAAGAGTAAGAAGCTCATTTTCCTTTCCTTTCATCTCCAAATCTACAAAGCTCTCTCCTTTAACCCCTCTACAAACTTTCCAGCCTCCTCAATAAGAAGATCCAGCTGAAACGAGCTCGGAAATCATATCACAAGCCATTCCGAGGAAAAATAAGAAGTTTGGGTGATCAATCCTCTTTCTCTCGATTTTTATGTGTCAAAGGGTGTCTAACATGTTTCTGTAGATTAAGGTGAGAGGCAGAAAAAGTGGAGGAGTCTAACAAAAACAATCGAGGGCAGGGAAAGGCTCAAATCCGATATCGAAGCCCAGACTCATCGCCGCGAGTAAGAACTCACGATCGCGAGTCAGAACAGAACCCTAAGAGTTCAATCTCGCCGAGACAAGTAAGCCCTTTCGCCACAGCAAGCGGGATCTTAAGTGAGGCTCTTGGGGCTCCCTATCTTCACGTCCGCGAAAGTAGCTTTCGCGGGCGTGAGGCCTTTCCCAGGGGCGAGACTCAGCTCTCGCAAGCGCGAAGCCTTCGTGGGGGCGAGTTACCTAACTCGTGGCCACGATACCCCCGTGTCTAATGGGGTGCTCGTTGGGAGTATTTCGCAGCGGCGAAAACCATTTTCGTCGCGGCGAAACACCCTTGGCTAAGAGCTTTGACTTGTTAACTCTTGGGATTCTGCCGAACGATTTCAAAAGTCATAATTGACGTTTTTGGGATTTAAATGACTGAATTGCTGACCTAACCATGGGTTTTGGAAAAGGAACTAGACGGGTATTTCAACGGTCAGAAGTCCTAACGTTTTGACTTGGATTTCAAAACGGTTTTCAAGACTAACTTGGGAATTAGACTAGCTTGATCGGTGACTAACTAGCATGATGGTATGATTGTATGGCTAACGGCATGTACGTGTGACTAATAGCATGTGTGAATCACTAATGGCATGATGTCGAAGTAGTATGTTATAGTATGAGTAATGTCTTGCGGAATATGATATACATGTTGAGATGTTATATGTGAGTATGATCTTATGATCATGCGAATTTGGCTAAGTAAGTTATGGAAGTTATTGTTATCTTATGAGGTGTTATGGTTCGACGAGTTGGGTGATTATGATGGAATGGAAAATATGGATGAAGCTATGTATTTACCTATCTGATTGAATGATGTGTGTGCTATGTATGCTTCAAGTAGCGTAGATGTAGACTCATATATTTCTGATATGTATCTAGGTGACACTCTCTTATTGTGCATGCTATGTGTCGGGTTCCTATTTTGCTGCTATGCTAGCCAGGTAAGTTTCTTCAGATCTTACTCAAATTGATCAAACACTTCCATACTTATGTGCAGTATCATGCTAGGATTTCATTAATGAATTGAGTATTCTTATTCTGTATGCGTTTGTAAACAGAATGACCATTATATGTGAAGTAACTAGAGTCTTTGCTATGCTCATAGGAAGACCCAACCCCATCGGATCTCATCCTGAGTCATTTGAGTTATATGACAACACCTTTAATTATATTACGAGCATGATGATTATGAGCAATATGATGATGAATATGATGATTATGATCATGATGAATATAGACAAATGGAATGCATTCATGAGCTGGCCAGTCTCCGCCCTATCGGGAAGAGGGGTGGAGGTAAGAGAGGGACATGTCAGTTGACATTCTTTGCTAGGGCACTATTTAATATTCTGCACACATATATAAACTGCGAGCATGCTTGTGTGTTAATATTCATGTCCTGCATTAGAAGCATGATATTAGGTATAGCGTTTGTGTGTGTTTATATGTGGGGACCAGCCAAGTGCGGGCCTCAATCTGATCTTATGCTCGCTTTATTTTTTTTAGGTATGTGTTATATGTGTGATTCATGATGCTGGTTGACTCTATGAGAGAGAGAGAGAGCCTTGAGACTTTGACTTCACCGACTCTCCAACAGACCTTACGAATTTGGATTTGAAATCCCACTTTAAACTACTAATCTTCGGTTTCAAACCTTTAACCTGTACTCAGAGAGCAAGATCCTAACGGAGGATTCTATCCTTCAAAACGTAACTCAGGATTTCTAATCCCAGGCCGTTACAGGATGCATTCTAAGTCTACATCCTATACTTAATAATAAGTCTAATGAAGTGGAGAAATTGATATGAAATGTCGTCTTAGTGATGCATATTTGGAAACCCATGATCACTTGTTCTTCAAGTGTCCGTTCTTGAGGGGTGTTTGGAGCGGTGTAAGAGCTAAGTTTGGTATTCCCTTGGCGGTGGACACTGTCCTTAGAGCATTGAGGTGGTTGCGTAGGAGAGCTAGGGAACAAGGATGGTTGGCACGTCGAGAATGCCTATATTCATGGAACAACAAGATTTCTTTGGAGGTAATCCGGCGTTTGATTGAGACTAGTGTCTTTAGGCTTCTTTATAGCCTATATCCACTTGAGATTATAGAAAGAATTAGTTGATTTGGCTTGATTTGGGGGTTGGGTTTGTTTGTTTCTCATGAGTTGTGTCATGAGGCATGCGTGCTTTCTTGAGCTTCTCATTTTTTTCACGAGTTGTATGTGTCACAAGACCTGCGTGCTTTTGTGAACATACTTCATGTCTGTCTTTTATGAGATCGATTGATCTTTGTACATGTCAAGGGGCTGCATGCTAGCTAGAGTGTACTTCTTAGTTTTGCTTCATATCTACTTGGGAATTGGCATGCGCGTTGGCTCCGGGTTACTTGAAGCTCACTTGTATAGGTTCTTCCTTGAACAATTCACATTAATCGAATTTACCTATCGACCTCCCATATTCAGGGGTCGTTTATGTGAAAAATGAGTAAACAAAAGATTTGAAGGTGAATAGACATAAATTAGAAAATTATTTGGGTTCAATGGTGCAAAGTGCAAACTAAGATTCTTCTACTGTAAAATCAGGTAGGATTTTTTTAGGCCTTGTTTGGTTACTCAATTAAAAACCCAGGAAGTATGATAAATTCTTGTGTCTGGTTGAAAAAAAGACGCGGAAATTCAACTTCTCAGGAATTTCAATTCCTCTAAATTGTAGAAAGTTCACTTACCTAGGAGGGACTAGGTAAGTTCAACTTATACCATTTTTAATGTATTTTTCTTTGTTTTCCTATTTATATTTTTAAACACCAAAATTCAACCAAACGACTTTTTTTTAATTCTTTGGAAGTATATTTCATGGGAATTCAATTCCTGGGAAGTAACTTCCCGGGAATTGTACTTCCCGCAATCAACCAAATGAGCCCTAGTATTTTCCTATAATAGAATAGAAATTATAGAAGTATTTCACTTTTTTTTTTTTGATTTTAAGGGTTAATTTTATTAATAGTAAGAAAGGAATATGTACAAAAGATGTGAGAGTTCGCCTTGCCCGTAGGCTGTAAGGCCGCATTCCAAAATCATGGAAATAACTTGGAGTTGTTCCAATCTAAGAGGTGTGGTGAACTCAAGGTTCGGTGCAACTCCAGTTTCTTCAAGTCAAAGCTATCAGAGATCGGACCCGCACCCTAAGGTTGTGTATGTATAATTTTCCCTTCGACTCGGCCATCAAGATAATTACACACACACCACCTTAGCACACCTAGGACCCAAAATTACATCTAGCACTTAGCTACTTCAAGAGGTAGCCAAAGTCATCAAGGTTACAACCATACGATTACATTCAAAGGCGATACAAAAAGGGGTGGCCTCTGATTTTAAAGAAATTGAAACCAGTGTTGGATTCCAATTTCTTCCCTTTATGAGCTCGGTTAATGCTTCAACTGGTGGAGTTCTCTTCATTCAGGTGGATGGGATCTTGGTGTAGTGTCACTGAAGACGAGAAGTGGATAGAGAAGTCATGCAACAGGACCTTGTAGACATGCATCTTGATGAGGTGTACACTTTCTTCCACACTTTTGCTCTTCTTTTCGAAGGTCTTTTCATTCCTAGCTCTCCAAATTTGGTTGATAGTTGTTGCAAAAGCCACCCTTTTAGCCTTGGATCTCCATCCATTTCCTCTTGCTTCTTTCTTTAGCCATTTGAGACCACTTCTTAGTGTGTTCATCCCACGCCAAATTCAAAGCCAGGCTTTGATCTGTGTCCAAATAGCAGAGGAGAAGTCACAAGCAAAAAAAAATATGTTCATGTGTTTCTATGGCTTGATTACAAAGATTATAGTTGACATCAACTTCCCTTAATTTGATTAAATCCTTTGTAGCAAGTCTTCTTCTAGCAGCCAACCATAATATGAAGGAGTGCTTATGAGTTATTTTCTTATCCCATACAACCGAACTCCATGGGGGTTTAGGAACCTTCCTTCTGAAGTAGTTGTAGGCTTTTTCTATGATGAATTTGTCTCCTTGGCACCAACTTTGAAGTGTTTGTATGGCAGCCTCTATAGAACCCGTGGAAGTTAGTAGAGCATCCCTTATAGATAAAATCTTTTTAATTAGGGGAGAATCATTTTTAGGGTGTACATTCCAATTCCATAGACTTCCCTGTTGTATATATTGATGATGGATCCATCTGATCTATAGACAATCTTTTTTGTTGATGATATCCCACATAAGTTTGAAGATGAAGGCCCCATTCTAGGTTTTCAGATCCTTCAAGCCTAAGCCACCTTCCTCCTTAGGTAAACAAACATCTTTCCATCTCATCATGTGAGACTTCCATAAAAACTTTGCACATATTCTATTATTTTTATCAATAAGCGTTAAAGGGGAATGGACAGTAGAAAACCAAAATGCTTCAATCCCTTGAAGAACAGTTCGTATAACCTTAACCTTCCCTGCATAAGATAAGGTCTTAGTGTTCCAGTAACTTATATTGGTGAGCAATTTATCTAGAAGGGGTGAAAACTGAGACACAATTAGTTTCCCTGATGAGATAGGTATTCCAAGGTATCTAAAAGGGAAGACACCTTGATAAAAACCTGATCTGTTTGCAAGGTATAACATGTCAACAGTTTTAACCCCTGCCAGAAAATAGTAAGATTTTGTGGGGCTGATCTAAAGACCAGATACTGCAGAAAAGTGTTCTAAAGAGTCTAAAAGAATCCCCATGGAAGCTTTGTCACCTCTAGATAATAGTATAAGATTATCAGCATATGCAAGGTGAGAGATTTTCAAAAGGTCGCATTTTGGATGGAATTTAAACTCCGGGTGCCTTGTTTTACATCTTAGAACCCTGGAAAGGTAGTCTACCGAGAGTACAAAGATTAGTGGGGAGATGCGATCACCTTGTCTTAATCCCCTTTTACCTTGGAAGAAACCATGGAGGGTACCATTAACATTAATAGAGAATGAGGGGGAGCACACACATTTAGCACCCAATTAATGAATCTAGCAGAAAAATTCAAGTGCACAAGCATTTGTTTGATGAAGTTCCAAGATATAGTGTCATAGGCTTTCTTGAGGTCAAGATTCAGTAAGCACCGAGGGCTGATTCTTTTCCTTGAGTACTTTCTTATAAGTTCTTGAAGGAGCATGACATTTTCACACATAACTCTACCTTCAATAAAGCCAGTTTGGGAGGGGGAGACAATATCCTTAAGTACTAGGGCTAACCTATTTGCAAGCAATTTAGTGACAACTTTATAAAAAAAAATTACAGCAAGAAATAGGCCTGAAATCATTCACACTCTTAGCATTGTTACTTTTGGCAATTAAAGCAATAGAAGTGTGGTTAGTTTGTTTTAATAAACGGCCAGAATTAAAGAACTCCAATACAGCCTTAATTAATTGCAGTCCTATAATGTCCCATGTGTCCTTGAAGAACTTAGATGTAAATCCATCTGGCCCAGGAGACTTGTCATCCCTAATGCTCCATAGAGAGGCTTTGATTTCCTCTGTTGTAACTGGTCTCAGTAGCATCTCATGCTTCTCATTGCTGAGCAAAACACTTCCATCAGTAATGTACCTTCTTACAACATCCTCAGTTGTTCTTTCCTCCCCTGGTAAGCCTTTGTAGAAGTTTTCAAACTGTAGGGCAACCTCATCCAGAGAAAGTGTCTGACTTCCATCATCTTTTATCAAAGAACTCACATGATTTCTCTTCATATTTTTTTTCATCTAGCCATGAAAATAAGCAGTGCATCTACCCCCTTCAAAGGTATGTCGACTCTTAGCCAATTGTGAATTGAATTTAAATTCAGCCTCTTTAAGCATGATAGCTTTCTTTTTGGAGATCTCCATTTGAAGAAGAAGATCCTCTGAGTTGGGGTCATTTCGGACTACAAGGAAGGCAAATTCATATTCATTCTCAGCAGTTTTAGCCCTGTCTTTGATGTGTGAGAATTGGTCCCTGTTTAGCAGCTTAAGAGGCCTTTTCAAACCCTAAAGTAGCTTGCACAGTATAAATTGTTCAGAATCCCTTCCATGAAAGCTCCAGTTCTCCTCTATGATGTGTAGGAAGTTTTCAGCTTGTCCCCACATATTGAAATATTTGAAGGGCCATTTTTTATGCACTTGCTGAACTAAAACCTCCACTACAACTTGCACATGGTCCTTGAAACCAGGTTCCATTTATCATAACTCGATCAATTTTGGTAGATTTTTGTCCTTGAAACCAGGTGTGGTCTAGCCCTTGACTCATAGCATCATGTAGGTCCAACTCAGTGCAAACATCCCACAGGTCAGAAATCTCATAAGCTGTAACAGTGGCACCATTTCTCCTCTCATAGGATCTCATAATAGCATTAAAGTCACCTTGAACAAGCCATGGACCAGGCTTGTTGGTCATCTCAGTCCTGAGGTCATTCCACAAGCCTCTTCTTTTTACAATTGTATGTAATCCATACACTTGTGTTAGAAGAAAGGATTTACCCGTGGCATCACATTTGAGCTCCCCACTTATTAACTGATCAGTAGTTATGTGAACCATAAAATCAACCTTTGTAGAATCCCACAAGATCACTATCCTACCTGCAGTGTTGTGCTCAAAGTTGTGCAAGAAGTTCCATTGATTGAATCCTTTGCTCATAATTGCTTGGAGCTTATTCTCAAAAAGACTATATTCTTTTCTCTTAGAAAATCCCTGACAGCTCTTTGTTTAGGGGTGATGCCCAAACCCCTTACATTCCAAGTAGCTATACTCATTTAGACTATCTGGGAAGGGTGCTAGGCCCTATTTCCTTGACATCATCTTCTCAGGCCCATGATCTGAACCCGCCTCTGTCTGCACTACCTGTGATCCTTGGACACCAATTTTATTCAATCTGCAACTTCTTCTAACTTTTTCAGTAGAATACCAAGTCAGCTTTAGCTGCCCCTGTGAAGATTGTTCTTGCTCATTCTTGTCTACATAAGTGCTTGGATTGTTGGCATTGGCATCGGCCATTCTGTCTCCAGTTGAATCTGTCATCTCACTGTGAAATTTCTAGGTTTGCTCAAGGTCTTCAAGGACATGGAATGTATTTTGATCAGCAAAGGTAACTCTCTTCAAGGTAGACTTTTCTGCTTTCTTCCCATGACTTTTATTTTTCTCAATCCACTGCAATTCCTTTTCCAATCTTAGAGAAGATTCTTTTTGAAGTGTTTGAGTGCCCTGTAGGTCCATGGCCTTAGCAGGAGGAGGGGGGAGGCTTTCTTTTTTTGGTAAGCCTTGTTGATTCTATCAATGGAGGAGAAAAGGGAAGATTTGACTATAGCTTTGGTAGAGTGTGAAACTGAAGGAGGGAAATTCTGAGTGGGGTGAGGAGGAGAAGTAGAAAGAGGAGGGTGAGCAAAGAGAGGGAGGCCATGAGATGGGTGTTGGACAAAAATGCGCGAATAATTGAACAACACGTTTTATTTGATTTTTTAATATTTGAGTTCGACCCCTTTTGGTTATTCTCTTGATTTGAAGTTGTATCGATACCAAGATTTGAATGGTTTTGGTGATATGGGTTGCACCCGTATTTAGCGGGTTGCTTACGTATCTCTTGGAAGAGAATCAAGCCTCACGTAGTTCCAAGTGTTTTGTATTTTGTGTTTGTTTTGATTTGGTTTGGACTTGGTTTCGTTTTCTTGTGTGCATCAGAGGATGAAGTTCAAGCCCACCTTCTAGGAAGGGTAGCTTGAACGACACTCCACCCGAGTAACCTGAGCCCACCTTCTTGGAAGGGTAACTCAAGTAACCCGCCTATCATTTGCATAGAAAACGATTTGATTTTGACGTGGAGTTTGATTTGTTTTGACTTGAGATTTGACTTATAGGTCAAATTGGGGGTTGTGATTGAACTCGTTTGTGAGTTTCCTACGTACCCTTTTGGAAGGGATCAAATCAAACGTAGTTCTTGAAAATGACATACTTGAATTTGGTATTTGGGTTTTTGAAGTTTCGGTGGTGACCGAACTCGACGAGCGGAAGCTTTGTATCGAGTCGGAGTAGATCATTTGAATTTGTTTTTGGAGATTGAACTCGATGAGCCTTGACTTTGTATCGAGTGTCCTACGTATCTCTTAGAAGAGAATCAAATCACCCGTAGTTCTTTTTGGAAAAGCAATTTGATTTTTTTTGGTTTGACGATTGAACCAGACGAGCTTTAGCTTTATGTCCGGTGGCCTACGTATCCGATAACTTGGAATCGAATCAGGCGTAGTTCTGTTGAGAACCATTTGAATTGGCTTTGATCTTTAGATCGTTTGAGGAGTGTGATTGAACTCGACGAGCTCATAGCTTTATGTCAAGCTTCCTACATGCCCGTTTGAATGGGATCAAATCTTATGTAGTTCTTTCCGAGAAACCGGGTTTATATTTTGTAAAACTCGATTTGAGGTTTTGACTCCAGTCTTATTAGAAGTCAAATTTTTCCGACCCACTAAACTTAGCTGGCAAAGGATTTGCAGAGATAACTTGATATGTTTTTTTTATCAAGCTCAAATCTTTAGTGCTAATTTTGATTTTTATATTTTAGTGTGTCAATTTCGTAAATAGCTTATATTCCAAACAAATACCGATCACTGTTCTCCCTTTTAATGTGTTAATGATTCATATGAACACATCATTCATCATTCTTTTCATTTGTTTGAAGGGCTCATCCCAAACAAAGGAAATCAGCCCAAATCATATTTCTCAATTGGTTTGTTTAACCGGCCCACGTGCCTCTTTCTTTTCGGTGTAACGTGTCACACATCTCCGGCTTCTTTTATTCAGAACGAATAGGGCAACAATAGAGCGGCGATTCTTTTTACGATCGAAGACTGCTTAGTTGGTGCTCTCCGGATGATCAGCGTAGAAGTGTAGCCCAGAGCAAAAAGGCGAAGCTGACAGGATCACAAGGTCGAGAGCATGAATAAGTGAGCCTGAAGGTCAACAGGACCCATTTCCGCAGGTGGGACCAAGACAGTTCGATCAGGCACTTGCCGGCAACGAACAGACAATTTTCTTTAATTTATTTGATTTGGCCTGATATCGGTGTTTTCGATTGTGTTTGAGTTGCTCTAGAATTCCTCCTGAGCTTTATAATTGCTCAAATTTGGGGATTGCCTGCCTGACACAAATTAACTTAGTTTAAGCGTACTAATTGAGGAATCTGAAATTCCAATTTGTGAACACCAAATTTGTTTGCATTTTTTTATGCTTTCTATGGAATTCAGATTGACATTTGCCTGTTTGTGGCTGTTTGGGTGGACGGTTCTTCTTTCCCTGAAAACTTAGTCCAATATTCATTTTATTTTTGATAATTTAGGGGATTCGGCAACTAATTGCTTGTGAATTCGGGCTGACTTTGTGTCAAGCCTCCGTTTTTTACCTGGCTCGAGTCACTGATAAAGGGCAGAGCGAATTTGAATATGCCCTAGTGAAATTTTGGCACCACTTCGACCCAATATCCTCAATAGTCACCACTTTCGACCATATAGGCTAGAGTGAATGACTTATCGAGGCATAGGAACGATTACCAATACTTTCGACTATATAGGCTAGAGTAAATAGTAATCGCTCCTTTGTGGGTTTAGGAAGATTGCTACATCCCCATCTTCATCTTTTTGTTTAAACCTGCAGACAAGATAAATAACCAAGGATCATAAGGTCGGTTATACCTAGCCTTGTCTTCTTCTTTCACTGGTGGATGGTGATCAACCGGCTAAAAGAAATAAGGCTTTGTGTGTTTTGTTTTCCTTTCCTGGTTTTTTGTTTGGTTTGTGTATTTGCAGGTGCCTCTCCAGGAGCAGGAAAAGGAAGGAGGGAGGAGCAACTGCTCTTTTGTCTTGCAGTTCAATGCCAAAAGGAAGAAAGAGGAAGAAAAACCAGCCGGACTGATGGAGTCTCTCTTTGCTGATTTTTGTTTGGTTTGTGTGTGGTTGCAGGTGTACCCAGGACACAGAAGAAACCCCTCCCAGAAAGGAAGAGGAAAGGAAACCCCTTTTTGAGGAAAGAGATTGTGTTTGCTGCCTTTGCTGATGTTGGGAAGAAAGGAAGAAAACTGCCAGTAGGGTGCAACTCCACGTCTAGAGCCAGGAAGAGGAAATCAGCCCCTTCTTGCAACACAATTTCCTTTTATATGGTGAACCTAGAGAAGTTATCTGATAACCCCCACTTCCCCACTTTACTCGTACAGTTTTTTTTTTCCTTGTAATTAACCTCCAAATTGCCTCCTTAAAACATTATCAGTTTCACAACTCAAATTTGGGTTGAGTTGTATTTGATTATATATTTTTTTTTGGGCCTCTAGAAATAATTATTTTGGGCCTTTGGAAGAAAATTTCCATTTTAACATTGGACCTCAAAATAAATTAATCACAATTTGATACATGATTAATTTACTAAGATTTTATATGAAACTGCTAATATTTCAAAGATGTGAAAATTTACCCTCCAACAATGGAGTAGGTAAAAGAGGGGGTTGAGAGCTGGGAGGTAAAGAGGATGAAGGTTGAGAGGTTCCTACAGAAGGAGAAGTAGTAGAAATAGAGGAGGGGTTGGTAGGGTTAACATTAAGGGAGGGCAGAGGTTGATGGGAGACTAGATAAGAGGAAGTGTCTACAGTCATTGTGGAGGACGAGTCACCAGTGGGAGAAATCAGGTTAGGAGAATGGTTAGAGGGAGGGGGTGGATGGGCAGCAGCCACATTTACTGGAGATGGGGCAGTAGTTGAAAGGTATGGGGTTGGGGTGGTTGAGAATGATTTGAAGTAGAGCCTATCTCCTGAGTCCCTTGCCTCCCTCTAAGCTGTGTTGTGTTCTTTGCAGTAGGGCACTTATTAGTCTCATGACCATAAGTTGTACAATTATTACACCTGGGGGGCAGATTTTCATATTCAATAAAGCATGTATGATCAGGGGCGTCATCAAACTCAATGTGAACAGCTCTCTTAGGTTCCAAAGAGCGGTCTATCTCCACCAGTACACGGGCATATAGTTGCTTTGTCCTATGTTCTGTATAAGAGTCAGTCATCAAGGGATCTCCAATTTTGGATGCAATTCTTTGCAGCATAGTAGGAGTCCAGAATTTTGTGGGTAGCTTGTGAATTCTAATCCAAATGGGCACCTGGTCCAGTCACTAGTCCTTTCATTAGCACAAGATCTCTGTCCTCCTCTTTGAAGAACTTGAACATAAACCACCCACCTTGGTTGTTGAAAAGATGCTTAGGCCAGTTTTCCTTAATCTTCCCAATTGCTTGCAATCCAGGGAAGCGTCCAACCACATAACCTACTAAGGAGTAGCCCCAAGCCTCTTCCAAAGATAGGCAGTCACTCCTTGAGGCCTTGACTGTATCTCTAGACCCTGAAGCTTCATATTCCAATTTGTAGTCTCTGCCCTTTCTATGCATTCCTAACAGGTTATGGTTAAGTGCCCAGGCTCCTTGCAGAGGGGTAGTAATGTTTGTAGGCAGAGATGAGGAAGGAGAGTTGGTTGTTTGGGTCGTGGACCTTTTGTAGGCTTCTGCAGGTGTGGGCTCGTGATCAGGTTGTGTAGGTATGGTGTTTGAGGTAGAGAAATCAGTGTTGTGATTGGGGTCAGGAGCCTGGTTGGTGGGAGAAGAGGCACCAGATGAACCCACATTCTCAGCCCTGGCAAGTAGAGCAGCTTCAGTGTTACCCATATCAGTTTCTCTTAGTGAAGCATCTGATTGTCTCTCATCACCAGACCCATCAGTTATCAAACCAGCATTCACAACCACTCTATTTGTCAGCTTTTCAGAAACAGTTGTAGGCTCAAACCCATTAATAACAGTTGAAGACGGGTGTGTAGAGGAGTTACATTCAATTTCTGGTAGTTTCTGGGTTTGATCATTTAGATGATTATGCAGATTAGACTCAAGTACTTGTCCCTCCTTTGGGATCTTCTGAAAACATGTATTAGTGGAATGAAATTGTCCCTCCATTAGGATCTTTTGAACATGCAAGTGTCCCTCCTTTGGGATCTTTTTAGCATCATAAGCTAACCTAGAGGACCCGGCCAGATCCGAGGGAAGGGAAGATGGGAAACATACCTAAGCTTCATTAGAAGCTTTGTGAACACCAGCATCATCGGGATTGTTTGGGTTCTAGTTCTTCATTTCTTTCCCTTGTTGTTGGTGTCGAGTAGCAATAAGTGTAGACTTCGGGATCATACCTAGTACTGTCATCTTTGACTTGACTCCATCTTTTGGTGCTTCAACAATCGGGCTTGGAGTGAGTAGGATCGCCTTCTTCCCTTGAGCTGGTGAGCTCGTGTTGTCCGTCATCCTCAGCCCCTAGGATTTGGGGAATTCACCACGATTTCTTCAATTCGTAAGGCTGTGTTTATCCCAACATCTTGTGATTTGAGATCTTCGGTCAATTTGAGTAAAACGTAAGGTTTAGTTACCCTCAGAACAGAGTTTCCAGTTCGACAGTTGCTAGGGTTTTCAGAGAGGTGGTGAAATTGGGTTTCTTCCAATTCAAAACTAATGGAGAAATTGATAAGGGTGTAAGCCAAGGAGAGTAAGGCGAAGAAGGTGGAGGAGTCAATTTGAGGAGAGAAGGGCGGAAAGGTAGTCTTTCGAATGATTTCCCAGAAGGAGGAACCTTAGGAAATGGGCTTCTTAACAAGCACCACGAAATGAGACATTCGAAAGGCTGAGATCTCAGGGAGGTGAGTGGAGGTGGAAGAAGGTGGTAATTTGTTAAGAGAACCTAGGGTTGGAGCCTCCCGAATGTTTTTCACGTCCGGCTTGCAGCTCACCTTCAAGGAGGGGTGGCCGTCTGTGGTTAAGGTCAAGAAGGAGAAAAAGGAGGAGGGGGAGAGGTAATTGGGAGGTGAGAAAGGGGATGAGGTAGGGTGGGAGGTATTCCAGCCACCGGAGATGGTCGTTGGTCTTCGGTGTTCACTTTCAGATTTGGTCAAGCTTTGGTCAAAGGAGAGCAACGGTCAAATTGTTTTTTGAAAAGTTCAAAATAAAACGACCGTTACTCCCTCTAACGGCTAGTTCTGAACTTGTACAGACAATAGCGAAGAGGAGCTTAGGGGGCTTTGAGCCGGGGAAGATGACTCGCGCCGCCACCCCTGGTGGGGGAGAGCACCCGGAGCACTTTTCACCCAGAAATGAAGGTGACCTGGGTCGAAGACAATCGAAAGAGCCTTTAAGGTGGAGAAGTGATGGAGGTCGGTGGTGTTAATGGAGGTTGGTGAAGGAGTTAATGCACGTGGAGCTGTATTTACTCAGCTTGCTTCCATCATTAGTAACAGGGAGGAATCAGCTCGTGCGAACAGGATCTAATCGGTGATCCAACCGGATCTTCAGTGGTAGTGCCGTTGGGTTCCTTGGAGGCCTAGGGGCCGCCAGAATCTCTAATCAAGGAGGAGAGGGCTTGCCAATGCAAGGGGGAAGGCAAGAAGGGGTTTCCTTCTTTGAGAATTTCTCTGTCTTACCACCCGCTCATGGCATCGTAGCATTTCACGTTTTAAACTTGATGGTAGAGATGTTAGATAATGCCATCTCGACTCCATATCTAACTCTAGGAGAGAGAAACTCTCTTTTGGCTATTCTGTCCAACAGACGCTTCATCCAAAACCAGACCAATCTTGGCCAACTCTCCTTCTTCTACCACCTATTTTCGATCTCTTCTCCTGTAAATCATCTCCTTAGAGGCCTTGTGGCCTGTTCCTTGGCGCCTAGGGAGATGGCGATAATAATCCTAATTCAAATCCCTAACCTTCGTCCCCAATTCGTCATCTACTACCCCAAATTGACTTGGCTTTTTAGGCGTCGGTGGGTTCCCGACTTCAGCTGCGGTGGTTCCGGCCCTCAATTTCGAGTTCAGCTCATCCTTGGGTATCGAACCTAAGCTATTGCCTTCACTCGTTTTCCGTTTGGCTTGCTTCCATGGTGTCTTGTGTTGGGCTCTCTGGTGTGGGGTCGGTCAGCCTCCTGTCGGACTCCTGGCGCCGCTGTGCTTACCTCCTCCTTGCTGGTGTCCCTTTCCTTCACCCCGTCGGACTGGCCGACCCTCGATCCCGGTTGTTCCTTTCGCCAGCGTAGTCGCGTGGTTGGGCCTGGTTTCGATGTCGGATAATCCTCTCCGCTTGGCTGCCTTCCTTCCTTCGTCCCTAAGCTCGTGGTGGCCCGAAGCCAAAAAAAAAAGGTAAAAATCCAGATTGGATCTGTAGTATTTGGCGGGTTGTCGAGATGCTTGTTTGTGTGGCTTTGGGGTCTAGCGGTTTTTTGAGCAGTTTTCTTCTTATTGGAAATGATCGAAACCTGAAGGCTCGTTGAAAGAGTCCAAATATGAGGTTTTCACTTAGTTCTCTAGAGATTCTCTGCGTCGCATCTACCAACTGACGGATGAGTTGTTGCACACTGCTCCTATTCTTTCATCATTTATGCTAGTCTTCGCGTATAATTGCACCCTTATAATTTGACGGTTCTGTCTTGTAGTTGTTATTTTATGTCTCTAACATATTTAACGATTTGTCCGTCGCCGATTTCTTCAACCTATTGACTAACCGAAATTGTCCGGTTAATAATATAAAATCTCGACTCCATAGTCCATATCGGTCCCCAATCTATATACAAACCTAAAAGCAGAAACATCTCATTCCTAGGTGGCTTCACGAAATGTCTCGGATCCAGATGTCATCAAGGGAGAATGTCCACCTCAATTACCTATCCAATTCCTTGCCATATAATACCTACATGGCACCAATGTGGCATCTACGTGGCAGTTTCAGTTTCTCCATCCTTCCCCACTCTCTTCACCCACTCTGTTAACCCACGTTCCCACGTTCATATGGTTCTCACCAACACAATCCCCTCCACAACACAGTTGCCCGGATCCGAACAACCTCTGCTAAGCGGCGATAAAAAATCTACCTGTCACGAGTGGTCGGCGGCGGTAATTCTTGACGTTGTAGTTCTCGAAACCCTAGGTGCTGGAAAGGAATGAGCGACGAATTGCTTCTTCTTCAATTGGTGATACCTGGGTGACAAGAGCGCTCCCCGGCATCAGCTCTGTCTTCCTCGTCAAGTGGAACGTCGGTGGGATCATCGGATTTGGATCCCCATGACAAGGATGGGGGTGGCGCTGGTGGCGATTTCACCGGATTTGGGAGCCCATTACGGGGATTGGGTGGCACTGGTGTAGATTTCTGGCCGACCAATCCGAGATCTGGTTCGTCTCTCTCTTCCTCAAGCCGATAACGATTTACGTCCTCTGAATCCAATCATCCACTGCGCTGTCGAACTATCAAGTTCTTCCATTTTTCCTCCACATTTGCTTGCATTTCTCTTGTACAATTTATTCGATCCGAACTCCCATTACCCGCACTTCAATTCCCCCTTTCTCCTAATTTAGGGCTTCATATCCCTCCCTCGGAACGGCAATGCGCATACAGCGGTGACACCTATGGATAATCCTGCAACCGCTGGCCCTCTGGTATTTCTCTTTTCCTTGTGCTTATTCTGTTCTGCCTGTATAGTTTGCGATTTCTATTTTTTACGGTCTTGGTGGCGGATGAATTGCTCTTAATTTTGCCCTTTACATTGATACCTGGAGGCTGGAATTTGCGATTGCCTGTTTAATTTGAAGAATTTACTTTAATACAGGGAGGTTGGAAGGTGGACGAAGGAAGGTGGATCTGTAAAATTATATATCCCTAAACTAACAAAGACTTGTATTTACATGTAACAAAACCCGGTATATAGTAGTTTTTGTCTATTTGGATCGGTTGCCATTGTAATTAGAAAAAGATCACTGTTATTTCACTTTCTTATGTTCAAAATGGTTATATGATCTGGAACCGACAAAGGGAGAAGATTCAATTGCTTTGGTTCTTTTCTTCCCCTAAATTTCTTTACTTTTGTTGATTCAGAGTGAGTTTATTACTTGCCTCAATTCTATATAGAAAGTAGATGTATTAATCCTAGGGTAAAGGTCAATAGTAGGCCACAACAACTAAAGTTTAAGTTACTCTTTGCCTGTGGTGATGTTTGTATAGTGCATAAGGTTATTATTAATGGGGAAATAGAGGTGATGGATTGCCTGTCGTGATGTTTTTATAGTGATGTCGTACCTCTACAGGCCAAGGCAGCGAGCCGTTAGGGAAGAGGCTGAGAAGACTACAAACCTAATTTGTTCAACTTTTCAACTGTAGGGTTTCGATCAATGCTCCGATAGTTTTGTACCTCCAACCATTAATTCAAGAAGACATTGAAGAAGAAGAAGGTATTGATGTCCTTAGGTTAATGTCATCTTCAATTTTGCTAATGTACAGTTATGAATTTGTGGGCGTACTTCTGAAATCCTCCGTTTCCATAGGTTAATTTCATCGTCAATTTTGCTAATTTATGCCTTTTTTTTAAACCAGTTACATGGAGTAGAGGGAAAAAGGAGTGTGCTTTGAGATGCTTTTCACCATGAAGGCAGGGAAGATGCAGCTACCAAGGATATGAAAGTCACGGTTGACAATCAAACGGTGTGCAAAAGAATGGTCATTTACAATCTAATAGGAGTTTGCTTTGGAAATTCTCCCTCAAAAGGAGTGTGCTTTGGAAATGAATCACTAGCCATCAAACAATTTGTGCAAAAGAATGGTCATTTCATCGACATGGAAATTTGTTTGGTGTAATTATGCCTACTTCAGTTCAGTTTTCTAGGAATTAATTCAAAGCATGAAAGTTTAGAGCTTTCTTAACATGGACTAATATATTCCATCTTTAAATTTCAGGTACATGACAAACCTTGTAGTCGTGTCGGTGAACTCGGCTTTCCTGGTAGCTGCACTAGGTGAAATGCCTTGCTAATATTCCCTGTAAGTAGAAATAGTGTTAGTATGTGCGATAAGACTACTGCACTTTCTGCTTATGAATTGTTTCTGATATTCGATTTGGTTTAAATTTATAAGATTATCCTTTATTTGTAATAGTTCTAATCTTGGTGCATTGGAATCTCGGATTTGTAGTGTAAGCTTCTATCAACTCTATTCTATGAGATCAATGAATCTTTCAAGGCGGATCATCTTCTGATGTTCTAAAACTATTTTGATTTGATTGTGCAGTGCTCTCTTTTTCTGTTGGATCTTAGATACACTTGTTGGGTTCATACTGGCGTCGATTTCTTCCTTCAGAACTGAGTAACTAAATCATTGGACTTCTGTAATTGATGAGTCTGGGCATATTTGATGCTTCCTTTTTTTAGCTTTAACTTGGTTTCCTATATTCCTACAAGTAGAATCAACTTGACATTTCTCTTATTATTTTGTTTCCAATCCTGGCTTTGTTTTTTGTTTTCTTTTGTAATTTCATCGAATTAAACTTGGTTGCTTATAGAAGCTTATCTCCAAAGGAGGTTGATATAGAGATTTTTTTAACTTGCAATGTTTCTTAGTTTCATGAAGTTATTATCCATTTAAAACCTTTCACTCTTTAGTTTGCTGACTAAAAGAGAGTGTTTCCCCTGCAGATTCGGCATGGGAGCGCGCCAGACAATAAAATTGCTAATAGAAAAAGGACCTTATCAGTTCATCCATTGTAGAATGCACAACTGGATTCGAGAAAACAAGTTCTTTTTGTAGCCGGTGGGACTGACCAATTTGTACGCCAGATTTCTTGCCTCTTTCTTAATAGAATCAATGCATTAGCTTAACAATAGCTCAATGACTTCAAAACTGCCACTATTTCCCATAACTCCACCCGAATGAGAATATCATATTGAAAAATAGACTCATCCCTTTCTGTATATTATTAATAGCTCTTGATTAAGAGAAATTTTATCATAGCACTTCCAAGTTCCACCTAATATTTAATTGTAAGAATGAAGACATTTTTTATTTCATATCAAGTGAATATGTTGGTACAGATGAGGGTTATCTCTTCTTAATTACTAAAGGACAACTAGATATTTCACGATTTCTCAAGTTGTTTTTAAGGATATTAATGCATCATGCAAGCTGACATCTTTGATTCTTGAGCAAAATGCAATTTAAAGAGAAATATGAAATGTGTGGGTTTTAGGCACATAGCATTTCATAACTTTTGATTGATGAGAAATGTGATTTCTCCCTAATTTTAGTTGTACTTTGACCATATTTTTTTATAAATTACCATGGATAGTTGGATACCATTCTAGAGTATTGTCTTAATGTTGTGCTATTTTTATCATTAGGTTTTTTAATTGGGGGATAACCTTGCTTTGAGCAACTCATTAAGTTTTATGACATTTCCTGCTTTCCTGTTATGAAAGTTGTCTCATTCATGAAAATTAGAACATATGCATCCTCTAATTTATTTCATAGCAAACAAGATACTGTCACTAAAGTTGCTTTCCATAGAGGAGATGTGACCTTATAAAATACCTCTCTCTTCATGTATGAATTGTTTGTCAGTTTTAAAGCATGTGAATATAATTGAATAACATCTACTCTATGCTATCATCTCAGTGATTGGCTATCAAAAGGTTGATAGATGTAAGTATGGGGGTCATAACTCCCTTGGTCGAGCACCTCACAAAACCATTGCCCAATGTTGTTGTTTGCTGAACCTGAAGGAACTGTCATCCAATGCTCACAAGCTACTCGCAGAAGGTAATTTCCAGAATTCATTTTGATGTTCCTCGGTGCTTGAATCCTCATAGTGATAGCATTTGGTGGATATACACCTGCTCCTGCTCTGAAATCATCATGCATCTAGAAGGAATCCACTTAGCAGCGATAATTCGGTTCGAGGGCTTGACACCAGCATTCGTATGAACAAATCAGGTAATTCAAGCGCATCTGTTGTTGGTTTCAATTTCAAAGTTACAGTTATAGGGTCTGGGATTTTATTTGGGGTTTAGGCGCTTGATAAGAATATTTTTGTCAAGAATTTCAGATTCTTCATCATTACCCATGTGTGGTGAGTAGACATCATTGATTGATATAGTTTGTGATTCGATGTTGATTTGCGCGCCAGTAATGGCGGATTCTGTCGATCAGATTCTCGCTCTGGTGCGTGACGCGAAGGAGCACTGCGCTGATTTAGGTGAGATTCGATTGGATTAGTTGAGCAATTTCAATTCCAGTCGCGACCTCGAAGTTCTCATTAAGCAAAGCGTTTTGCCTACTTTGATCACTTACGGGTATTTATTCCCTTTCTAATGTACTGTAGGTGCTTTCCATTTTGTTATCTAATTGGAGAATGAGCATTGCTAAGCCTGTGCCTCACTGTTTGTTTAACCGATTGTGAGATTGGATTTTTTTAGTTAAATTTGAAACTATCATTTGTTTTCCCATCGGCATGGTATAAAGAAAAAAAATTTCAAAATTGGAATCTGCCATGGTCAGGTTTTGCTTATCAAATCACGGTTAATTAAAGATTATGCTGGTTTAAGTTGTGTAGTATGATAGGTGCTTCAATCTTTCTTCACTTGAAACCATGAATTTCTTGATTAATTGCTTCGATGGAATTTTTTTCATAGACCAAAATGGGAAGGGGTCAGTTTGAGGGTGATGACAGCAAGTGCCTCAATACACTCCGTAGAGCGGCAGAACTTGGAGCTTACTACATTGATTTTGAACTTAAGGTTGATTTCTTGCCATAGTATTTTATTTAAAAAAATTGTCTAATCTTCAATATAAGTGTGCTTGTTGTATTGACTTTGTGGCTGACACTGAATAAATGAAAGGAAGAATTGAGCATTAAAAGTGTTTGTTAACAAAAACTAGAGAATGTCTTTTTGCCTAATAATAAGTGTCATTTGATTGAACCTATCCAAAATCCAAAGAATGTCTTTTTGCACTTTTAATTGGTTTCTAATATTTTTAATTTCAATTTTGTCCCGATAACCATCATCTGATGAACTCAGTTCAAGTCTTCAAAGGGGTTAAATTTGTATGCTTTTGTGTTTAAGTACTCCATCAAAGTGTCCCTCTCTCTCTCACTCACTCAAATGTGATATTTATGTGTAAACTGTTGGTTATTAGTATTTATAAGTTTAGTTTTCGATTTGAGGTGGATGAATTGTGCAACAACTGAAGAACGTATACCTAATTCGTGTCTTTGTGTTGATGAAGTTCCGATAGTCTGTGATTTCAATTGTCAGGTTTGTTTGTATGTCAGATGTTTAAAGATATGCGTGTTCTATCTCCTTTTAAAGCCAATCCAGTCTTGGAAAATGATTCGTCTATTGAGTTGATGATTCTATGGCATGTAAATAAAAAGCATGTTTCTTGGATTCTTATGCTTTTCTTGATTATTAGTGGTGTTGAACTTCTAGATTAATTAGGTTCTTAGAGAAAATTCCATGTGTGATGGGATCTAAATGATTAAAGTGTCGGATTGTAAGTATGTTGAAGTTGATTCTCTTATTTCAATTCATGTGCAATGCTTTTACTTTTTAGGAAGATAATAGACTGGCGGAATATAAGCAAACCTGCACCACATACCTGGTCCAGCTATAATATCATGAATAATTTCACGTAATATTTTTTTGGTTTAATCACAGGAGAGGTCAATCCTGGGAAAAAAGAGTTGGCATGTCTTTAATCCAATGACACGTCAGTGCACATATTCAGTTATATGAGTGACATTATTACAAACGCTAATGTTTGATGAGAAAAGGAAAAATTAACTTTCAATTCCCGGCTATAACATGCTTATAGTGATATCTTCTAGGAAGACCATGTTTACAAGCACTGTCATTGTGTCACACATGTATATTAGAAAGTCCGAAAATCTTAGCTATCTTTGATATATAAAATCTGATTGCAAGTTAGCTACATCTGAAATTTAAAGGTAAATTTAGCCATCTATGAACTCTAAAATATAAAAATCCTAGGTATCTCTTGAATCTGAAAATATGAAGGCAAGTTAGCTATTTTTTAAATATGAAAATCCTAGATATCTATAAAGTCTTAAATATAAAGGCAAGTAAATGTCTATCATGAAAGTTGAATGCAAGTTAGATATATCTGGAATTTGAAGGTAAGTTTAGCTATTTCTGAAGTCTAAAATCTAAAAATCCTATCTTTGAAACATGAAATCCTAGCTATCTTTACGCACGAAGTCAAGTTATCTCTGAAATCTGAAAATACGATGTCAAGTTAGCTATCTTTGAAACATGAAATCCTAGCTATCTTTAAACTTTGAAATACAAAGGCAAGTAAATGGTTGTCATGACAGTTGCTGAAAAATAGATTTCAGAAGTTGAGGTGAAGTACACAACTACTCATTTCTGAAATCTATTTTTTCTTAAATCAATACGTATTTAGAACTCAATGCCCTGCTATCTGGAATGTTATTCGGTCTCTGTCCAGTATATATGTTCTTTCTTAAGGCAATGCTTGATTTTCTAAAATCAATACTCTATTAAAATGCTTGAGGCTTGTAGCATACTGCCTCATCACACCACCATTTGCGGTTATTTGAAATCTTTTTTGTTTTTTCTAAAATATGTCATTCTCATAATCTTAATGATTAGCATACATTTGGAATGTTATTCGGTCTCTGTCCAGTATATATGTTCTTTCTTAAGGCAATGCTTGATTTTCTAAAATCGATACTCTATTAAAATGCTTGATGCTTGTAGCATACTGCCTCATCACACCACCATTCGCGGTTATTTGAAATATTTTTTGTTTTTTCTAAAATATGTCATTCTCATAATCTTAATGATTAGCATATATTTGCAGGATGATGACCAAGGACAATCGTGTCCGCTTATTATGGTTTGGTTAGGTTGGATTTTCTGTTTCATGGTGTTCGTCTGCTTTCCTTTTCTTTGCTAAGTTTAATCAGCTGGTTTTCTCAAATGACAAATTCTATGTCTGTTCTTTTAGTGGCTCTAATCTTTGATGTCACAGCTAACTCTGCATGTATGTATGTTTATCTTTTCTATAGACACTGGATATGTTAGTCCAAATACTTGTCGTATTTCCAAAAGTGGAGGGTTTACGGAGAAAGGTTAATATAAATTTTTTATTTTTAAATTTCAAAAGCTAATAATAAGAGGATTTGAATGCTTAACCTAGATTGTTATTGAACAAGGCACCTCATTTATCCATCGTATGGTAGAGGATTTGAATGCCTAACCTAGAACGAGAAGTTGATAGCTTTCCTGTGGTTTTGTATCTTAAATTGTGTATACTATTTATGAGGATTAGACTGTTTGGGAATTCGATCAAAACAAAAAGACTATTGTGTGGGAAGGTGTCTATTGGATAAAGAAATTGTGGGAGAGGTATACTCTACATTGTCATAGCAGTGAGATGTGTTAGGAGATGATGGATCAGTGCAGCTCTAATTCTGTAGGCAATCTAATAAGAATGACCTTAAATGAGAAAAGATCAGTTTTAATAGAAAAGGAGTTCACATCATGGTTCTGTAGTAAAGTCGACGTTTACTTGGAATGTCAGATTTCTACTTTGTTGATTTAGTGTCGGTGAATGTTTAGTCCTTCCCCCTAAATTTTGAACAAATTCGTATTGGAATATTGTTGGCTAGTTAAGGGAGGCATTTCATATGGATCATATCGGATGTTTTGCTGGTATTGGTAAGGAAGCTTATGCTTTTATTTATTGCATCAAATAATGAGTTGTAAACTACCTATGAATATCTCAGAGGCAAAGCTTTGTATGTGCTTCTGGATTATAGGAAAGAAGTTGAAGATCATCTCTCAAAAGCAGTATGCTAGCATAAATTGTTACCTTTAAAGTCTATATCTTCTTTTTCTATGGAGCTAACTCATTCTCTTCTTTCTTTCCCTTATTCTCTTATCTGTGTGAGGTTAAGTTGAACTCATCTCTATCAGATGCTTGGTTGTCTTTGGGAAACTGCATTTGGAAGAAATGAGACCTATCCATCAGCAAAAAAATTGTTTTACTATGGCTCTAAACAAGGTAATAATTTGGTTTCTTCATCTCACCCAACATGAACATTGAGAACCATTTTCCTCATTTATTCCGCATACAGGGTCCAAACAAGAGTATATTATGTCAGTTGTCAATGCTTGAAAGGAAAAGGGCCCAAGGTACCATACATCCTCATTTCTTTACTGGCTACCCAGGGCCCCGACCGTTGGGACAGTATATATGTATGTGGGATTAGTATATGCAAAGCGTACCTGGATGCCCACAATAATCCCAAGATTTATCAACAAACTTTCTGGATCCTAGTGTTTAACAGCATTGCAATATCCATATTTCAAAGGTTGTTCAATTTGTTTTCCATGTAAACTTATTGATTCTGAAACATGTAGCTAGAGCAAAAAGTATGATCGGATAAGACTATTAAAGATAAATGAAAAATTGATGACATTTGTCTGGAAATTACGCAAGAAGTGATTAGTGATTGAATTGGTCATTTCAGAAACCATCTTAGGCTAGGTAACATCCATTAGCACTATGATTCATGGAAAAAAGACTCAACAGTGAAGGTGGATTTATGAAAATATGGAGTTATATAATAATAAGGGTTGGAAGTAGTAACTCTTAAACATGTTTGTTTGTATGTCAGATGTTTAAAGATATGCATGTTCTATCTCCTTTTAAAGCTAATCTAGCTTTGGCAAATAATTCGTCTATTGAGTTGCTGATTCTGTGGCATGTAAATAACAAGCATGTTTCTGGCATAATATAGTATAAGCAATTGGCCTAATATATGAATTTTAAGGTCCCAAAAGAGATATTCCTTGATGCAGTACCCACTGAGATGGATTTTTAATTTCTGGACACCTATTTCAAAATTTTCTTTCTGTCTAAACTTCTTAATGCAGATAGATGTTGCTAAGTCTCTTTTTTATGTTCGATTCACAAGGTGATGCAGTCTGTTTAACTCATTTCTGATTCATTTTCTATGTTTCTGTCTCCGATCTTCAAATGAATCAGATGAGATTCACATCATGGTTCTTAGTAAAGTCGACTTTTACTTGGAATGTCAGATTTCCACTTTGGTGTTTTAGTGTTGGTGAAACAGAAACATAGAAAATGCTATATGCAATCTCATCTGAATCTCATAAAAAATGAGTTAACTCATTTCTGATTCATTTTCTATGTTTTTGTTTCATGGTCTGTTTAACCCATAGAAAAGGTACGGGCTTCAACACAAATGCTATATTCAATCTCATCTGAATCTCTTATTATGTAAATGTACATGACTATCACCAAAATGTCTTAAGTAATCAATTGTTTGCCCAAAGCTTGATGTCAATACTTTATTTGACGAAACCTGGTGCCATGTTTTATGCTATGTTATCAAAATACATTCAACAAGCTCATTTTCTTTATGTGTTTATAAATTGAAGGTCATAGATCGAGGTGAAACCGGCAACAACTGCTATCCTAATCGCCCATGTATGAAGCCGGCCGCAAGTATGGTAATGGTGGACGCTGCGGTCCTTAGAGAGCTATCACTAGAAATGGTTAAAGTAATACAACTCTTCAAGATACCAAAAGACAAAAGGCAATTGAAGATGGAGAAATTGTGGGATGAGATAAGCTTACCAATTCAGAAACTGCTCGAATAGAACTCTGATGAGGTCAAGGCCTTGCCTTACTCGGCATAAATTGCGTGAATAACTTCTAGGACTTCTCACCATGACCTTATAAAAGAATCAAATATTTCTGATTTTAAATCATGCGTAACTCCACTCCCTCTTAATTTTAAACTTACAAATTCTCATGATGATTTGATTGCAGATCCAAAGCTTTCCAGAAGTTTGGTGGGAAAACTGAGCTATTTAACAAACACAAGGTCAGACATTTGGTTTGTTGTTCAAGTGCTTAGCCAGTTCTTACAACATCCAAACAAGACTATCAAGACGCACTGAATACTGATACACTTATTGAGATATGTCAAAGGTACAATTCACTATGGAATCAAGCTTCAGAAAGGCTCTCAGATCAAGCTCCAGACATTTTCTAATTGGGACTCTTGTCCAGTCACACGAATAGGCATTTTATGAGGATGTATTATATAATGTACAACATTTTGATCTCATGTAATTCCAATTGTCATTTTCTATGAGATGGTTATCAATTTTGATAATTTATCGTTATTTTCTCCTCATCCATATTTATCTTATTTATTTCTATTTATAATGCTTTAGGAAGTGTTCTCGTTATTGGGTTGAATTGCCAGTTGTACTACTTTGTTTGAATATTCGACCTTTGATAAACATTATATTTTTTCATCTCAAATGGTCCAGGAAATATACAATAGAGATCGGATAGAAAACACTTCATATATTAGTATAACATTACATTGTAGTATACACAATCAAAAGATTTCGTACCCATGTCTTAGAAACGGGCCTTACACTAGTCTTATATTATAAACATTTCCCTTTTATCCTCAATTTCAGGTAAACAACTTCTCACAATGGAGCAGTTGAACTTGAAACACATCGATCTGCTCCTGTCTCCAACCCCTTTCTCTCTCTATGAAACCTGCAGCTTGTGAAGCAAATAATTAATCCAATCATGTTTTACCAAATCCCCCACATCTTTATTTTTCTTAGGTCTGCCATCTGAATGGATGCGGCGCATATTTCTTTTATTTTTGGTAACGGATATTGTAGCTGAGTTTGCATTAGTGAAATTAAGATAATAAAATATGGGGTGGGTTATTCTTCATTGTCATCTTCTACTAGTCGAGGAAATATTCGTTCCTATGGGTTAGATTTCAAACCACATTGGACCGTTGCTGATTTTTTGTTGTCCTTGGTCTATATATTCTTCATGTTGCATACTTTAAGATTATTGATTTTATACAATCTCTCACTATGCAATTTTTTTTTAAAGAAAACAACCAACTAGTACATTTCCCGCAAATTTGGGAAGTTTTTTTTTAATAAAACCATAATAATATAACATATTAATATTATTAAACTAAATAAAATATTAAAGATTAAATAGGTATGGTTTAATTGATTAAAAAACTTATAATTAATGCAATTATAACACCTTATTAAAAAAGGTTTTCATTTAATGAATTATATGTTGACATAGACATTTTAAAATAATCTTATTGGAAAGAAAAAAAATCATTGTAATAATATTTAAAAGATCTAACTAAGGATAATTTTATGAAATTCACATAGATAAAGAAGAGAATATATAACATTTGATATTCTCATGCTTTGAATTTAATATGGTTTATAAAGATTTACATATAGGATGGTTTTTTACTATTCAAGCATAAATTTGGAAATTTGAACACCTTATCTCTCCATTTTTATAGGGTGTTATCAACACCTTATAAGGTGTTACTATTTACTATCTACCGCAAAATCAACTTTTTTTTTGTGTGTATTTTTAATAAATTTATTGTGGGACTCAAGAGGCACAACTATTTTACTATATATATATATATATATATATATATAGTAAAATAGTTGTGCCTTTTGAGTCACATGGTGTTTGAAATCAAAAAGAAAGAAGAGAATTTCACCAAAAAAAAAAAAAGAAGAGAAATTGGGATTTATTTTAAAATAAATAAATAAATGAAAACAATTTTTGGATGCAGATAATAAAAATTGTGGGTGTAAATAGCAACCCTATTTTTATAAACTCTCGGTTTTTCGACATTCAAAGTTTTTTTTTTCTTTTATTAAAGTTAATTTGATTCACATTAAGCAGTTACATGTGAATGTGCAAAAAAATACCCATTGTAAAAAAATAAGGTAAACTTAGAGATAGTTGTGACATACATACACCCAATGAATGTAAGTAGTGAAGTAGAATGAAGAGAAAAATGGGATGGCTTTAGCAATTATATATGTGACCAACTCCACATGCCTTGACATATCTCTCTCTCTCTATCTATTTGACTTGATCCCGGCTCTCCAGGGTCAAGGCCTATAAATACCCAAGGAGGCCATCCTCCATAGACACATCTTCCTTGAGCACAAACTTGACAACCCAAAGCAATATTAGGCAGTTAAGCAAGTTTTCGGGTATGAACAAAATGGCCAAGTCAATGATGAGCTTTCGGCTCACAGCGGTGTTTGTCCTTGCATTTGCTCCCATGTTTTGCTTGTCCAATATGTACAAACAAGGCGCGTATTTGTACCCTCAGTTCTACGACCACTCCTGCCCTCAACTGAAGCACATCGTTAGGTATGTGCTGGAAAAGGCGGTCGCCAAAGATCCCAGGATGGCTGCCTCCTTGTTGAGGCTCTCCTTCCATGACTGCTTCGTACAGGTTCGTCTCCCTCCTAATCTTGCATTCTTAAAGGTTGATACCATACCATACCATGCCAGTTTGTACAAAATGTAAAAAACTCGATCTAGCTTGGCTCTAAATAGGCCTCTATAAATACCTGCATTGTGATATATGCAGGGGTGTGACGCCTCACTTCTCCTAGATAGCAGCGGAACAATAGCAAGTGAGAAGAGGTCCAATCCTAACCGCAACTCAGTTCGTGGATTTGAAGTGCTCGATGAGATCAAATCCGCAGTTGAGAAAGAATGCCCGGAGATTGTTTCTTGTGCTGATATCCTTGTTCTAGCTTCTAAAGAATCAACTGTTTTGGTTAGAAGCTAACTTAACCCCCCCACCCCCACCCCATATATATTTTCCAATTCATATTCATTTTAATTGGCAATTAAACACAAATGAAAATATGTTGGTTACCTTGAAATGAAGGCTGGAGGACCAGACTGGGAACTGCCTATGGGAAGAAGGGACTCGTTAACCGCTAGCTTGAGTGGCTCCAACAACAACATCCCGGCACCTAACAACACATTCCCGACCATCCTTGCCAAGTTCCAACAGCAGGGTCTTGGCCTTGATGATCTTGTTGCTCTTTCTGGTACATACCAAACCTCTCGTCTCGTTCCCACATAAATCATTGTAGTTGCCAATCATATATCATTTGATCGAATGGTTGCGTGATCAACCAATGTACCCAATGCAGGGAGTCACACCATCGGAGATGCAAGGTGTACTAGCTTCAAGCAAAGATTGTACAACCAGAACGGAAATGGGCAACCCGACTACACTCTCAACCAGGCATACGCAAACGAGCTGAGGGGCCGGTGCCCACGCTCTGGAGGGGACCAGAACCTCTTCGTATTGGACTATGCCAGCCCTCGGAAGTTCGACAACAGCTACTTCGTGAACCTGTTAGCTTACAACGGACTGCTCAACTCCGATGAGGTGCTCTTCACCCAGAGCCATGAAGCAGCCGAGCTTGTCAAGAAGTATGCGTACGACAACAATGCCTTTTTCCAGCAGTTTGCAAAGTCCATGGTGAAGTTGCAGACGATCTCGCCCTTGACGGGGAACAGGGGTGAGATCAGGAAGAACTGCAGGCGTGTCAATTATCCCCAACACCATTATTAGTTTTTCCTTTGTGCTTATGCCTTGAGTTTCTCTTTTCAGTCTTTGGAAGGCATGTTCGTTTTAAATTACATTTGCAAGTGTGGTTTTTTTTTTTTTCCCTGAAAACTTCCATAAAATAAAGTTAACATCAATGAATAAAAGTATCTGTCACGTATTTTCCGCTTTCCCATTCATATATTTGATATATGAAAAACTGAGAGGTAATTGAACTCTTCAATCAGCGTTTTCAACAGCAGAAATTGTGCATATCAAATATCTCAATCTTTCAAGTATATGAATTTCACGAAATATCTCGACCATTGGGGAAATTTGTGGGTAATACTATTACCCAACCAGTAGATCCCATCATCATTTACAGTCGACCAAATTAAAGCATTGCATATACTATTTGTGAGAACGGAACAATTTATACCTCTAGAGCTGCATTTGCCAAGTAAAAGGTCCATTGGCATTGTTAGATACACCGTATCATATTTTGAGTGGCTTTTGTAATAAAATCAAAGGCTTTTTTTGTTTGGTATCTACAAACCAAAAACCAGAAGTACCAAAGGAAAACCAAGTTTCACCTTCTATATAAAATTAAACCAACTTACAACTGAATCAGATTCTTGAAACAATACGAACCGATCAAGAACCAGCCCACAAGAACCAAACAGAAGATGCCCAAGTACTTCAGGAAGCTCAAGCCTCCAGCAATAAGTCCAATAGCAAGCACAACAACGAATGGTAGGCAAGATCTCAAAGCAGAAGCTCGGCTAACCCAACGGCCCTTGATAAGGATAAGCAGGGCGAGACTCACCACATTCCATTGTCCACCTTGGAAGCGCATCCTGTTCAGATTGTTGGCAACGAAGGAGTGGCAGTTGCACGTGAATAGATTGTAATCTCGGTGTTGGAATTCCTGGGTGCTTGTCCTTAGAGTGTCATCCCATGTTGATATTGCCCCATGTCTATTGTCTTCACTGTTCTGCTCAGCATTATCGATACTGCCAAACACCTAACAAGAATTGTGATTCATCAAAGTACTCGTCACAAATTTCATTAAGTGGTCAATGTAAAGTGAAATGTTTAACGCATTTCTTTTCTCAATAAGATCCCATAACCTAACAATTCTCATCTACACATATTCAATCTAGAAGAAACAGATCAGGAATTCGCTCACAGGTGATGATGTTATAAGTGTCACATAGATGATGGATCAGCAAATACCTTTTCTTTGTCGATCTGCAAGTATCGAGTCACTGACCCAAAGGCAAAATTATCCACACACACAAAATTTGGCCCAGCAAAGTCCAGGATCACTCCATCCTCTCTGCAAATGCCAATATGGCCAATGAAAGGAATTAACCAAGAAACCACAGGAAGTGGTGTCCAAACAATACAGAATGGAAAGCGGGCTCTCTTTGGATCAATCTGCATAACTTGAGAACAAACTCCATCGACCATCACCTCCCTTTCATGGTCTTGATCCATTTCCTTCAATACTGTGGAAAAAACATAATATAAATTCATATCTAAACAATTAGTGCTAGAATTTAGTACATCTTGTAACAAACACAATCCATTTTTCTTTTAGAGGCAACTAGAAAGCTTAAGGTTAAGTTTTACTAATTTATAAGCTAAAGTGAGTATCACAAAAGGGGTTCAATTTAGTGCAAGGAAAAACAAGTGATCAAATATGTTATATATTGCCTCAACTTGTGGTTCAAGTAACCCTTCTCTACATTATTTGTTGGATATATAATAAAGTAATGTCAGAAAGTTATTGTTTAAGTTAGTTGTATTTTACTTGTAAGTTGTGTTAGGCGGACATAGCATTTATTAGCATTCCTAGTCTACTTTTATACATAATTATTATGTTCTAGGTAATAGGTATTAGATGCAATTACTCCTTTAACTTTCATATTATAACCCTAAGACTTCCCCTTGTGTATTTATTCGGGGTTTTCTCCCATTGTAATGCATTGAGAAACATTATCTCTCACATAATTACTCACATGGTATCAGAGGTGCCTGGTTTTCTTTGATCCCAGAGGCTCTCTGTGTCCTTTCCAGCAACCTCCATATTTGCCTTTTCAAGCTGCAGCATTCATTGCTATAGTTTTTTCCTCTTTTGTAGCCTTCAATGCCACATTTTTCCCTCTTTTGTAGCCTTCATTGCTGCACTAAGTCTTTTTCACCATGTCTGAAAATGGAATTAATTCTAGTCTAGCTCCTTCTCAAAAGGCAGATCTTATGAATGTTCAGCTAGTCTAAAAGTTCAATGGCAAGAATTATCTTGCCTAATCTAAGGTTGTGAAAACCTATCTCAAGGGCAAAGGGAAGTATAGACATCTCACCGAGTATCCTCCGGAAATGACGGATGCTCATTTTTCTACTTGGGAGGCAGCGTACTCCATGATAATTTCATGGCTATGGGTCAATGGATCCCTCCATCAGCCTTACATGGATGTTTCTTGACACATCAAAGGAGATTTGGGAGTTCATGCAAAGATCTTACTCCAAAGCCAAAGATGAGGCCCTTGTCTTTGACCTCACTATCAAAGCATATTCCACCAAGCAAGGAGACAAGTCAATCACTGAATATGCTACTATTTTGCAGAACTTGTGGCAAGAACTTGATCAATACCAGATTTTGGAGATGAAGTGCACAGTTGATGCTGTCGTCTTCAAGACTTGAAAAACATAGATCTTATGTTTTCTTGGCTGGGCTGCATTCCAAATTTGATCCCATTTGGGTTCAAGTAATGGGGGAAGAGTGAAATCCCTTCTCTTGAGGGGATCATCTCCCTCACGAGGGCAGAAGAAAGTCGCAGGGGTGTTATGCTGGATTCAATGCCAACCAGAGCAGCACTGCCCTTGCTGCCAATTTTGAAAAAAAGGGAGAGAAGACCTGACGTGTGGTGCTCCCACCACAAGAAACCAAGGCACACAAAAGAGAAATGTTGGAAGTTGCATGGCAAACCTTCCAACCATGAGTGGGGAAACAAGGATCAACCTAAGCCTCAAGCACATCTTGTCAAGAATGACAGCACCGTTACTTCTGAATCGGGGGACATTTTTCCAAATTCAGTGGTGATATTGCAAAGCTTAAACAACTTATCCAGAACTTTGAGTCTACTTCGACTCCTGCGGGTAACACTTCCTCCCAAACCTTCAATCTTAAAGGTATTTCTACTTGCCTTCACTCAATCAAGCATTCGATCATTGATTCGGGTGCTACAAACCACATGACCTCATCTTCTCATGCCTTTGACACATATGTTCCCTCCACATCTACTAAAAAATTGTGAACAACCAATGGAACAACAACCACCATTTGAGTAATTGAAAAAGGTAAATAATAAAAAGATAATTTAAGGACCCGAGACTCGGGCCCACGAATGAGGGTACAAATAATAAAAAGATGAAATGGTGCCCTTAAGCTCACTAATGAGGATGCTCTTAGGATCATTATTTTCTAATAAAGGCATCATCCATGAATCCTCATGTGTTTATACCCCTCAACAAAATGGTCCCGCTGAACGGAAAAATGTTCATCTCCTCAATATCACTCGTGCTTTTCTTCTCCACCATAACGTTCCTAAACACTTTGGGGGGAAAGTTGTCCTGCTCCCAAGGTGTTTGGATGTACTGCTTTTGTTTATCATGTTCATGTTCATATTCGAGAGAAAAGCTTGATCCTAGGGCCCTTAAGTGCATCTTCATCGACTACTCCACCGCACAAAAAGGCTACAAATGTTACAATCCAGCCATCCGAAAGATCTACATCACTACTGATGCTAACTTTCTTGAAAATACTCCTTATTTTCCAAAACACTGTAATCCCAACTTCACTGAGTCGGACAGCACCCATTCACCTGTGACAACACCTATTCCTCCTCTAGATCTCGCAACTCCTGAACCACATACCCCAATACAAACCAATGACATTCTACCCACTCCTTCCACACCTATATCTCAGCAGCTCTCTCGGGACTTTTCCCAGGTGTATGCTAGAAGAAATGCTATTTCCAACATTCAGAAAGTTGAAGATTATGATCTGAGGACTGTGACGGATGATACACCAACTCCCACCTCAGAACTTGACTTGCCAATTGCCTTAAGGATAGGTAACAGAGTGCAGAAATCAGCCTATTTATCCTCTTTCTAACTTTGTGAGTTTGTGTCCTTACATCGATTCTCACCTACACACCAGCAGTTTGTAGCTACCCTATCTATTCCCAAGAATATTAAGGAGGCTCTAGCAGTCTAGCTCAACCAGAATGGCGCAAAGCAATGGAGGAAGAAATGCGTGTTCTTGAAAGAAATAAGATGGGTCCTTGTTGATCATCCCGATGAGAGGAACATTGTTGATTGTAAATGGATAATTACTCTCAAATACAAAGCTGATCGAAATCTTGAGAGATATTAAGCTCGGTTGGTAGCAAAGGGTTTCACTCAAACCTATGGAATTGGAATTGACTACCAAGAGGCTTTTGCCCCAGTTAATAAGATGAACACTGTCAGAATTGTGCTCTCCCTCGCTGCTCACTTTGGCTGGAATTTACGGCAATTTGATGTCAAGAATGCATTCCTCAATTGCTACCTTAATGACAAAATCTACATGCACTTGCCTCCTGGTTTCTTCGATTTATTTCCAAACAAAGTGTGCAAATTGAAGAAAGCTCTTTATGGCCAAAGCAATCCCCTAAAGCATGGTTTGGAAGATTGACTAGCGTTATGAAGAATGTTGGGTATTATGAGAGTCAAGGTGGCCATAAATTGTTTATCCGTCACTCTAATTCAGGGGGAGTGACCATGTTACTTGTTTATGTTGATGACATTATCGTATTGGGTAATGACATCAAGGAACATGGAAGGTTAAAGCGAAAACTAGCAAGCGAATTTGAAATCAAAGAGCTTGGAAGGCTAAAATACTTCTTGGGGATTGAGGATGCACGTTCCAAAGAACGCATCTTTATATCTCAACAAAAGTATATCGCAGATTTGCTCAAGGAAACTGGAAAGAGTGGTTGTAAACCTGCCTGCCACCACCCCTATGGACCCTAATTGCAAGATAGATGAGGCAAGAGCTGCTGAGCCAGTTGATAAGGCCATGTATCAATGCTTATGTGGAAGTTTAATACCTTGCACACACTAGACCATACAGTTTATGCATGACCCTAGAGAACCACATATGCAAGCTGCATTCTGCATATTGCACTATCTAAAAGGTTGTCCAGGGAAAGGCATCCTATTTAGAAGAGAATTTCTGATCTTAGAAGCCTACACTAATGCTAACTACGAAGGATGTATTGTTGATAGAAGGTCTACAACATGATATTGCATTTTTCTTGCTGGAAATCCGATTGCCTAGAGAAGCGAAAAACAAGGAGTTGTAGCACGGTCTAGTGCTGAGTCTGAATTCAGAGCTGTTGCCCATACCATTTGTGAGTTATTATGGCTTCGAATTATTCTCAATGACTTGAAGATCAAGCTGGGGGATCCTATTATTCCTATCAGCATTGCTCATGATCCTATTCAACATGGCAGGACTAAGCATGTTGAGGTAGATAGACACTTCTTCCATAAAAAAAAAAAAGATGGACACTTCAAAGGAAAATATTGAGCCTGGAATGATAAGGATTAGTTACATTCCAACACAACTACAACTTGCAGACTTGCTTACCAAAAGTCTTAATTGTGGCCGGTTTCAAGAGCTTACTTCCAAGCTAGGAATGAAAGATCTTTACTAACCCAGCTTGAGGGGGGAGTGTTGGATATATAATAAAGTAATGTCAGAAAGTTATTGTTTAAGTTAGCTGTATTTTACTTGTAAGTTGTGTTAGGTAAACATGGCATTTATTAGCATTCCTAGTCTACTTTTAGACATAATTATTATGTTCTAGATAATAGGTATTAGATGCAATTATTCCTTCTAACTTTCAAAGTGTAACCCCTAAGACTTCCATCCTCCCTTGTATATTATTCTGGGTTTTCTCCCATTGTAATGCATTGAGAAATATCATCTCTCTTAGAATTACTCACATTACTTTTCTCCACAATCTTAGATAATTAGGTGTCCCAACATTCAGATATACTCGTATACATCACATACTTGGCAGATCACATATCTTATAGTAAGGCTAAAGGAAGTAGTCATCTTGGAATCAGATGTACTAGTTTTACATCATACATTTGTGTACCCGGGCAAACGCAGCCCGTGTGGGCTTTGCACAATCTCCATGCCCATCCATAATAGCGACCCGGCGGGACAGGACGGCTGACCCGCGTTTGCCAAGTCTTATGCACATGGACTAAGACAGGTGATATTTTTTTCTTATCAGCTCTAATCCTCAAAAACACAAACGGCTCTCTAAACAACAAGCCACTAATCTGTAATATCACATATCAGCACAATTACGGAATGCATTGGATATCAAGTACATCCAAAATTAGCTAACCGAAAGCTATTGAAAATATCATTTCATAGTGCAAAAATCAGCTACATATCTAATTTTCCAAAAGAGATAAACTCAAAAAAAAAAAAAAAAAAAAAAAAAAAAAAAAAAAAATCAACTATCGAAAATATCACTTCATAGTGTGAAGCTAACTGGAAGCTATTGAAGCAGAACCAAGCAGCTTGGTGAAATTGAACCTCTTTCCTTTATTGAGAAAAAAATCACTTAATTTTTTTTTAAACAACCCTATTGTTTAAATATGTTTTAAATTTAAAGTCAAAGCACATTTTAGTGTTCATGAATTTAGTGCCATCACTGCCCCCATTGTGTAGATAGATGACATAATGACTGACTAAACTATCCTTGGTTAATTTATTTCACAAATGTTATCTTTTTCATTTTAAATGGTGGTTTATTGAAAAATAAAAACTTTAAAAAGTGGTTTGTGTCAAATAATAAAAAAGTTAACTTAGTATAAAATCATATCAAACTAGTGTATTTGTCATAAAATCAATGAAATTACATAAATCAAACATTTTAAATGGTCTCAACAGCCTGGCTGTGCTAAGATTTCAAATGATTATGTTTATAATGAATTTATATAAACATAAATATTTGGAAAGTGATGGATTAACAGAACTTACAATGTGTTTAAAAGAATGAGAATTCAAAATAAAATATCTTACAAATTTTAATCAATTGCAATAAGTCTATTGAATAGCAGACTGCAGTAATATGAAGTCAACTATGTACAATCATTGATCAGCTTATATAGTTGCTGCTGTCATTATTGATTTATTTCTAGTGTTTCCTAAACTACCATCCTAATATAACACCCCACCCCCCATCCCTCACCCACTTCATGTTGGATATGGGATTGTGAAAACCACACCCACATTGAGTGACAAGAATCTGTGTTGTTGTTGCCGGTGGTGGAGCCAAAAAACTCTCCAAGGGGATCGAAAAACATACAAACAAGTTTATGAAAAACACGATAAAAGCAGTAGCTAAGACAGCAACTACAAATTCAAATCACACTTATCGAGACAGCAAGACCAAGACAGCAACTTCAATTCCAAATCAGTCAGGAACTTCAAGACAGCAACTTGAAAGCACGTACACTTGAATTCAGTAAGCAAAACCAAGACAAATTCAGTCAGCAACTTGAAAGCACACATGAAATCAAGCAGCAAATTGAATTCAGTCAGCAATTTAGAAGCACACTTGAAATCACAAACTAAAAGCACAAATTGAAATCACACATCGATTCCAAATCAGTTAGCAACTACAAATTCAGTCAGCAAGACAGCAACTTCAAGTCCAAATCACAAATTCACAAATTGCAATTCTAACTTCAAACCCTAATACAAAATTGGAACAACAATTCACAAACTTTATTCAGAATTGATTCTAAAATTCATAAAGCCATAGATCAAACTTCGATTCTGAACTATAATTGATTATCTGAAGGCCGAAAATTACCGGGCGGGATGAGAGAGTAGCCAATCAGCTAGCGAGAGAAGTAGAAGTAGAAGGCGGAGGCGGCCTGCGCTACTGCTGGCTGCACAGCCTGCACTCAGACGTGGCCTGTACGGCTGCACTCAGCCAGCGGGAGAGGAGCGTCGAAGCGATCAGAAATCCCGACTTAGGGCGTGCTTAGAGATTATTTTTTAAGGGTGGAGATTATTTTTAAGGGATTATATGAGATGGAGATTATTGTGTGGGTTATGGGGATGAAAGAGGTTGAGATTTTTTTGACAAAATAATCCCGGTAAGGTGTTTGGTGGGTAGAGTGTTATTTTAAGGTTATTTGTTAAAAAATTACAAAATTACCCCTCATCCCTTCTTGTTCCTCCCCATTCCAAATTCCAGATCTGTGCACCAGCAAAATCGCCGCCTCCCTCCGTCGCCTCTCCGCGTCACCTACTCGCACCGCCTCCTCATGCCGCCTCCCTCCGCCGCCTCCCTCCGTCGCCTCTGCGCACCACCTTGTCTTCTATCTCTATCCACTGCAACCAGTCGGCCTCATAACAGATCAAACAACAACAGTGCTCCTGAACAAAAGAAATTGAAGATTGAAGAACTGATGAAATCGGAAGAAATTGGAAGAAATTGAAGAACAGATCGAACAGCATCAGTTCATGAACAGAGGTGATGAACTGATGAAATCGGAAGAAATTGAAGATCGCCGCCTCCCTCCTTCAAGGGCATGGAAGTCATAGTCGGGATTGTTGGAGTCGAGAACCCCGACAATCTTCATAGGCGGGGGTTGGATTATCGCCTTCAATAACCCCCAAATAATCCCCACCCCCTAAAAAGGCAACCTCGAATAACCTCTTGCCAAACACCGACCCTGGATTGTTGTTTTAAAAAAAAATCTCAAAGAATCCCCAATAACCTAGCGCCGAGCGCGCCCTTAAGCAGAAGGGAGGTTTCGCGAAAATGAAATAGAAATAAAAACGTTGCCTTCCCCTCTCTCTCTCTTTTTCTAAGGGCATCGAGCATAGAGCATCCCTAAATCTTCCCCGTAAGCCAAATTGGTCATGAAAAATAGCCTACTAAAAAGGAATATTCTCTCTCTTTTAACTTACCATCTATTATTTTGATTCCCCTCATAAGCCAATTTTGGCCTGCTAAAACTGTTCAAATTATCTATAAATTAATGCATATTTTCATTGATTCTATGCATCACTTAATACATTTGGTTGTGCTAACTTTAACTAATTTCAAAGTGAATCACAAGACGTATGTCATTGTGAAAATTTTGATATATATTCAAATTTTCCTAGTAACTTTGGAAGAATCCATTAAAATTCACATGAAGACGATTAGAGTGATGACCTTACAAGGAATGATTTTGAAGAGAGTCAATATTAATTTGCAATCATATTAGATATTACTTCGTATTATGGTTTTGATGTGTTTAGGAATTTATTATTATTATTTTCAAATAAAGTAGTTTATGCAACTCGATATTTATTTATGAGGTATGATTTTGATGAAGATATAATAATAAAAAATGAATATGTTTTTCTAAACATATTATTTATGCAAATATAATACAAACATATTAAATATTATAGTCATATCAAAGAACTCATCAATATCTTTACAACACTATAAACTTTTAGTTTTGATAAAAATTATAATTAGATAGTTTATATACAATTAATTGTGTGATTTATAAATTTATATTAATATTAAACAATTAAAAATAAAAAAATGGTGAAATTCACATTTGGCCTTCTAAAATTTCAAGCCAAATGTGGCCTTCATTTTAGAAATAGGCCAAAAAGTTTTTGGCCAAAACCCATTTTGACCTATGATGGGAGGAAAAAAAGGTCAAAACTCATTTTATAGCCTATGGTAGGAGATGGCCTAAGAGCATCCCCATATTTTAAGAAATATGGAGAATGACAACTCATCTTCCCTAAAAAAATTTTAACCCAATTCCAACAAATTCTCCATTTTAGAGAATTGTAATTTAGTTTTTTAATGGTGAATTAAATTTTAATTTAAATTTCATGTATCTCAATCTAATTGTGAAAACTTTGCACCTTGTCTTCATATATATGCTAGCTAGCTAATCAATGCATATATATATATATATATATATATATATATATACACACTATACACAATGTATATAATACAGTGGAATATGCGTTCACCAAAAAATAAAAGATTGTGGTATATGTATATATAAATATAGTAGTATACTACGTACGTACATGCTGCTAGATACAGTAGCAATTTTTTTTAAGCATACATCTGTAGGGTACAAGAATATGTGTCCCTTCCAAATTAGAACAATTGGAAGGATACTGGCTGACTTCAGAGTCATATGGTATAGGTGGTTCATTAAGATCATCAAGGGGCGATCCATTGTTAAGGAGATCGATGAAATTCATCTGTAGAGTACAAGAATATGAGAGAGATGAGTACTGCAACAAGTTTACGATACATGCCATGGAATCAAAAGAAATAAAGAAATCAGATGACATGTTGTAAATCAGTGCTCATGCATAAGTACTAATGTACTATAGCAAGGCTTGAACCCTCAACCATAGCAATTTATGAACGCTGTTATTGACATCATATGAACATCCCGAACCGATTTTTGAGAAACACATATTATCAATTCCAGACAGTTAGACAAGCATATGTAGGAAAACAGCTCCTAAAGGACTAAAATTTAGTGACAACATTAGCAAAAGAATCTTTAGAAGGGAAGGGGATTGTATTTTTAAAAGGAATAAACCATGACATTGGTACTTGTCTTCACCATAAACGAGCTAGCAAATAGCTAAACATTAATAACAAAGTAAACCAGATAGAAAGGAATTGAAAGGAAACGAACCAACTAGTGCCATGTAAGCCACCTGTTCAATGAAAGTCAAGAGAGTGAATAAAGAGGGTGTGCATTAGGTAAAATTTGTCCTGCGAATTTCAAAGCCACCGAGCTTTATACTTCCACAGTTCCACTTAGTTATAATATTCACAACATACACCCTTAAAGACCAAAACAAAGATAAATTTGTCCCTGCAACTCCCAAAGTTAAAAACAATATAGAGTCCACGTAAGTAACTAGGTAAGAATTAAATACATTAGATGCATCAAAGAAATTGTTGAATTGGAGACAGTGGGGGTTCTCAAGCCTACAAATTTGGGTTTGTCTTTGGATAATCAATTTTCATCGTCTGTCATACCAGTTCCAAGTTTGTGAATGAAATTTAGATACTCTAAATAATACTAGTGAAGAAATATAGAAAATTTGATTAGGCTACTTAAGCGTTCCAAAATGCATCTCCTCCGAGTTTACATAAAAAGAAGTAAAATTCCCCATGTACAAGACCCTTGCCTACAAAACCATGGCACGACAATTTAAAGTTGAAAGTCGCAACGCCTAAACCGGCTACATATCCTTATTCAGATTGCTATGTTACACCATAAATCAAGCTTAGAGCTACATATTTTCTTGTATAACCTTAATATATGTTCTTGCAGGTCTAGAACTTCTGCCACCGGCCAGCAGATTCAAACTTCAGCTGAATCTATCTTGTCTTATAGGGGGCCTATATGAGCTATGTTTCTACAGAAATGCATAGATCCATATAATTGCCAAGGACAGCCATGTATAAACACTCGTTCAATGCTACAGATTTATGTGTTTGTTATCCATCCATCAATTATGATCTATCCATATACCATGGCCTATAACACAATTGCATATCCGAATCAATATTGCTGCAGAATCAAGTGTATAAAAATAATCTGAATTCTCACTCTAAAGAGATTTAAAGATATGATAAAAGTGAAAAGAATACAAAGCATCTATAAAATAAAAGCTCATCAAACACACAAATAAAATATTTTTAAATAAGTTATAGATTAATTAACTTAATCTAAAACAGAAACATGTAGACTGCTTCACTTGGAATAAACCGATCATCCTTAATTAGATATTTAAGATTAATACCAATTCAAAAACCTACAAAGAGGAAGGAAGTAACTTCTGGAAGAAAAACAACGCATATTAATGCAATAATAATCTAATCATCATTGACAAACAAGTTGAATAGCTTCCTTGCAAAAGTAACCAAAAAAAGTTTCAAGTTGGTAAATTAAGATTTCAGCTTCAATTGTACTAAAAATTAAGAAATTTTGTTTATAGGCATTTAATCGAACACTTTGAGTGCACCAATGTTTCCTACATATAGCATGATGGGTACGACTTGCTAATCGTAGAGAGGTGGTTCAGAGTAGGATTCCTTAGACTAACATTGCTGCAGTGATGAATCCTACGATGGAGAGTTTCTTGTATAATTTATTCGTTTCCTTGCATAGCAAACAGATTGTATTATATGGTATGTCTATATGCTACAAGCACAGATGAAGAAGCAACTCTACCAAGATCAGATGAGGTCCTACAAATTGGATTCTCTGGGATGAGATTGAGAGAAATAACACCAAAATCAGATAAGGTACCAAGACGCAGTACCGAAAACGAACAAGATTGAGACAAAAACTAATCAAAGCTCCTCCTAATTGTTGAAATAAAAGCTGAAAAGTTTCGAGTTTGACTGACCTGAACTCATGACGGCGACAAAAGCGTCAAGAGGAAGCTCGGAAATACTCAACGCCGGCAAGAAGTGAAGCAAGGGCACCAACTATTTTCCCGAACAAGAAAATGGCCAAGCACTTGGAGTTTCCGATGGGAAAATGGCAGTTTTTTATCTAAAGAACGCTGGAAAACTAGGCAAACAGAGCCGCTAAAAAAATTTGGGGATGATGCAAATATGGGGCAAGCCCTTGTATTTGTTTGCCAAATCTCTATTTTAGAGACTGTATTAGGGAAACTGTTGGGCCAAATTTAAGCCCAAGATTCCCCAAAACTCCAATTTTCTCCAAAATGGAGAAGCTTTTGGGAATGCTACTGGCTAACCAACAACATTACTGTCTCTCGACGAGATTTAGGGCATATTTGGCATGCACATTTTTTAATCTAGTTTAAGATTATAGTGTAGATGAAAATTTTAATCTAGCTTAAGATTGTAATCTAGCTTAAAATTGAAATCTTGTTTGGCATGACTATTGATTATCCAAGCTTTTTGGAGATTAAAAGGTAAAATTACCAAAATGGATCTATTTTATTTGATGCATGACTTTACAGTCCAGTCATATTTGGTCTGGGCTATAAAGTTCCTTTATAAAAGAAAAAAATTACATGATTTTATAGCCTAGCAAAAAGACCGGACTATGAAGCCAAAATCATACATTGTCAATAGGGGTGATATTTTTTTATATAGCTTGGTTTTGTGAACATATTTGGCTCGCGAGTAATTAGACAAGCTCGATCTCGAATTCAAGCTCGTTTACTCGTTTCTTCTTGTTATGCTCGTTTGGTCAATTTTGCTCATTTTGATTGCCTTGAGCTCGTTTTCAAGCTTACTTCGGCTCATTTTTAACCCATATATCTTTATATTAGGAATTACATGTAAAAATACATTTAGAACTCAAAAGTACATACAAGATGCAAGATTTCTCAAAATGCAAGATGCATATTTCTGTAAAAACAGATTTCTCAAAATCTGTTTTTTGTTTCTGTAAAAACAGAAAATCTATTTTGTGTAAAAACAGATTTATCAAAATCTGTTTTCTCAAAATGCAAGATGCATGTTATAAAAATTGGTTTTCTGTAAAAAGAGATTTCTCAAAATGCAAGATACAAGATGCATGATTTCTTAAAATGCAAGATGCATATTTCTGTAAAACAAATCTCTCAAAATCTATTTTCTGTAAAACTGATTTTTCATAATATGTAATTCAAATTGGAACTTGTCTCAACAGAACTAGGAAAAAAAAGAGAACACTTGGTCCCTTTGAAGGTAAATCCAGTAACCAAACTCAAAAATTAATGTAGAGGAAAAGGGAATTGTTTCCATCATTGCATTACCAAAATATATTACTACAACAGAAACAAGAGCTTCTAATAGATATTTCCAAACAAAGAGAAATCAAAGCAACCTAAAAACAGAAATTAAAACAGCCTGTAAACAGAAATCAAAACAACCTATAAAGGCAAAAAAAATGTCGATCACTTCAATTCATCAAACTCACTAGCACATACTGAAGAAAAAAAATCAAGATTTCAGAAGTTCATTGAAGTTAGGAGCACCTCTCCTGCAAGTGTTTTTACAACTACAACTCTATATCTCTTTCAAGAATCCATTAGCTCTGGATGTTCCTTAAACTCACTGTTTGGGAAAAAAATGTGCATTTCGCAATTCAAGAAAAAAGTCACTTCATAGGCATTCGTATTCGTGCAAGCCTCTATTCGACAATTCAGAAATAAGTACAAGTCGATGGTAGCAATTACGAACAAGTAAAATGTGCACGAAAAGCATTACAATGTCAAATACAATATGCTAAGTGCACTACAAATTTGTAAACTGAATTATACAGGAAATCAAACATACAATGCGAGGAAACTAAGTGAAGTTGTCCCAAATTACAGAAAAAAAGTTGCTTTGGCATCAAGTTCTTTATAATCAACCGTGTCTTGTTCCCTCTGCTCAAGTTCCTGCTGCAAAAGAAAAAGAAAAATGAGTTAGAGGGATGTTCATGTCAGGGCCTAGCCTAAGCGGTTCACAAAGCAAGGCCCAACCCATTCACAAAAAAAATCCAAGTCGAGGGCATGTTGTAGGCAAGGTGAATGAAATCGAAATAAGTGAATGAAAATGCAACAATAAAATAAATAAGTAAAATATATTAAGACAAAATAAGCTAGGAGAGTCTATGCATAGCAAGTCAAATCGACATATGGCTTATTATATAGGGGAAGAATCATTTAGAAAAGTCAAGCTTCTCTCAGTTGAGGTTCTCTAGGGAAATGCATGTACACGTTTCCTGTACATATGCATATATACTTCCCAAATCAAAGGAAAAGAAAAGATATTGGCTGTACATGAAAAAGGAAACGTGTATATCCTCACTTTCTTTCTTTTCCCCTATTAAAGATGACCTAGAGCAGTTGAGAACAGGGAGGAGGCTGACATATACGGCTGAGCATACAAATACAAAAGAAAAAAAAAGAGGAGAGAAAGCACCCTACTACAGAAATCACAAAGCAAGGTAGGAGCTTTCATCTAGGCTCTTTTGGTTCTCAAAACCCCGCCCTGGCAAACCTTGCAAGCTTTCGCTTGTGGCCTGGGTTTCGAGCACTATAACATTCCCTTGAAGACAAGCAAGATGTGGCTCCCGGAACCCCGCCCCGGCGAACCTTGCGAGCTTTCGCTTGTGGCTTGGGTTCCGGAATCATTAAACTACTCTAAATTGGGTGGAATTGCTGCCGAAATCGATTCTCAAAACCCCGCCCTGGCAAACCTTGCGAGCTTTTGCTTGTGGCCTGGGTTTCGGAATCATCAAACTGTCCTAAGCGAGGGCGAAGTGCTGCCCAAAATTTTAAAACATGCCAGCAAGTTTGCACACAAATCACAAGCAATTTCACACAAGCAAAAGGAAAAGGAAAAAAATTGTTACTGTAGCTAGACAGATTTCTGCATAAATCACACCAAAGCAACTTCATCAAGTCGGAGTCATCAAATTGCCCCAAAACAAGTCGAAGTGCCATCAAAATCAATTCTCGAAACCCCGCCCTTGCAAACCTTGTGAGCTTTTGCTTGTGGCCAGGGTTTCGGAATCATCAAACAGCCCTAAAAGAGGGCGAAACGCTGCTGGTTTTTTCCCTAAACTAAGCGACTAATTCATGCAGACAAATTGCAAGACATTCAAGCAAACCCAAAGGAAATAACTTCACTGCAGTCAGACTTTTCCAAGGCAAAGGAATTGAAAGAAAAGAAAGATCACAGATTTGCTGGACATATTCAATCCGTTCAAAGAAACTAAAATCAAGCACATATTCTGCACATCATGTGTAGTCCAAAAGATTCACCAATTACAGGCAAATCAGGCCCTTGGGACAAGTCTAAACTCGCACCTAAAGAGGTCTAAACTGAAATTGGAATCAAAACCAGCGTCAAAGCCAAAGAAATCTCATTGATTTGGAATCAATTTCCATCCTAAACAAACCAAATAAATTAGGGTTGTATTATACTAAGCAAACATGCCTCAAATTGTGCAATTCAAGTTGGGCACAACTTCTATCAAATTGATCAAATCATCAAATTGAGTACTGTGAGAAGCACATCCAAAAAAAAGAAAGGAGAAGGCCACGATAGAACTCAGAAAAAAAAGATATCAAATATTCAATCAGAAGAGGAAATTGATTGAGAATTTGAAGTTTGGAGGACAAATTACATAAAACCTAAACCAAAACCAGCATATCTTTGCGCCGGCCGTTCAAAGTCGGGACTCCTCCACACTTTTGAGCCTTGGTCGTCCTTCTCTTCCCTTACCTCCTTTCTCAACTCTTCCAACCGGAAGGCTCCAAATTGCAACCTAGAAATTGCAACGAAATCGATTAAAAAAAAATTGAAATCTAGGCGTTCAATTAGGGGGAAGGGCGAAAGAAAAGCATAATTCGTGCTTCAATTTCTCAAATATCACCCAAATTGGAGATTTGAGGTTAAAATTTCCAAAGCAAACAACAAAAATTAAAAAAAAAAAACCCTAAAACATACTTGTTCGGAAGTACATGGGATCGGAAGACCCGAATTCGTGCCCCGACAGCTGCGTCTTGAGTGTACCGGAGTCGTGTCTCCCTCCTTCGCTCAAGCCGGAATTTCCTCAAGCTGAAGTGTAGCAGTAAGTCGCTTCACCATTGCCGGCGGCTGTGCGATTTTGGGATTGAAGTTGGGCGTCGTTCATGTCGAACAGGGAAAACAAACTAAAAAGGGATTTAACTGGGGTTTGAGCTGAGCATTAAAAAAAATGGAACAGATCGGGCTCGGTCTTACCGAATGCAAAAGGGAGCTTATTTGCTGATGAGGCCATGCAAAGATGGGCTACATTTCAAAAGAAAATAAAAATGAAGAAACAAAGAAATAAGCATGCAAATGATATACCTATATATGTATACATGCTTCGGCCTAAGTTTTAAATGTATAATTGTGGGATACACCTACCCACTAAAAAATATGAAAATTATGATTGACATAAATTCGAAATTGGGTTTAACGAAATCATAAAGTTAAACTCGTAAATTTATATCACCAGTCAATCTCAAAATTGACTTCTGATCGAAAACGGAGTCAAAACCCTAAATTAAATTTCCCCAAATTCAAATGGTTCCTAAAGAACTACGGGTTATTTGATCCCGTTCCAAACCGGTACGTAGGACACCCGACATAAAGCTCAAGCTCGTTGGGTTCAATCACCAAAACCCAAGAGTTAAATCAGTTCTAATATTCTGAACTACGTAAGGCTTGATTCTCTTCCAAGAGATACATAGGCAACCCGTTAAAATTCGGGTGTAGTTCAAATCACCAAAACCATTCACGTCTTGGTGTCGATACGACTTTGAATTAAGAGGATAACCAAAAGGGGTCAAACTCAAATTCTAAAAAATTAAATAAAATATGTTTTTACAATTATTCGCGCATTTTTGTTCAACACTCACATGTCCAGCATCTTTCAGTGCCCCCCAACATTCGACACGGTTGTATTTAGGTAAACTTGAATGAAAATCAACCCACACCACATAATCCATTAGCTTTGGATGTTCCTTAAAGAGGGCTAAATTTCCATATAGTACAACTTGGAGCACCTAAGTTTGTTTACATAAGAAGAAAAAGTGAATGACATGAGTTGTTCATCAAGTATAAAAATGAGTTCCATTCACTTCAAAAAAGATAGAGTAGGACTTACCAAAGGCAGTTCCTTGGAGAAAATGTGGTATTTGAACTCAGCAGATAGATCAAATAACCGATTAGGACCCCTGACATAACAGTGGACATGGATGCACATATTCCCCTTTACCTATTTGCATTCCACAACAACATCATCCTTATTGTACGACCCTCTTAGCTACAATCACAGCACAAATATCACAATCAAAATACATCCCTTTACTTAACAGATAACAGATTCTCAAACTGAATCAATATTTTGTTAATGATCAAAATAAATCATATCTGTCTTACTAGAATATACTATTCTGCAGAATTTTCTACCTTTCCAAACTCTCAATTCAAGCAAAACAGATCAAACAACAATCAGTTATCACTATAAAAAATGGCATCTTGGGTGGACAAAAATAAGAGGGACAAAAATAAGAGCTTTCATTGCAACCTAGTTTGAGATTTATTTATGAAAAAACAACAACACAATCTACATCTTCATCACAACTTATGCATATAAAACTCAAGATACATACCTGATCAATGTCGAGAATGTTGGAAATGGTTAGTGTCAAATTAGCAATGAAGTAAAGTGTAGATCCTGGGGACAATTCTGGAGTACTTATCCACCTCCTCTCCCTTGAATTCTACTTTCAACTTTGATGCTTTGAATCGAGCCGGAGGTCCCAATAGCCTTGTTGCCTATCCGTTCCCATTTGAAAAAATTAGACTTCAGTCAGCATTTTTTTTTAACTTAGGACTCATTTGTTTCTTTAGTAAACAAGGAGCCATTTCAATGCCTCACTTGCCAATAACTACGATACACAATTAAGGGGTCATGGTAATTTACAATTAGGGGTAATTATATTGAAATTTATAAAATACCAATTCAATTCTAACTACATATAATCATCCGAGCCATCAATCATTGAATTGGTAACAGATCAAGAGAAAATTTCTTCACCATTTAGAACTTTAAAAGGAATCATCCGAGCCAACAATCATTGAATTGGTACTAAAATTAAATACCACAAGAACAACAATTACACGAAATAGAAATTGGGGCTCACTGAACCCTAAAATCGGCCAAATATAAAAAAACCCAAACAATTAAATGTGAAATTGATGATAATAGGGTTGTTGCAAATCGAAATTGAAATCGAAAACTAGGGTTGTTACCTGAAGAGCGTGAAAGTGAAAGAGTTTGGTGGAGGGTGCCAATTGGAACCTGCAAACAGGAAAATAGATCAGTGATTTTCAAAACCTTATTGAGAAATCGAATCGATTAGAAACCTCACCGAGTTCGTCGTCCTGCGCCTTTCATGGAAGGAGGAAAGCGAAGACGGTGATGAAAACAAGCGATGGCGATGATGACAGTCTCAAAACGCTTTCCCTTTCCTCCAAAGCTTGCTTTGGGGTGATGCGGATGAAACGCTTTCAAAGCTGTCAGAGGAGATGAAGGTGGAGCATTTTGAAAACGCTGCTACCTTGCCAAACCTGGATATTCAAAGCCTTATGAAAATGCTTTATCTAACGCTTTATCCAACACTGTAAAACGCTCCTACCAAAAAGGCCCTTATAACCACCGGACACACCCATTGACTCACATCCTCATGCACATCTCCCGTCTTCTCCTACAGGCTTAGCCCAAATCCTTGCTTTGATTGCCGCTATTTGGCTCCGACCACCCTAACTGGGGCTCATACCCACCTCTACTCTGGGCTACCTCTCGTCTCCTTCATCTCGGGTGGCTCGTGAGTGTCGAGTGGCCAATCCGACAATTTCCGCCTCTGTTCTCGAGCTTTCATTACTCTACCAGATGTACTCTCCCTTAATCTGGCCGCATTGGGGGTACCTTTGGGTTGTCGGGTTCTCGGATCCACATCCTTGTCCTTCCTCTTCCTCAGACCATCGGCGATTTCAGTCCGTCGGGGCGTCGCTTCAATCGGTGGTGTTGGCAGGGCTCGCTTCGGTCCTATCCAGGCTCCCTTTCGCTTTCACTATTGTTGTCAGTGTTCTAAAAAACGGCCTTGGCGGCCGCCAAGACGGTGCCAAGACGCTTGGTGGACCCACACCGTCCCGAATTCGGCCTTGGCGGTGTAGCTTGGCGGGGGAGAGCCTTGGCGGGAATGGAACAACACCTTGGCGGCCTTGGTGGGTGCAATAAGGAGACTTGGCGGCCTTGGCGGGTGCAAATCGGGCTTGGCGGGGCAGAGTTTTGGCGGGCACGGGACGGAGGCTTAGCGGGCTTGGCAATTTTAAATTGAGATTATTTAGTTGTTATACTTTCAAATTTCTCTATTATGAAATCATGATACTTATTTGAATATATCTATATGATTTTATATTTGATTCAGACAACTTTAAAAAGAGTCATGATGATTTTTTATTTGATATGCTATAAACTTAAAATTAATACATAGTTTATTACATAATATATGTTTTATACATAGTTTATGGGATAAATATAGCAAAATAATTAAAAAACCGTTTTATCCACCAAGAACCGCTAATAAGGCCGTCAAACCTTCTTGGCGCTTAGCGGTGCCCTCCCGCCAAGCATCCACCGAGCGTTTTTTAGAACATTGATTGTTGTCGATTCCCCCGTGCTTGGACTATTCTTCTCCGCATTCGCTAGGGTCTGACGCCGGCTGAGCCTTGGCCGGTGGTCGGCAGTTGCTTCCTCTGCCTGGGTTCGGCCGGGTTGTCTCTTGTCCTCTTCCCTACCTTTCCTTGCTCGGCACAGATATATGTGGAGTAGACCTGTCAAATGGGTCTAGTTCGGGAGGGGTCTCGGGTAAATGGGTTCCGGGTATATCCGGGTTGACTCGAATCCGGGTTTGACCGGGTTTAGGGTCGATTTTGGGTTTGTCAATTTTTTTTTAAAATTTAAAAAATCATGATTTGATAATTTTGCAATAATTTTAAAATTCTAAAATCAAAGGCGTTCATAACTTCGAGTGCTTGTAATTATATACTATATGTGATCTAAAATATTTGAATTTTATTATTTCTCACAATTTTTAATAAAATGTAATAATATATAAATATCAAAATTTTAAATATTTTTTTTAAAATTTTTTTATTAAAAATTTGATATTTTTTATATTATTACATTTTATTAAAAAATATGATTTTTATTATTTCTCATAATTTTTAATAAAATGTAATAATATATAAAACATCAAAATTTTAAATAATTTTTTAAAAATAATTTCATGTAATTAACAAGGACCGAGAAGGAAACAAAAGGGATAGATTCTCTAATCCAACCAATGAACGTATTATGGAAGCCAAATCGTCTTAAGATTTCAAAGGAGAAGTCTCAATCTACTCTATCACATGCTTTTTTCATATCGAGTTTGATTGCCATCCATCCTTCAGTACCCTTACCCTTCCTACATCTGAAGAAGTGGAAAATTTCATGTGTTATCAAAACATTGTCTTTGATAGCCCTATCATATATGAATCCACCTTGAAGGGGGTGTATTAGTTTGCCAACTACTAGCTTGAGCCTTTCAGTCTGAATTCTAGAGATAATTTTGTATAATGTTCGACATAGGCTAATTGGTCTGTAATGGTTCGTTGTTTTTGGATTATCCATTTTTGAGAGAAGTGTTATGAAAGTATGATTTATTTGCCTAGAGGTACGTACACAAATATTATTTGACACATGAGAAGTGATTTCCCTCTAAAAGGCAGTCGTATCTCTTTCACCCGGAGGTGCGTACACAAATATTATTTGACATTCAAAATTAATGTTCGTGTTTGAATACTTTACGATAACATACCGTGGTCAATTCCCTTCAACAGAGATTTATGCGCAAGATAATTGATGTGATTTCCATAGCACATTGATGCCTTCAGCCCTACCAACAACTTGCACAATCAAAACCCGCCGATTTCCATTTTTTCCTAAGAAATGGTTTTAGTTTTTTATTCTGATAAAGCAAGCGAGTGTATATGTTCATTTTTACAAAACGCGTTTACTTCTGACCAAAAGTGTGGTCTACCATTCCCATGACAATTTCAAAAGCATATTATCATCCACCTTTTTTTATTAAACTGTACACTAGGATGGGTTGTATACGAAGATCTGCTATACATTATTGAGATTAGGTGGTCAAATGAGGTAGTCGAAATGTTACTAGAATGGGTTGTCTTATGAAGCAAATTAATGGTTTTCATTACAATGAGAGTTTTTATTAGAAAATTCAAATCCAGGAAGACTAATGACAAAGTATGAAGGCCTTGGGCACTTACAAATTTGTTGACTATTGGAATCATTTAGCATAAATCCAACAATGGACACTACAGATAAATAATTTTGTTTATCCAATCACTTTATCTTGATTGCAATTTGTATATACTCTGAATAATGGTTTTGAAGATCAATGTATTGAGCTCCGTTTCTTCTTCTCACATTTTCAGATTGAGAAATTGAAAAGGAAATACATCATTCATGAAAGCAATAGTATTTCCCATTTTCGCCAATGTAATTTACGTGACCTGGCTTTGAATGGTCAGCTTTGTTCACTATATTAGGCTGAAGGTTATTCCAAATTAGCTAATTAGGGCTAATATAAGATGGTTTGTTGTTGGTTTGTTGATAATGCATATTTAGATAGGCATTATAGATAGGTTTTATTGCATTTAAGTATTCATATTGCATATATTTTGTCTTATTTACATTGTACTGTATTTGGAGTATTCGAGTTCGGAATCTACGCTATTTTGTGTTTATTCTGCAGATTTATAATCCGAGCTTGAAGGGAGGCTTGTGAGATTTGGATGAGCTGCTTTTGGAAAATAAAAGAGGCTAAGGAATGAGCATAAAGGAATATAAAGAGCATAATGTCGAAGCAAAAGAAGAATTGCGGAGCCTGAATAGCGGCGCCCACCGGTCCTGCAGTGTTCAGCGCAAGCAATATCGTCCGAAGATCTTTTCTATTATTTTATTATTATCTTATTCTCTGGGGTTTGCAAGATTCTATTTAGGTTATTTTCTATTCTATTTCACCGTGTAGTGAAGAGACGTGAGTTCCTTATTGTTTAGAGAGATACTTTGGCTATGAGTTGCTAAACTCATAGTTTCGTTTGTGATTCGAAGACATGGTTGGATGAGTTGTGAGGATTTGATTTTATATTAGTATTTCTAAATTATTTCACTATCTTTGTTCTTTATTGATTATATATTTGCGCGTGTTCTCTTTACGATTGATCATCTAGACGAAAATTGCATCTCTACTAGCGATTTCTTAATTTCTTTGGACTGGTTTCTTTGTAGCAAGCAAGAGCAATTGATTCTATGAAGCATCGATTGTCTCTGCAGGATGATGATCATTGGTTTTTGTTGATTCTATGATATTAGGGTTAAAGGCTTTGTGCTTTGTATTCATTTGATTCCTAATTCGTTGAATTTATATTGCCAATTGGCCAAAGTACTTGGTTCTTCATGCTATTCTTTGTAGTGTTACATTGAATAAGTGATTGATCGTTACGCTCGATCTAATTAAGTCAAGTCGGCATAACTTATGAATAACTATGAAATCAATCCAAGGATCTTAAAACTCTAACCATTGTAAAAAATTGTAGGTGAAGCGTTTTCATCATATTGTTACTACTTTGCAATCATTACTTTTCTTAGTTTATTTGCCTATTTCTATTGTTTGCTACAACTTTATTGTTATTTGTCTTGAGAAATCATCATAAGAATATATGAATAAGTGTTCTCTGTGGGATCAACTTCTTACTTGTCTGCTATATTAATCTTTTGTTTAGCATTGAGTTAGGATATAAAAACTGCAATTGGGGGACCAGACAACGATATTTACAACTAGTAAAAGCAGCTCAACAAATCTTGGTATCGTTGCCGGGGAAGTCTTTATTCGCATTATGTTGTTGATTTTTCTTTCTTTTTTGTTTTTGTTGATATTCTTGTTTTGTTTTTGTCCATTTTTTTAAGGTTTGACCTACTATGTATGGTCTAGACCCGTGCTACTAATTCATCGCCTTTGCCTTTTGATCCAAAGATTGAAAGATCTCTATCCAGGTTAAGAAGAAGACTTGATTTTATTCAAGAAAAGGAGATGGATGAAAATAATAACAACAATAACGGCAACATCATAAATCCGCCAAGAAGAACTCTGAGAAGCTTAAAGGAGCCTAATCTGAATCCAAAACCCCTTGCAATCAGGCTACACTCACTCCCTGAGGGTTCAAGGTTTGAGTAAAAATCCAATCGGTCTAGTATTTTGCCTAATTTTCATGGAAGGTCTGGGGAGGAGCCAAACAAACATCTCGCAGAATTTGCTAAAGTTTGCGATAGATTGAGACCTCAAGGCCTGACAGATGACCAATTAATGCTTAGAGTGTTTTCCTTTACTCTAAAGGATGTAGCTAGTGATTGGTTATATTATCTTCCTCCGGAAAACATCCCTACTTGGGTTGGATTGAAGAAAGTTTTCCTTCAAAAGTACTTTCCCGCCACTCGCCTCAGTAAACTTAAGAAGGAATTGTCTAGTATTGAGCAATCGCCTACCGAGAGCATGTATCAATATGTTGACAGATTCAAAAAGCTTAAAGGAAGTACTCCGTAATATGGTATACCAGAGGATGATCTAGTCCTTTATCTTTATGAATGCTTGTTTGATTGAGAGCGTAGTGTCATCAATGTTATAATTGGAGGAGATGTCTTGGACAAGACACCTGAGAAAGCAATGCAAATCTATGAGAATTATTCAGTCTATGAACTCTTCTTACACCAAGGTGTAAGAGGAGTTCATAGACTGAATAATTCTGGAGACAATCACAAGGATGATCTAGATAGGCTTGTTGAGATAGTCAAGAACATGGCTATGCAGATGAGTCAGACACAACAGTCTAAACCCTATGGAGTCTATGGAAATCCAAGTCACCCTAATGATAAATGCTCATTTATTAAAGAAGAGGTTGTTGATGTCAATGCAATGGATTGTGGGCCTCTCCGGAACTTTGGTAACAATTTCTACAATTCAAACTACCAAAGTGGTAACAATTTCTACCAAAGTGGTTTCAGCAGCAACAAGTACCTTATCAAGGAAGAAGTCAATTTGAGAAACGTTCAAGGAATCCTCAACAAGAGGATAAAGAAGAGACTTTGAGGTTATTGTTGGATAAGATGAGTTTCCAAGAGAAGTTATTGAGTCAAATGGCTAAAGAGATTGGAGAACTCAACGCTAAGGATTCATGCAAGCTACTGTCACAAGTGGTAGTTAATCCAAAGGAGAATGTAAGTGCCATGATCCTTAGAGGAGGAAAAGAGGTTGAAATTCCCACAAAAACCATTGAAGAAAGGCCTAAGGAAGTCATAGATGTGTAGGATGAAGAGAAGAGCATCTCAGATTTTGGTACACTGTCAATCGGCGCCCGCCGCCCCTGCTAGTGTCTGAGCCGACTGTTGATACTAGTTATGCCACAAGGAAATCATCGGAAGAGTGGTCCGCTGAGGTTTCAAAGCTTGAATCACCCTTTCCACATGCCTTGAGAGCTTATATGAAGTGGGAAGATGAGCAAATCTTGTACGATACCTTTGCGCATTGTGAGGTAAACATTCCACTTTTAAATTTGATTAAATTTGTGCCTTACTACGCTAAATTTTTGAAGGAATTATGCACCATCAAGAGAAAGCAAAGGATGAAGAGAAACGAAAAGGTAAGTGTAATGTCTACTCTAATCGTTAGCATATAGATCTAGGAATATTGGATGGTCTTAGATTTAGATTAATTAGTAGACTTAGACAAATACACTTGTAAATATAATGTACACTTATATATATGCTAAACATATGTTAGAAGTGTAAGTGTAAACTTATGCTCACATATGTATATAGTATATATGAGTGTATGTTATATATATGGATACTATGTATGCTTTTATGTAACTGGGCTTTACAAGCCCAACAAACCGGCCTGCTTTCCACTTACCTGGACCGAGCTCACATCTGATCCTGAGAGCTTCCAGCTCTTGGACGCCCGCAACGCAGCGTTTCATTTAGCTCGTCTATATAAAGAAAAATGGAGCTAGGGTTGCCTCATTCTTCACTTCAGCTTCTCAAGTAATCCAAACCCTAGAGAGAGAGAGAGAGAAGAGGCGACAGAGAGAGAAAGCTAGGGTTCCTCCAACCCGGCTCCGACGAAGCTCACGGTGGTACGATCTAGAGCGAATCTCATTCCGAGACTCTAGATCCGAGTTCTAGGATGAAGAAGAAGGTCCTTTGCCCTCTGTTCAGGCGAAGTGTCCCTTCTCTGGTCGAATCTGACGAAGATCTGGCTCTGTTCTTCAGATCCAGGGTGTCCTCTTCCTTTGCTTGCTTCATTCTTGCTTTTCTCTTGCATACTCGTCTTGTATCGTGTATTTCCGTCTTTGTTTGCCTTAGTCTAGATCTAGGGCAACCTGTTCTGTAACCTTGCTTCTTGATTAGTGGATTGAGATCTCAAGCCGATCCGGTTGAGGCTCCGTGGACGTAGGCTCCAGCCGAACCACGTAAAACCGCTTGTTGGTCGCTCGTTTACTTTCTGTTGCATCTTTCGCTTCTAAACCCCGTTCTTAGCCTTCGATCTGAAAGGTTGAGAACGCATAGGAATTACAAAGTGGTATCAGAGCGAGGAGTCCCTTTCCTTACCGACCTGTGCCATTATTGGATTTCAGGAAGCGGGATTGGAGGCAGGACATTGGGTAGTCCTTCAAAAAGCTCAGGCTTGGGCTATTCCTCTCCTATCTGACGTAACACTGGTCTAGATCCATTCGAAGACATGTGATTCTAGGGTTTTATAGAGTGTCTTGTATACTGTTGCACTCTTCTTGCTTCCGCTTACATAAAACCTTGATACTGACCTGTTTCTTGGACACTGCAGGTACCAAACATCATGGATAGCGCTTTAAAAATCAATCCATTTGATGGTGTTATCGACTTCGCCATGTGGCAAGTCAAGATGAGAGCCGTTCTCATCAAGGAAGGTTGTTGGAAGGCAGTCTTGAAGCCTGCAACCACAACCTCTGAGATGACCACCCTTCTCAAGGGTGTTGACATCAATGATAAGGATCCACCAAAGGCTGATGAAAAACTAAAGAAAGTCGAAGGAGGATCCTCTACCACACAGTCCACTGCTGAAGAGCTCAAGATGGACATGAAAGCCCACTCAGAGATAATGCTACGTCTCACAGATGGCATTGCTCAACAAGTGGTAAAACACTCTTCCTCTTTCTCCCTCTAGCATGCCCTGGAGGAGCTCTTTCTATCTAAATCCTTGCCCTCCAGGATTTCTCTGCTATGTCGTCTGTTCACTTTTAAGATGAATACTGCTCTTACTCTTGATGATAATCTTGATAAGTTTTTAAAGATGACTCAAGAACTGGAAAGATGCAATGATGACATAAAAGATTCTCACCAGGCTATCTTACTTCTTAATTCTCTGCCCACTCAGTTTGATAACTTCAAAGATGTCATTCAATTTAGTCGTGATGAACTTACTAAGGATAAGCTAATTGAATCTATCATTGAAAAGAATGAAATCATGAAAGTGTTGAAGATTAAAGGTCTGAAAAATGATAAAGCTGACAAACATGAGGTTCTGTTCACTAAAGGAAATGACAAGAAGGGCAATAAGCAAAACAAGAATAAGAAGAACAAAAAGGATAAGCCTAAATATGAGAAATCTGAGAAATCTGACCCTAATTCTAAATGTAACTACTGTGGTAACATTGGTCACTGGGTCAAGGAGTGTAGGAAAAAGAAAAGAGCTGAGGAATTGGCTAAAAAGAACAACACTGAATTGTCTGCTTCTGTGCTTGAGAATATGGGTGATTATTCTGCTGAATTGTTTATGTGTTCTGCATTGACATCTCTTGATACATCTGATGCATGGATACTTGATTCAGGTTGCACAATGCATGCCACACCTAATAAGTACTTCTTTAAGAACTTAAATGAATCTGTGTGTGGTGATGTTATGCTAGGTGATCACACTTCTCTGAAAATAAAAGGAGTAGGAGATGTTCCTTTACTTATGCATGATGGCATTGTTAGAATTTTCACTAATGTTAAGTCGGTCCAAAGTTTAAGGAGAAGTCTCATGTCTGAATCTGCATTAGAGGAAATAGGCTGTGATGTTAATTCTACTGATGGCATTAGAACAATTTCTAAAAATGGTAAAGTCATTGTTAAAGCTGTTAGAAAGAAAAGATTATATCATGTGCTTTCCTCTATGCCTGAGCTCAATGTTACTGCTTGCACTGATTCTATGACTCTCTCTGAAACTAAAAATTGGCACAACAGGCTTGGTCACATAGGCAACAAAGGATTAAACAAATTGCATAAATCTGGATTATTGCCTAAGAAACCCGTTGACATTAAATTCTGTGAGCATTGTGTGTTGGGCAAATCTGCCAAGCTTAAATTTCCTGTTTCTACCTATGTTGCTAATAATCCCTTGGAGTATGTACATTTTGATCTATGGGGACCTTCACAAGTCCCTACTGCAGGAGGTATGAGGTATTTTATTAGCTTCATTGACCAGTTCTCAAGGAAAGTTTGGGTAAGTCTTCTAAAGTCAAAGGATCAAGCCTTTGATGCCTTTAAAAGGTGGAAGATAATGGTAGAAAGTCAGTCTAACCACAAACTTAAATGCTTCAAAACTGATAATGGCTTAGAGTTTTGTAACACTGAATTTAATGAATACTGTCAATCACATGAGATAAAAAGACACTTAACGGTTCCAGGTACTCCACAACAAAATGGTACAACTGAAAGGATGAATAGAACTTTATTGGAAAAAGTTAGATGCATGTTGATTAGTTCTGGGCTTAAGAATTCTTTATGGGGTGAAGCTGTGTTAACTGCTGCATATCTTATAAACAGGTCACCTTTCAGTGTTATCAACTTTGATACTCCCCAGTACAAATGGACAGGAAAACAGCCTAGCCTAGCCTATTTGAAACCATTTGGTTATGCAGCTTATCCTCATGTAAGTGAGGGTAAGCTCCAACCAAGGGCTTTGAAAGGCTTGCTGCTTGGCTATCCTGATGGAGTAAAGGGCTACAGGGTGCTTCTTCTGCAACCTGGCCCATACAAAGTGATAACTACTAGAAGTGTGAGATTTAATGAAGAAATCTTCCCTCTCAAATCTGAACTAACAACCTATCCTGAGCTGACAGGTACCATTGAGCAGACTAAAGAGTTGATTCCTGATGATAATGATTCCTCTGATGGTGAAGATTCAGAGCATGACATTGGAAGGATCACAAAATCAGCTAAGAAAGCTACTACTTCCACATTACATGGGGGAAACAAAGAAGAAGAAGCTAACAAAGAAGAAGAAACCAGAACAGAAGCACCTGCATCTCCAGACACTGATTCTGATGAAGAACAAAGCAAGGGTGTTTCTCCTCCTTCTTCTCCTCTTACTTCTCCTTCTCCCTCTCCTATTTCTGGTGATGTAAATGGCCGTTCTAATGACTCCCAAAAGGAGTCCTCTTTTTTCTCCTCATCCCCTTCTAATTTGCATGCTTTAAATGTTCCTGCTTTGCCTACATTGCATGACTATCAGTTAACTAGGGATAGAGAACCTAGAACTGTCATACCTAATAGGAAGTACACATCTTATATTGTGGAATATGCATTCTTAACTGCTGATCATGTTAGGCATCCTACCACTCCTAGCTCTTATGAACCTGCCATTAAAAGCAGTTATGCCAAAGATTGGCTAACTGCAATGAAGGAAGAAATGGAATCAATGTACACAAACAAAACGTGGACATTGGTTCCAAGACCCTCTAAAGCCCGGCTTATTGACTCTAAATGGGTCTTTAAGCTAAAAGAAGGTCTAAGCCCTAGTGAGCCTCCTAGGTTTAAAGCCCGACTCGTAGCAAAAGGGTTTTCCCAAAGAGAAGGCATAGACTATAATGACATTTTCTCGCCTGTAGTTAAGTACAAAACTATGAGATTAATGCTTGCTATATGTGCTGTTTTCGATTGGGAACTTGAGCAAATGGATGTAAAAACTGCATTCTTGCACGGGTCTCTAGATGAAACCATCTATATGAGACAACCTAAGGGGTTTGTAAACCCCAAGATTCCTGATCATGTTTGCCATCTTAAACGTTCCATCTATGGACTCAAGCAGTCCCCTAGGCAATGGAATCTGAAATTTGATGCTGTGATTAAGAAATTAGGTTTCACAAGAAGTAGTTATGATTCATGTCTTTACTTCAAGCATATTTCTAAACAGTCTTTGATATATGTGCTTTTATACGTAGATGATATCTTGCTTGTCTGCAATTCTATGATTCCTATTAGCACTGTCAAAAAGGACTTAAAGAAATACTTTGACATGAAGGATTTAGGGAAAGCCAAGAAGATCCTTGGTGTAACTATCATTAGAGACCGACCTAATAAGAAAATATGGTTATCTCAAGATGACTATGTTCTTAAGGTTCTAGATAGGTTTCATATGACTTCCTCTAAACCAACATCCATACCCCTAGGAGGGCATCTAGAACTTACCAAAAAGAGTTGTCCCTCTAAACCTGAAGATATAAAAGAAATGGCTAGGGTCCCCTACGACGCAGCTGTAGGATCGGTGATGTATGCTATGTTATGCACCCACCCAGACCTTGCTTTTGCCATATCTGTGCTTAGTCATTTCATGTCCAATCCTGGTTCTGACCATTGGACCTCTATGAAATACTTGCTTCGTTATATTGCTGGGACTAAAAATCTATGTTTACATTATGGCATGCATGAATCTGTTGATCATTTATATGGCTATGTTGACTCTGATTATGCTAGCAATAAAGATACTCGTAAGTCCACTACTGCCTACTACTTCACGTGGGCAGGCAACTGTGTGTCATGGAAATCTCAGCAACAATCAGTTGTTGCCCTGTCATCAACTAAAGCTGAGTATATGGCAGCCACTGAGGCTGCTAAAGAGGCTATTTGGCTCAAAGGAATTCTAAAAGAAATCCTAAGGAAGCCATTCAAACCCGTAATTCATACGGATAGCCAAAGCGCACTCTACTTGTGCAAAGACCCCATGTACCACGAGCGGACTAAGCATAATGATGTTCGTTTTCATTTTATTCGAAACATGGTTGCTGCTAGAGAGCTAGATGTAAAGAAAATAAAAGGCGACATCAACCCAGCTGATTTCGGGACAAAGGTAGTCCCTGCTAACAAATTTGAGTTTTGCAGGGATTTTCTCCACCTTGGAGAACCGCCTTAGCTCACAGGTAACTTGAGCCGATGATTATACTGGATCTCTTGAGTATTTTAATCCACTATGATGTAGTAAGGTTTTAATAGGTCTAATGCTTCGATTAGGAGGGCAAATTGTAATGTCTACTCTAATCGTTAGCATATAGATCTAGGAATATTGGATGGTCTTAGATTTAGATTAATTGGTAGACTTAGACAAATACACTTGTAAATATAATGTATACTTATATATATGCTAAACATATGTTAGAAGTGTAAGTGTAAACTTATGCTCACATATGTATATAGTATATATGAGTGTATGTTATATACATGGATACTATGTATGCTTTTATGTAACTGGGCTTTACAAGCCCAACAACCCGGCCTACTTTCCACTTACCTGGACCGAGCTCACATCTGATCTTGAGAGCTTCCAGCTCTTGGACGCCCGCAATGCAGCGTTTCATTTAGCTCGTCTATATAAAGGAAAGTGGAGCTAGGGTTGCCTCATTCTTCACTTCAGCTTCTCAGGTAATCCAAACCCTAGAGAGAGAGAGAGAGAGAAGAGGCGACGGAGAGAGAAAGCTAGGGTTCCTCCAACCCGGCTCCGGCGAAGCTCACGGTGGTCCGATCTAGAGCGAATCTCTTTCCGAGACTCTAGATCCGAGTTCTAGGAAGAAGAAGAAGGTCATTTGCCCTCTGTTCAGGCGAAGCGTCCCTTCTCTGGTCGAATCTGACGAAGATCTGGCTCTGTTCTCTAGATCCAGGGTGTCCTCTTCCTTTGCTTGCTTCGTTCTTGCTTTTCTCTTGCATACTCGTCTTGTATCGTGTATTTCCGTCTTTATTTGCCTTAGTCTAGATCTAGGGCAACCTGTTCTGTAACCTTGCTTCTTGATTAGTGAATTGAGATCTCAAGCCGATCCGGCTGAGGCTCCGTGGACATAGGCTCCGGCCGAACCACGTAAAACCGCTTGTTGGTCGCTCGTTTACTTTCTGTTGCGTCTTTCGCTTCTAAACCCCGTTCTTAGCCTTCGATCTGAAAGGTTGAGAACGCCTAGGAATTACAGTAAGTTTGAATGAGAATGTTTTTGGTGTTTTACAAAAGAGATTTCCTAAAAAGTGTGGCGACCTAGGTATGCTTACAATTCCATGTGCAATTGGAAATATTAAATTCACAAAAGCTATGTTGAATTTAGGAGCGTCATTTAATGTTATGTCTTATAATTTGTACATGTTTTTGGGTCTGAATGCTACGATAGAAATAGGTGTTATTATACAACTCACTGATCGATCTAATATCAAACCTAGATGAGTTATTGATGATGTTTTAGTGAAAGTTGATGATTTAATATTTCTTGCTGATTTCTTTGTTTTAGATATGGAATAGGGAACGCCTGACACACCAATTATCTTAGGAAGGCCATTCATGTGAACGACAAAGACAAAGATTGATTGTTGTGAATGTTCACTAACCATGGAGTTTGACGGTAGAAAGATTGAATTTTCTATTAATGATCCTATTAAACTTTCTCCTGGAAATTCTTTAGATGTTCCTAATACTAACAATGTTGATTACAGGGATGAATCTCAAGATTTGTTAGAAATTCCTAAGGAAAAAGATTTATTAAATGTTGAATTCTCTAACAAAGTGAATTTTGATGTAGGAAAAGAATAGCTTGAGATGAAGATTGAGAGTGTTCTTAGTCCACACGAACCTATTCCTCTACCCTATGAGAATTGATTCCTCATAATGTGGAGGTTTTTGCAATTTCAGGACAACCTTCATGAGAGATTCAAGAAATCAAGTTCATTGAAGAGATGGATGATTGTTTGGATAGAGTGTTACACCTTCCAAAGGTGCATGCCCTTGTCAAGAAACGGATATGTGTAGAAGAACCTAGTTGGATTGAGTAACTTGAGCAAGAAGAGCAACACGTCGAGCAAAAGACGTGAAACAAAGACGCTTCTTGGGAGGCAACCCAAGGTAAGTTGGTAGTTTTATTTGATTTTCGCATTTGTTTTTCAATTCAATAAAGTAGGACGAATCAATTTTGTTATGTTTTTGCAAGATTTTGTGTGAGAAATAACTTGTAGGTAAGTTTGATTGAAGATAAAGAACGAAGTTGGAGCATTGGAAAAACATGCGCCCGCCGCTCCAATACTGACACCCGCCGCTCCTTCAGTGTGAGACGCAATATTGATTTTTGGAAAGAGGTAACGGGATATTATTCTTTATTTATCTTATATCCTTTTTATCCTTGCCTTTCCATACAAATACCTTCCATCTTCTATCTTCTATAATTTCTTAAACTTTTTCTCCAAGCAACACAAGAAACCCTAAACCTCCTACTTAAATCTAAATTCCAAAACCTAATTCCTTGAGTTTCAATCAAAAAGCCTTTCTTTTCCTATCCATCTTCACCCATTCATTCCATCTTCAACCCTAAATCACAATTTCTATCATCTTTTACCCGTCACCCATCAATTTCAAATCCAATTTCTAAACCCCCACACAAGCCAATTCTTTTCACCATCACATCCATCCTTTTCAAAAAAGAAGGCTTTGAAACCAAGTTTTGTATTTCAAGGAAGCAATTTGGAAGGAGTTTCGATGTCTAGACAATGATGTTGGAATTCAGGATTTTCGAGAGCACCATCGACCATCGGCCGCCGCTCCAAAAACTAGCTCCCGTCGTTGGCTCAGTGAGTGGTTTTCTCGCTTTCTTTGTGAATTCTCTTTCTCTCTTTGCTTGTTTTGTGAAATATGGAAGTGTGGCCAGATCAGATTATGCCTAGATACTTTGATGATATGGAAAAAGCTTGTTGGAACAAGCTTGGTAATCGAATTTATGCACAAACTAAGTTTTTCGATGTTGACACTTTGAGACGTCTTGGTTTGTTAGATTCGGTTGTGGCTTTGCTTGCACATGGTGGATTGAGATGTTTGATGAGTAGGAGTGCACCAACATATCCTTATTTAGTCAAGGAGTTTTTGACAACATTAGAGGTACGCTCTCCTAAGGATATTCGGTTTAAGTTGATGGGGAGAGAGTGATATGCTATGAAGGAATCCTTCATGTGCACCTATGGGATAAGTGAGAAGTGTTCGAGAGCATGGGAGCCCGCTATGAATGCCCTCAAACCAGGTGAGATTCAGAGAAGTTTGACTGGAATATATATCTAAGGATTTTAAGGGTGACATGTATGATGATATGATCACACACCCGACCCTTCGATTATGTCTGCGGGTATTGGGTTCGGCTTTCTTTGACTCTAGGGATTCGAGTGTTCTTGAGTTGAGCATGGTTGATTTTCTATACTATTTGACTCCCGAGGCCACAATTATCCCTAATTGGGTGCAGCTATTCCTTGGAGCTTGTGAGAGGGTTCTCATGAACAATCACTAGACACGCCCTTTTACTGTTTCATTTTGAGGCATGATCACCTTGTTGGCACACTATTATGGAGTTGAAATTAGTTTCCTGCGGCTTGGGAGACCTTCCTACAGTTTTTTTATATGGATACCCTAGAGTCTGAGCGCATGATCTAGAGGGTGCAGCTACCACATGTTCCAGAGGGATTATGTTTGTTATCTGGACCATAGGAGACACATCAATAGTACCTCATTACTGTCTTACCTGTGGGTCTACTCTGGTTGATTTTCGGATGCGCCACGTAGCTGCTGATGAGAATATATTGAGATCTGCTGGTTTGACGGTTGATGTTGAGAGCTAGGGTTGCTCAAAATGCAGCCCGACCCGAAAACCGAACTGAAAAACTCGGTTTTGGGGCATCCCGGGTAGTAAACGGTTCGGGCCTCGGGCCAACAAAAATAAAAATTCGGTTTTGGTTTGAAAACATGAACCGAACCGATTTTTTCGGTTTTGGACCGATACAACCGTTTGTTAAAAAAATGCATTTATTTCATTTGTAATTTTTATTGAATGGGAGTACCAGTGCCAAAGTAGGGATGTAGGGTTCCTTTCTTTCTTTCCCTTCCATCTTGTTTAGTTCCAGTGAGTTGTTCACAACATTAGCAACTGCTACACACACCAACCGCCCTCGCTACCCCGCTCCTCCCGCCGCCCCGCTCCTGCCATCGCCGTCGACCGCCCTCAC